>CM056053.1:289139398-289614775 GCA_029574335.1 Rana kukunoris | reverse complement strand
CTGTAGGCCCAATCTTTTTTTCGGGTGCGTTTCCAGGCACGCTCTACCCTGGATCGCAACAGGGTTCTATAATTCTGTATACTCTGCTTTCCCACTCTTCTCTTGGGGTCCCTGAGCATACTCTCCTCTCTTGGGGAAACTCTGCCTTCCCTGATCCTACCTTTCACCACAGGACTTTCAGGTTCAAAAAACTCTCTCTGGTTACCCATGGTAACCACATCACTTTTAACAGCACCACTCATTAGCCAATCAGACATTTCAATGTCACCCAGTCCAACACAACCAGTGCCATCCATCTCAGTGTTTGTTAGAACTAGACCCAAGGAGGGACCACACACAGGTAAGTGACTACAACCCATTGGTCCATAGCACATCTCCACTTCACCTGTTGTCCAACACTCCATGGGCAACTGATCTAACAAATGACACTGATTCATGCATAAACTACTTCTTTCTAATGTAAACATTACATTGTTGCAGAAACCAACATTAGTAATTTTTCTCACAGCATCTCCGGGTACTTTAAGTTGTACCTCTTTCTGAGTGTTAGAAAGCATCTCTGCTAGTGCTGCGTCTATTCTGGGCCCTTCCTTCTCATGAGGTTCAGCTGGTGAGACAGTATCTGCGCCCTCCACTGACCACTGCTCAGCTGCATCTCGGACCACACCAGCAGGGATGTTTCTAGTCACTACACCAACCGGAGAGACCTTTGATGTCTCCAACAATTCTGAGCGCCTTCCATACCACTCAGTAACTAGGGGCACCCTCTTAGAGAACCTCAGAACTATTTGCCACATTGTTAATAAGTATTGGACCCACCAATACAACTCATGATCAAAGTTTCCCTGCACAGCCTGTACCACTTGGCTCCACCTATTGGTATTACGCAGCACAACCTGGTCCGTCTGTGGTGGAGACACCCAAGTGTACAGCGAGTGCATTTTTACCAACTCCAACATTTCTAATAAAGTTTGTGTCATCTCTATGCAACCCATGTCTAAATACCAGACCTTTCTAGGGACCTTTTCCCTGTCCAAGACATGGAGGGGCTCATCCACTGCAGGTTGAAAGGTTGAGACATATGAAGAGACCTCCACCTCCTTGAAGGTACCCATCATCACCGCCTGTTGCTCCCCTAGAGCGCTGTCAGACACATGTCTCACACTTATCCCTTCTGCACCAATGTCAATGAGCCTCTGCAGGTCATTACAAGACACATTGTCACCTTGACACTTGCTACTACTTAGTTGCTGGGTTGTGGACAACACATCTGCCATGTCTATGCCAAGAACCGTTCCTTTAGACTGGAGGGGATCAATCTTCACAGGGGCTGACATGCCCTTGAGCACCGGCCACTCTGCAAACCCTCTGTCTGGCATAACAGATGTTGTGTCCACACACTTGTCTCCCATCATTACTTTATAACTCATGGTTACTTTGTTTAGCGCTGCGACTGTTTCCTTGCACCATGCTTCCCAGTCTGTGGTACTTCCCTGACAGGCATTCTGCAGCGCTGCATCACCTGTCCCAAGAGGCACCAAAGGAACCAGGGATTCACTTGCCACAACATCACCTGGGTCATTTCTATACATATCCGCTTGGGATGACACATTATCTGATAAGGCAGGCTGTAATACATGCTTTTGCCCGACCAGCTCTGGGGCGCGCTACTGACACACACAGCTCTGCACTTTCAGCTTTTGTAGTCTGAATTAACCCCTTGACAACTGGGTTACACTTAGGGTTGTGGGGCTCGGCCCACACACACTCACTGTGTGACACAGTCTTCCCTTGTTTCACCAAAGTAGCACCACAACCATCCTGGAAAACCTCTGGCTCCAACCCATGGAGATCCCATGAGACTTCCCTGGACAATCCTGTGCTTCCGGTTGTTATGGGAGATATCCTCCTCCCACCATTGGTAGTAAACACATTTTCAACATTTTCAGACATGACATTAAAGGAAACACATTTTTCAATGTCATCATTACCAATACCATCACATTTGCCAACATTTACCCTTTTATCAGCATAACAATCAGAATTTTCATTACGCTTAGACATAACTTCTATTTTTGCGCATTGTCCATTACCCACAACAGTCTGTGAGCCTCTCCTCACAGCACTCTCTATTTTTAAAGGGGAACTCTTTGCTCCTTGAGCAGCTCCATAGCTGACCTGGGAAACACCCTGCTTAGCCACTGCAAGCTCCTTAGAGGTTTCCCTGGGCAACTCTGCAGCACCTGTCACTAGGGAACATGGCACAAAGACACTTTTGGTCACCCCTAGTTCAACTTTCCCAGCACTCTGCTGGATTATAGCAGGCGCATGCACAGTCCCCATGTCCATTTGTACTGCAGATCTCTCCGCTGAACATACCCCCACTTCACTGGGATCATAAACTGAAACAGTCTTACCATTTTCAGTGGCTGGTATCATAGTCTTCACTTGAGTTCGCTGTCTCTTAGCTGCATCTATACCAGCTACTGTCTCTTTGGGGCCAAAGGATGACACTGCAGCCTTTCCAGACCCAACACCCCCTGCAGGCCACACAGACTTCTTGCCACTGTTGCCAGGGGTGACAACCGATATGTTTGCAGAAAACGCACAGCTGGTATACCGACGCACACTCATGCTCTCCTGAGCCATTGCTTGACTGGTGCTCTGTTGTCGCAGTGATGCCTCTCCAGTTGCTATGGGTGACGACCTCCCTTTGCTGAAGAATTGCTGGCGGCTCATGATGCGATGAAAACTCTCCTCTAAGAAGGATTTCCTCTTTAAACTTGCGGTAATCATCCTGGTCTCCGTCCATCAAATGGTAAACCGACCGATACTCTACCAGCAATAAGGTTTGCAGCAATTTTGGCCACCGGTCTCTAGGCCATTTCCTCCTTACAGCGACTTTTTCAAATTTTTCCAGGAAGTCTCCAACCTCCTCTGTAGGTAGCATGGGTTGCATATAGTCAGAGGCCACTATCTCAGCCCATTTTACCGCATCCGATTCTTTAGTCTGGTTCCACTTGAACCACTTATTCACAGTCTCATACACCACTGGCCCCTTTTTACTGGCCTCATATGTGTTGCTATGGGCAACCACTCTACATCCTGGCTTTTGGTCAGCCTCTCTTCTGGCACAGAACACAGGATTCCTTCCGCTGGATCCTGTTTTAAGCTGTGTCGCTTTCACACTTTTTGCAATAGCTGCTGGTTTAACTGCAGCAGCGTTGCCAGGGGCAACAACACCTCTCTTTGTAGTGAAGGTTGTCTTGCCTTCCACTTCAGCTTTGTCTAATTCTGCCAGGTGCCGCTTGCACCAATCCACTGCAGATTCAAACGCTGGTGGATGCTCCACACTAGCAGTCCCATATGCACTCATTGCAGCAGTGTTGCTAGGGGCGACAGCAGCCCTCTTTTCACTTGAAAAACTTTGTTCAGGCATGTATGGGGTTCTATCAGGCGGTAACAACCCCTCCAGCCACAGAGCTCTATCTCTGGCTTCAGCAAGAAACGCCTCCTTTTTCTGTTTTGACCGCCCCATCCTTGCGGTGTTGCACACAGCAACCAGTAACACAGTTCACAGCAGAGAAGAGAAAAAAATGTGATTCTCCTTTCACAGGTACACAACACAGTCCATCAAATTTCTGTGCAATGCTGTTTGCCTGGCTGCCACACACAGCTAGCAGCAGTTCCTGATGCGACTCACCACTGTAGCAAGGACCCGGATTCCACCGTTTAGATGCCCGCTGAATCCACCACTTGTAAACATTGGGGGTTTAACTCTTCTGGTAGATGCGTTTTGGTGTAGTGAGTCCACAGCAAACAGGCAATTAGCGTTAAGGGCCTGGTAGCCCACGTTTATTAAAAGGAGATAAACAGAACAAAAAGTCCATTCACAGGAATCCCACGCAGGGGTTTAAACGACATCCAAAGATAAATGAAAATCCCAGCCCACATGGCTACTCTTCAACAGCACTGCTGTTATAGGTAATGGTTCCTCAAACCATCCGCTCCTCCAGACCCACGGTCCTGGATGCACAAGGCCCCAAAGTCCTTCAACGCACACAGCGTCCGTCCCAACACAGGGACACAGCGTCCGTCCCAACACAGGGACACAGCGACAGCCACTGTTCACCTTCCTTCCTCTCTCCTTCCTTCCCATCTGCTCTTCCTTTAATAAGCTGTCTGCACCTGGGAAGGCAGCTTGCAGGCTATCTTAAAAACCTGGACACAGGTTGGAGATCCAGTCCCACCCAGATCCCAGCTCTGCAATCTGGTTATATGCAGACCGTGTGTCCATTTCATCACCATTTTTATAGTTACAGTAGCGCTTACTGTTACAATATATACATATTTTTTTTTTTTTTTATTGCATTTTAGTCTAAATATGAGATCTGAGGTCTTTTTGACCCAATATCTCATATTTTTCTATTACAAGGGATGTTTACATACCTTGTAATAGGAATAAAAGGAATAAAAGTGATCCACATTTTTGTCAAAATAAATGTAAAATAAATAAGATTTTTTTTTAAAGTGCCCCGTCCCGATGAACTCACGCGCAGTAGCAAATGCATACGTGAGCCGCGCCCGCATATGAAAACTGTGTATGTATGAAAACCACACATGTAAGGTATCGCCGCGATTTTTAGAGCGAGAGCAATAATTATAGCCCTAGACCTCATTTGTAACCTTATTTGTAACCTCATTTGTAACTCAAAATATGCAATATGTAGAATTTTTTAAACGTCACCTATGTAGATTTTTAAGGGTAAAAGTTTGTCACCATTCCACGAGCGGCCGCAACTTTGAAAAGTGACATGTTGGGTATCAATTTACTCAGCGTAACATTATCTTTCACAATATAAAAAAAAAATTGAGCTAACTTTACTGTTGTCTTATTTTTTAATTCAAAAAAGTATTATTTTTTTCCAAATAGGGTGCACTGTTAAATATAAATATATATATAAAGTTTGGGGGTTGTAGCAAAAAAAATATGGCCCAGATTCAGAGAGAATTGGATTCTCGTAGCGTATCAGAAATACACTACGCCGCCGTTTTTTACCTGGCTCTACGTGGAATCCAGGTAGATTTTGTCCAGTAAACGACGGCGGCGTAGTGTATTTCTCCCGTCGCAATCCATCTACACGAGTAGGGGGCGTGAAGGATTTAAAATAGGCGCGTTCCCGCGGCGATCGAACTGCGCATGCTCCGTTCGCAAATTTCCCGCCGTGCATTGCGCGAAATCACGTCGTTACGTCATTCGTTGTTTGAGTAGCGTCGTTTACGGACATTTCTATTCCCGAACGAGTTACGCAAAAAAAAAAAAAAAAAAATTAAATTCGACGCGGGAACGACGGCCATACTTAACATGGGCTACGCACCGTTAGACCAGCAAAAAGCTGGTCTAACAGTACGTAAAAAAAAACAGACGTAAGCGATTGCGAAGACCGCTCGTATCTTCATGGATCGCCGTAAAAACACATTTGCATATCCCGACGCATCAAAACGACGCAAACTCCTCCCAGCGGCCGCAAAAATATTGCAGCATAGATCCGAAGGCTTACGAAGACGTAAGCCTCTCGGATCGAAGCCCGAAGCCGCCGTATCATGGTTTGAGGATTCAAACTAGTGATACGGCGCGAAATTTGAAATTACTCCTGTCTAACACCAGTTAGACAGGCGTAATTGCTTTATGAATCTGGGCCTATGTTTTTAACTTGGAAACGCCAAATCTCAGAAAGAGGCTGGTGGTTTAAAATCCTGTGAAAATTATATATATATAAAATCTTAATAAACAGAACATTATACCCACAGTTGTTCTAAAAAAATCCTTCCTGATCCCATAAAGCAATTGGATTTTCCCTGGAATAACAATCTCTGGTGTTATTACTGGTAAATGTTATATATAATGATATAAACTTTCAAGATATACAAATCTTCTAGATATTTGATTATGGATTTCATTCATTGTATGAGACAATTAAAGTGAATAATTAATGCAATGCAAGGAGCAGTGGGAATATGCCAGTTTGCAATTGCCACTGGCTTTGAGTTTATTGTTGCCAGATGATTGCCCATTTCTAGTTCTCTGTCTATGCAGCAATACAGCCTTTTAAGGGTTTTGGTCTCCTTTTGGCTCATTAAGGTTTTCATTCACATCATCATCTCATTTGTTCTCCTTCTTCCTCTTGGATTTACTTAAAAATTTGGGTCAGGATTCTTTCTAATTCATATCACACGACCAATCCATTTAAGATGCTGGCATCATGTATCTCCTACTATACCTAGATGTTCATAGCAGTTGTCAGATCAACAAAAGATAATTGCTGATTAGCTACTTTTGGATAAACCACTTAGCATTTTGGACTTTGCCTTATTAAATAGGCACAAAAGTGTGTGTTTAGTGTAACTAGGTTTAAGCCCTTAATGTGGTTGGAAGCATTTACACTATGAACTGTTATTATTGGAACAACAGTTTGTGATGCATTCACCATGGAAAAATGCGGATATACCACATAGCTACGTACAAAAAACCTCACAGGCATTTTATAAAGGGGTATTGTTTTAGGCAAACAGATTTTCAAGCAATGTGTTTGTTCATAGCTGGTAATGTAGCACCGAACAACTGTAGCCTGTGTAACCCTGATACATTCCTGATAAAGAAATGACATGATCTGCTTTCTAAAAACAATGGGCCAGATTCACGTACATCTGTGCATTATTGGACCGGCGTAGAGCACCGCCTTTACGTTAGACTGGCGCAATGTAGCGGCACAATCACCCTATTCTCGTCGGTTTTACGCAAAAAATTGGCGCCTGCGCAACGTTATTTCAGAGGCGCAAGGCGGAGTAATACAAATTGGGAAGGACGTGGGCGTGTTACATTGAAATGTGCCGTGACCCCATGCAAATGAAGGGCCGGCCGGCTCGCGCATGCGCGCTTGAAGCAGACCATGGTCAGCACCTCTGTGCGCATGCTCACAACTCGGGAACGTCGCAATCAGTGAAATTGGAAGTGGACTAGGGCAAATTAGTGAACTACGCAAACAGCATAAATAGACAGAGACAAACGCACTTCCTTTGCAAAAGTACATCCCTTTGTATCCCTCCCTATACAGCAAGGTGCTTTTGTTCTGTTGTTTAAAAGCGTTTGTTTGTTTGTTTGTTTGTTTGTTTGTTTGTGACATGTCTTTGAGAGTGATTTTTGTCTTTTATGTGTTTTCTTTGTTGTTATTTTGTTTAAATTATATTTTTGCTGGTCAATTTTTATTTATTTTTTGGTTCTGTTTGTGTATGATTTGGGAATGTGGGGGTGACATTCCTGCCGGAAAAGGGGTGTCACCCTCCCCAGGTCCGTGTGAATGGTGTATGAATGTACAGTGACATAATTGGAGCCGTGGCGTTGCAGCTCACAAGTCCTGCATGGTGGGCTTGTGCCAATCCAATGTCATGAGGATGTGATGTGTCTGTGCTAGGGACCACACGTGGTGTGCATGCATGCATTCTCATTGTGCCACGATTAATGTGTGTGTTTAACGTGCAAAGATGCCTAATGTGAGCTGTCTCCTGGCTGCTCTTCCCTCAGAAGACGGGGTAGCCTTGGTTAGGGGGGTTCCGTATAGGAGTCATGAGATGGGGTCCCAGTGCATATGCAGAGCCACCCTGAAGGGATAAGACAGGAGGATGTTAGTAGTACATGTGCCCCTTGTGATGTGTGCATCATGGGGGGGGGACAGTCATGCCTGCCACCCATGTCACTCACCAACCAGCCAGCTGTCCCCATTCATGTTCTTTTCGAAATCTGTGGGGATGGGGCTCTGATTGTATATGTAGCTGTCATGGGTGTCATGGGTAGTGTCATGGGTTGGGCTGGTGATGTCCTCCTGCAGGGTTGTGGTTAATTCCATGATGGCATATGAGGGGTGAATCTGAAGATGCGAGACACCTCAGAATCACTCATGCCATAGATGTCTATGCGTGTGTGATATATCAAGTGAAGAGTGAGGGGCTTGTATCAGATAAGAATATTGTATTAGATTAGATTAAATTGTAAAGTTTATATAAGCAAAAAAGAAGTTTAAAAAAAAAAAAAAATCCTGTGCCCTCCTCAGTGCCCTCCTCAGTGCCCTCCTCCTTCTTTGCTCATCTAAAGTCAGTAGTATAGCTATGAGCATGGATGCCACTGGCATGTTGGCATACAGTTTGTTGGGCAACATGTGTGACTGCTCAGCTCCTCACTAACTTTTGTTGCTTTATCTGACATGTAGACGAATTGTCTAATTTTATACCAGCTTTTATATGGTCTAATTTTAGACATTTAGCTGTTGCGCACAGCGCGTAGCCTGCGCTGCACCAACGTTCTTTTGTGGATCCCCGTAACTCCCTCATTAGCATATTTGAATAGCAAATCAATGGTGTGTCTAGCGCAGTTTTGCGCGGACGGATGCGCCTGTCTAACGAAATTACACTGGACAAAAAAAAATAGATTTCTTGCGTATCTCGTTTTGGGAGTGCCGTGCAGCGAAACGCATGCGCACAATTAGACTTACGCCGCGCATCTCCTGTAACGCCGGCGTAATCGCTCTGTGAATCTGGCCCAATGTTTTCATCTATTTGGGCAAACACATGAAAAATGTAGAGAACTGTTTAGGAACAAATAAATGTTAGAATTTTGGGGTATACACTAGATGCTGAAGGGATTTACTAATTATAGATTCAACAACTCTCTCCTTGAAGCTCGTTATTAGCAGATGTCTTGCAAATACTATAACATTCAAGCTTCATGGTGTCACTATTTCTTTTAAAAAATCTTCCTTTTGTTTGAATTTCTTCTGGATATTAGAGCATGAGTATTCCATGTCATATTATGGCTATTCAACGTCTCAAAGAATGTGGACAGCTGCCAACCAGCAGGAACACCTAAATCACACTTTCAAAGACCTGTAATGACTCAATAAGAGTGTTTTTAAAGACCACCCCCATTGACATAATATCACAGTCATCTTCTCGATTTGGCTGGATCAGCCAACACTTTTCATGTCTAAAATCCCCATACACACTATGGCCCCGTACACACGAGCGAGAAACTCGTCGGGCTAAACTCATCGTTCCGCCCGTCGAGGTTCCCGTTCAGCTGTCGAAAAGCTCATCGAGCCAAATCTCCCCATACAACAACGAGGAAATAGAGAGCATGCATTTTTTTTTTGGCTCGACGAGCTTCCTGACGGGATGCTCGTCGAAAAGTGTACACACGACCGGTTTTCTCGGCAGAATACGGTCATGTGTACGGGGCCTATCAGTTTTCCTGCAGGTTTTTCTCTTCAGGTTTACCAAAACCATCTAATATGAGGTCAAACCTTAAGGCCGCGTACACACGATCGGTCCAAACCGATGAAAACGGCCCAAAGTTCAGTTTCATCGGTCCAAACCGACCGTGTGTACGGCCCATCGGTCTTTTGTCCTTCAGACCAAAATTTTAAAACTTGCTTTAAAATCGACCCGATGGCCCGCTGACCGATCGGTCCACAGCATCGGTTCAAAACCTGCGCATGCTCAGATTCAAGTCGACGCATGCTTGGAAGCATTGAACTTTTTTTTCAGCACCTCGTTGTGTTTTACGTCACCACGCCTTTCCATTTTCATCGGTTTGGACCGATCGTGTGTACGCGGCCTAAGAGTCAAATATATACTTTTTTCTGTTTGACAAAAAATAATAGTACAAACAACGTTCAAATGTCCGCGAGACAAGAAAATACAATGCAAATCCCACTGTCTACCCTCAGCAGGTAACATTATCAACATAAACTCAGAGGCTCCGCCGCCTACGAGGAGCATACAGTGCTATTCCATACAAAGGGCAGTGAGGGCTTAGACAATTTACATAGTACGACACTGGACTCATTCACCTGAAATTTTTATCAAAGAGAAAGAAAACAATTGGAGAGTAGGGGCGCTAATTATTGATAGGTATAACAGGTATTATACAACATTAGTGAAAATAATATAATATAAATATGTGAATGTCGTGCTAACCATATAACAACAAACCAATAAGTGCAGAAAAAATATATAGTGACAATAGACAATGTGTGTCTATCCAAAAGTCCGTGTTTGTTTAGTGCAATGTTGTGCTGCAAACAATAGTATTCCAATGGGTGCTCCGTATGGTCTTCTAAACGTATATCACCTTCACCAAATAAACACCGCAAGTGTGAATGGATGGCTCCTTACCCGAAGGTGTTGACCTATTGTTTAAATAAGGTCAAATAGGCTCAGAAATCAGCTCTTGTCCGTGGAAACCACGATTGAAAACCAGGCTGTGGATAGGTCTCATATAAAGACCAGGAAACCGGAAGTATGCTAGTAGTGCGTGCCCAGGTACCGCCTCGACGTACGTTTCGTTAATGTCGTCATCAGGAAGCGCTTCCTGATGACGACATTAACGAAACGTACGTCGAGGCGGTACCTGGGCACGCACTACTAGCATACTTCCGGTTTCCTGGTTTTCAAGCCTGACGGCGGTGGAACGCACGCCGGCTTCACCAGCTCATCACAACTTCTCTCTCCAATCCCTATATACCTACAGCCTCAGTGCCGGGAACACGGGCACCATCGAAAGTAAGAGGCCATTTGGCATTATATTTTTTAGCAATTATTTTAATAAAAGGTTTTACACCATGGGAGCTGTTTCTCTCTTTATATGAGACCTATCCACAGCCTGGTTTTCAATCGTGGTTTCCACGGACAAGAGCTGATTTCTGAGCCTATTTGACCTTATTTAAACAATAGGTCAACACCTTCGGGTAAGGAGCCATCCATTCACACTTGCGGTGTTTATTTGGTGAAGGTGATATACGTTTAGAAGACCATACGGAGCACCCATTGGAATACTATTGTTTGCAGCACAACATTGCACTAAACAAACACGGACTTTTGGATAGACACACATTGTCTATTGTCACTATATATTTTTTCTGCACTTATTGGTTTGTTGTTATATGGTTAGCACGACATTCACATATTTATATTATATTATTTTCACTAATGTTGTATAATACCTGTTATACCTATCAATAATTAGCGCCCCTACTCTCCAATTGTTTCACATGTCTAATCCAGTATTCTGCATTAGTTAGGGAGCAGCTTGTATTATTATTTTTGCACTTTCCCCCCCCCCCCTCACATTTTAGTTTGGCGCGAGATTTTCCCAAGTTTCCAAAGAGAAAGAAAAGCAAATAAGGGGGAAAGAGGGAAAGAGAGCAATAGAGGATAGAGGAAGAAAGAAAAGAAGACAGAGAATACATAAAGAGATGAGGGGCCGAGCAGACCACGGCATTTCAAACCTACATGATGGAATCAGGGTAAGTAGCTGGGTTAACCCAGAGGTGCCAATAACGCTTTCAGAGAGTCTGAGGCAGAGTAGTCAATCCAAAGGAGCTAGAGGGTCTTGAATTTGTCGAAGGTGTCAGTATCTAGGGCCAGCGTCTCTTCCATGCGCATAATATCGTTGACCGTGGAGACCCACAAGGCCAAGGGGGGGGGGGGGGTGGCAGTACTTTTCCAAACATAGGGATAAGCTGCCTAATGGCTGACAGGAAGGGAGGCTATGGAGCCAGGAAGCATGGACAATAGAGCTATCTCTTGGGAAGGCATCAAAGGCTGGTCGTATAAACTACTGTATATGACAAAAACTGCCCAATCCCCCAGGAAAGGCATGTTCGTTGACTTCCAATGTCTGGGTATAACCATCCTAGCTGCTGCCAAAAAGTGGTGCAGTACATCTTTTTTGACTGATTTGAGCGGTCCAGGGAGCATAGATAATAGAACTACCTCAGGAGGGGGCGTAACGGAGGTCGCCATGAGTCTGAAGTACAGCTCTAGGATCGTTTGCCAGAATTTCCTTATAGGAGGGCATTGCCACCAGATGTGGAGTAAGGTTCCCCTGGATGTCAGGTAGCAAGTGTAAAGTCGAGGGGGCATCTGTACCAGTGGGTCAGCAGCTTAAACCCCTTTTCTTGAGTTTTGGATGCTAAGGATAGTTTATGGGTCAGAATGAAGCACTTTTGCCTTTAAGATCTATAGGATTCAGAGGGCTCTCTATATGAACCCATAACTTGGTTGGGGAGTGGTCAAATCAATAAAGTATACGCGTGAGTACTGCTGCTCTATGATAAATAGAGAAAACTGTAGCTCCAGCTCCTCCCCGAATCTTTGGGAGCTATAGTGTTTCATAGCGCATCCTTGGTCAGGCACCCCTCCAAATAAAGGAGGAAAACAATTGGTGGAGCTTCTTATAGAACGAGGAGGGTATGTAGATAGGAATTGTCTGGAACAAGTATAGAAACTGGGGAAGAACGTCTATTTTTAGAGCATTCACTCTACCCAGCCAAGTCAGGCCACGTGGTCATTTTGGGTGTCCTTCAAGGCAGACACTGCAGTCCCTGTAGTAGAAACCTGCTGTTGGAGGGAGTGTCCATTTTGAGTGCCAAGGACTCTGCCCAGAAGCCTGATGGAAGGGCCTAGGCCTCGGATCTGGAGGATCCTCCAATGGCCTGCGGGGTCATGTCAGCTTTGTCTGAGTCAGGAAGTGGGGAGGTAGTGACCACTGACCTGGATACTGAATCCAATGGATCCGAGTATCTGGCTGGAGAGTGATCAGACTCCTCACAGCTATCCACCGGCGCCTGAGTGGGAGGAAGAGGCTTGTTCTTCCCTGTGTTACGAGCAGATGCCATCTTGTCTTGAGAGTACGGCGCTGCGGTCAATATGATGTGAAACCGAATTGTCTATATACAGTATGTGCAAAACCATTAATACTGTGCAAATCCAGTTTTATGTGCAAAAAGCTATACGTATTATTATAAAATAAGAACAGAATGGATGGGGTTATTTAATGTAATGTCATTTAATATGTCTCTACAATATTCCAATATAGCTAGTCCATTAAGTAGTCCATGTAACTCTGAAACAAGTAAATGTATGTATCCCATCACCGCTGTGTGATATAAATTAACTTCTGTGTCTTCTCTATAATGATATTGTGACACCACTGTGCTCTCTGGACTCTCACCTTCTTTCTACTTGAGTTTAGGTATGTAGGAATTATCTCCCAATGGGAAGGTCCTCCTATCACCTCTTTCCATCCTGGGCCCTCTCCTGGTGTTCCCTCAACTTCTGGGTCTGTTTGGTGGGTAAGGTCTCCTCTATGGCACTCGGCTTGATACAATGTTACCAGTGCTCTCTGCGATGCTCTCAGTCGCTCTCAGATAAAATCTGTACACAGAAGCTCTATGTGTCCTTATGATTGACAGTAAGCAATGAGTAATGGGAGGCCATACCAATGTCAGCCCATCTGTTGTCTGTTGATTGTTCACCTGTTAAGTTTTATACTCTCTACTGTTTTGTATTTTTTATTAAAGTGTATCAACCCAAAAACTTTTTATATTGCAGCTTGCTAGTTTTTATATATGGTGGCAGCATTCGTTTTCCTTCATAATTCCTGTGTTTGGGCAACAATACTCACTCACAGTATTGTAAAGTAACTGTAAAGGGATTTTTTTTCTTATAACAAACATGGTATACTTACCTAGTTACCTGCTCTGTGCAATGCTGTTTTACAGAGCAGCCCAGATCTTCCCCTTCTTGGGTCCTCTGCACGCGCTCCTGGCTTCTTCCCTTTTGAGTGCCGATGAAGCAAGAGACTGCTATAGGGGCACTCATGTGGGCTCGAGGCACAGCGACACTAAATCTGGCACTGTGTGTATAACCAATGCTTTTTTTCTTACAATGTTATGACCAAACTGCTTCAGGAGATTTTCTTAGCATGTGCATCCCTAAAAGATATAGGTCTTTATGGTGCTCCATTGGCAATCTGACATGTAAAAATACTCACACAACTTTTGATAGTGTGGTCTAACATTGACAGACTAAACACAAATACCAAAAGACATGCAACTTTGTACTTAGAAAATTTGTGTGTGAGGTGTATTTTAAAAGAAAAAAATAATAGAGGAAGAAGAAAAGGTAGTCATCTTTCTTTATGCACTTTCTAATTATCTATCAGAATGGAAACAGTAAACAATATATATTGTATGGGGGAAAGGTTTAGTTGGCATTGGCAATGGTAGACCATCCACGAGACAAGGACACCCTAGAACAGTCCAAGCAGGCTTGTCCTGCACTTTTACTCAGATAAGCCTCAAAAAACACAACCTTAATGCAGTATAGCTTTGTATAGTAAGCCCATAGTCTTATAGTTGACCAAGCCACTAAGTAAACTTAGATCAGTTGCTGACTATCAGGGTCCCTCTAATGGGCTCTCCAACACAGCAGCATTTGTATATTTTTTAGGGTTCTGTCAGCAAGAAAGAGAGAACTACATGATCCAGCTTTCAGATATAAAGGCCTGTGGACAGCTGAGACTAATAATGAGGTCTGGCTACCAAGTAAAATGGAGCTAGGAATGGAGGCTTTATCCCATTCCAAGTTCTACAAAGTCCCCAGGCTCCAGAACTCTGGACACCCACACCCACAAGGTTCGAGTGATACTCCGGTTGCCCGGTCAGTGAGAGAGGCCTGTCCGGGTACGCTAAACCCACTCAGGCAGCCCCTGTAATCTACACTGGGGTGGGTTTGCTCTGGTTGCTGATCGTTGATGTGGGCCTTCCTCCCCCTCCCCCTCCCTTCCTCCCTCTTTCCCCTCCCATTCCCCCCCTCTTCCAAATCCTGCCCCCTCCCCTCCTTGCCTTCCCCCTCCCCCTACTAGTCTTTCCTTCCTTCATCATTGCTTAGCTGTTCTGAAATGCAGTTCAATGTGAATGTATATACCTCCTACGTTCTGTTTTAGGGGGTTCTCCCCCCTTTTTTTTCTTTCTTATGTGCACCATGTACGTTGTTACCCCTGATTATTTATTTACGAATTGTAATGTGCCTTTTACCTTCGGTGTTTTCAATAAAGACCAACCTGTTTTGTTAAAAAAAAAAAACACCCAGGCAGGACTACGGGAGCAGGACTGTTTATAAATACTACGCCTGAATCTGCTGTTCTCCTTCCTTCAACTCTATCTTTTCACCACCAGTTTATTGTTTTTACCTGGCTGGGTAATAAAGAGCACAGCAAAAGACACCTGTTGCAGACATTCCTTTACTACTGCTGAATGCACCATACACCCCTAGGAATTCGGAGAGCCACGAGGTAAATGTGCCACCCAAAACAAACCAGCAGCTCCTCTGGGGGTAAAGCTACATTACTTCCCCCCTACCGGATCACCACTAAACCCCTTTCACCCTGCATGGGTGAGAAACTCTGAGTACTCCACACTGCTTCTTATTATCCAAGAGACTGCAACTCAAAACAATGAAGACACATACTTCCCATCCAAGACCCATCCCTGGGATCCTCCACTACTTCTACCATGCATATGTTTGAATTTGAGGCTCGGTACAGCATAGGAAGGTGGTTCAGTATAGTGAACAAGGTGATGTATTGTTCTACTCTGTACATTTGTACAGGAAGCTTTGTCATGCAATATGTACTAAAAACAGTATTCAGTAAAATATAATAAGTATGCATTTAATGTTTGACTAGGACATGTCTACACATCCATTCATTTATGTTACTAGTACAGCTTGGCTGAATATCAAGCTCTAGCATATCACCCATATATGGGCACACACTGACTGTATGTAATCTGTAGGAAAGGAACCACTTAGCAGTGTTAAAATGCTAACACTATAAAGAGTTCTTTTGTGTAGAGCTTCCCGGCACAAAAACAAGTCCCAGCTATTCAAGCTGGACTTGTCTGGCCCTTCACTTTATTAATTTTTGTAAGCTGTGCTTCATATACAACCCTGGCTTCCTTTTACAAGCTCAACCCTATGGGGTTTTAAGTTCTCTTTAACCAAACTGAAATATTTTTTAGCAATGCAATCAATGTAGATATAGGCAGAATAATCCATAATCAGTTTCTCCTAAATATACACATACAGATTTGTCTGATTTGGAGTGAATTACTGGTTCATTAAAGTATAACTAAACACAAACTTGTCTTTCATTTTGGACAGGGTGGAGAGGTATCATAATACCATATTTTCCAGCGTATAAGATGACCATTTGTACTCAAAAATATGCCTAAAAACTCGGGGGTCGTCTTATATACGCCGGTACCTGTATGCAGATTCTCAGTCAGATTGCGGGTGTCCATTGTTTAAAAGCCGCGCCTCGTCCTTGTGCTGTTTCGTGATAGGCAGAACACTCAGTTTCTGACAAAGCCACACTGCTGCGTCAAGACATCCCTGAAAAATGTGGTCACTAACTCAAAACTATCTGAATTCTCAACTGTGAGACGTATACAGTATACCAATACACAAACTAAGAGCAGGCCTACCTGGATGTAGTCGCATACCTTCCTAAAAGTACAGCAACATAGAAGCCTAGACATCGTCTTGAGGCTCCATGCACACTGAAGCTGATAAACTGCAGTTTATTGGCGTTTTGGCTTTTTTTTTTTTTAAAGCCCATAAACTGAACTCTGTTATGCCGCGTACACACGATCACTTTATGTGATGAAAAAAAATGACGTTTTCATTGACCGTGTGTAGGGGAAAACGTTGTTTTATGTCTTGTAAAAAACAACAAAAAAAAATTTAAGCATGCTTCAATTTTTTGTGTCGTTTTTCAAAACGTCGTTTTTTTGTTTCACAAAAAGTCAACGTGTGTAGCAAAAAACGTCTTTTAAAACAACGTTTTTCAACCCGCGCATGCCCAGAAGCTAGTTATGAAGAGAACTTCAATGGAAAAGAGTGGTGAACTTAACCTCGCTTTGCTAGAGCATTGTGAAAAAAACGATGGTGTGTAGGCAACATCGTCTTTGAAAATGGAAGTTTCAAAAACGTTGTTTTTTTTCATCACATAAAGTGATCGTGTGTACGCGGCATTAGCCTATGTGCCCATGCACACCTGGGCGTTTTTCAGTGTTAATGAGCTTTGGAGTTTATTGGCTTTTTTCTGAACACCCGAAATTTGCATTCAAAGTGCAATTTTTTGGCAGGAAAAACGCTAAAAACCGCCGGCGCCAGTGTTTTTTAGTGTTTTTTAATCCATTGAAAAAAAGTTAAAAAAAGTAAAAAAAAAAGCTGATAAAAGCTACACTGAAAAACGCTGATTAAAGCTATTGCAAAAACGCTAAAAAACGTGGCAAGGCTCCCTGCAAAGCTACTGGCGTTTTTTAATAGCTTTTATCAGCTTCAGTGTGCATGGAGCCTTACAACTATAAATTACAAAAGAGTCACTGGATCATAACATTATAATAGACTCATAGGACCAGATCCACAGAGCCAGTACGCCGGTGTATCTCCTTATACACTGGCGTACTTTCAAATTACCCGCGTCGTATCATTAGTTTGAATCCTCAAACCATGATACGACGGCTTTGGGCTTCGATCCGACAGGGTTACGTCTCCGTACGCCTTCGGATCTAAGCTGCAATATTTTTGCGCCTGCTGGGTGGAGTTTGCGTCGTTTTCCGCGTCGGGTATGCAAATGAGCTTTTTTACGGCGATCCGCGAAGTTACGATTGACCGTCGCAATCTCTTACGGCTTCTCTAGTCGGCTTTTTCTGGCGTATAGTTAAAGCTGCTATTATCCGGTATATAGTTAGACTTGCCATGTTAGGTAAGGACATCGTTCCCGCGTCGAAATTTCAAATTTTTTTTTTGCGTAAGTCGTCCGTGAATAGGAATGTACGTAATTTACGCTACTAAAAAAAAAAAACGACGTTTAGACGTAATTTTGCGGGAAATTTTTGAACGGAGCATGCGCAGTTCGATCGCCGCGGGGACGCGCTTCATTTAAATGATTCACGCCTTAGGCTCTAATAGGTGTCCTGATTAGCACCATATGCTCTAATAGGCTTCCAAAATGGTAAACAACGGGCGCAATGTTGTGCGTTTGCTGTTTACACAGTGTTGTGTTAGGGAAGCGAATAAATCGCTTTCCTAACACTGGCCAGTCTCTCAGCCAATCAGGTGCTCGGGTCTGGTTCCCTGTCACCTTATTGGCTGAAGTGACAGGCGCTGTGATTGGATGCCTATCTGGTGTCCAATCATAGCAGAGGACAGAAGAAGACATCAAGCATTGAGAAGAGCATGGAGGACAGCACTGTGACCCAAGACAGGTAAGTGCTTGGCAGGGGGATTCACACCGGCAGCAATTGATGGGCACACTGGCAGAAATTGATGGGGCACAGTAGTGGCAATTGATGGGGCACAGTAGCGGCAATTGTTGGGGCACAGTATCGGCAATTGATGGGCACACTGGCAGAAATTGATGGGGCACAGTAGTGGCAATTGAGGGGGCACAGTAGCGGCAATTGATGGGGCACAGTAGCGGCAATTGTTGGGGCACAGTATCGGCAATTGATGGGGCACAGTAGCGGCAATTGATGGGGCACAGTAGGGGCAATTGATGGGCACACTGGCAGCAATTGATGGGCGCACTGGCAGCAATTAATGGGGCACAGTAGCGGAAATTAATGGGCACAGTGGCAGCAATTGATAGCACACTGGCAGCAATTGGTGGGTACAGTAGCTGCATTTGATGGCACAGTGGCTGCGTTTGATGGGCACAGTGGCTATGTTTGATAGGCACAATGGCTGCGCTTGATGGGCACAATGGCTGCTTTTGATGAGTACAGTGTCTGTGTTTGATGGGCACAGTGGCTGCGTTTGATGGGCACAGTGGCTGCAATTGATGTTTTTTTTTTTTTTTCAGTTTGTTTGCACCCCCCAAAAATTTTGAGTACCAGCCGCCACTGTTGCACCATCACATACAGTATTTAAGTTATTCAGTTAATTCACTCTTAAACCCAATTCTTTTCACCCCCCTCATTTATAACTGTAGCGTCACCCACGAAAGGGCCGCTGGATTAATATGGGATCGGCAGATTAAGTTACTCTTGCTTGGTCTAGGGGTGCACCAGAAGCCACTAAGCAATAATTGAGTGTCCACACCGTCAATAAAGATTTTCTCAATGCTTTAATTGCAGGCCAACATAGCCAAACATCAATTCGGTAAAAGGAGAAATAGGTTGACAAAGAGATAGAGGCCTGGATATATGTACAGCAAAATCAGCCCCTTGAAAGACAAAATTTTGCACGCGTCGCCACTTTAAATGTTGCTTGGAAGGAACAGGTCTCTCTGACCCGGCTCTAGGCCTCTGCCACAGGCCAATGTAGTATAGGTAATTTGTCAACGTTCGAACAGAGCAAATCCTCCCAGCAGTTATCCCAGCACAGATCACCGGGTGACAGCAGAGCGTACCTGTCTATGGCCCGGGTGCCGGATCCTCTCTATGGCATCGGTACCTGTAAGTCACTGGGGTCCCTTTGGTTTCGTCCCAGACCGAGACTCAGCAAGGCCTGGAAGCCTGGCCAGGTGGGCCACGCCGGCAGGGTCCATGGATGCGCACACCCTGAAGGTCGGTGCCTCACCCCGACTCCGGGACCCCGCGCAGGAGAAGGAAAAGAACCCCGAACACATGACCTCCATCACAGATATACCCCTCCCCAGCATGCCCAGCGGGGAAAACCCCCTCCAATTGGCTGCTGGGGAAGACTCCATCCTCCAGAAACCCCTCTGGCTCCCACAGCCGGCCAAAGATGATACTCACATCCCCGGAATGCAGTCCGAGCCAGTGGACCTTTCCAGAACGACACAGGTCATAAACCTGAAAAAATCACGACCAGGAGCAAAGTAACTCTCCCAGTCAACTAGTTTTTAGCATAGTGCCCATGCTACGAGCAAGGGGGCGCTACATACACCCCCCCCCCCCAAATAGACACTTCCCACAGTGTCCAAAGCATTTAAACATGAATGCTGCCCTGACATCAATATAAACCAGACAGAAGAAAAAGAAAGAGGAGGAAAAGAAAACAAAGCACACATATCAATTCACATTATCACATATAGTACACGGCATACATATCCCTATCTACCTAGCTACCCAGTCTCTGCAGCATTGCTGATAGGTGGGTCAAAAAAAAAAACCTGCATTAACTGAAAATGTGTAAAACCACACAAAAATCACATTTGCTTCCCCGGACAGGAATGAGGCTGTGGACTCAAACCTGAGCACAAAACCTCCCTCCTCTCCAAAGGGGCTACATCATAACAAGTACTACAAAGAAAGCATAGGGTATAAAACGTAATTAATTAAATATACAGTATCTCCTATACTTGCATTCCCGTGGTGCAAAACACTGCCCCTAACGGTCAGCGCTCTGGTACTGCAACTGTCCACACAACAAAAACTGACTCCAGAGGTGCGGAAATAGCTGCAAAGAGAAGGACAGAAGTTCTTCTTCCCCCTTTTTTTTCCAGAGCATAATAGAACCAATGTCTTGTGAAAGAGCCCTCCCCATTCTAACTGACTGAACCCAACTCCTCCCGAAAGTTTATTTCACAAAATTCTTTGTGGTTCTGGAGAAGAAGGGGGGAAATGGGGGAAACCGGGACAAACAAACAGTTCAGGTCACACAGAATGGGGCATACTCGTCCATAACTTCCCTGGATCAACACAGCGAACTGCTTTGATTCTCTTCACTGATAGAACCGGGGGTCCGGCAGCCAGATATTGTCTCCTCCCGGTGTAGTGATTTTTACTTTGAAGATCTTGTCCTCCTTACCGGGACACTTCATCACAACCCGGTCCTGGAAAAGATGACGACCACAACTCCAGTTGTGGTGACATTCCTCAAATCTGGCCTTCAACTTTGGCAATTTGGGGTCGGCACCTACTAAAACAAAGGGTGCCTCTAGATACAACCAAATAGCCTCCTGGCACCAGGCCTCCCGCTCCCGATCAATCCGGCAAAGAAGGGAGGGAGGCACATAGGGGTACTCATATTCGGTGGCAACTCTCCGGGACACCACACACTGTAAGCAGGCCAGTCTAGACAGAGTCTTTGATCCACAACCAGCACCGGCGGGGATGGCTCCGGCCATGTAGCTTCCACCTCCGCGGTGAGGCCGGCCGTAAGAAAGTTCGCCTGTAACCCTTCGGGGGTAGTGTGGGCGAAACAGCCACAAATGAGTAGGCCCGGCATTTCTGGCAGTGGGCAAAAGGCTGAATCTGCAATAGATAAGTCCCCACACCGGTAACAGACCAGGCCCAACACCTCAATTCCCCCACTGCACAAAAGAGCAAACTGTCCCTGGGTGGCCAGCCGAACTTCCGTGTCCGTCACAGACACTACGGATGGGACGAAAGCATCAAATGTCCCCAATGTAGTAGCAGGGGACTTCAATCTCTGAGCAGCAACTCCCGATTGTCGGGGGACAGCCATCGTCATACTAGAATGAGTGGTGTTCTCCTTCTTGGCGCGTGGATGGGCGTGACTTCGCTCGCTTGGCGAAAAATCTTCAATGCACGCCTCATGCAGGGGAGAAGAGAAATTAAAAATGGGGGGTGTGGTGGCGCTTGCTATACACACAGTGATGTGTAATAATGTGTAATGCAAAACATTAAAACATTATAATTAAGGTTAAACAATAACAAAATTATGCGAGAGGTTCCTAGCCAGCCAGTGAGGCAGACGGATTAGCCACAGGAGCTCCAGCGGCGCACGTCTCCTAGGAGTAGGAGCGTGTGAGTCATAGCTCCAGGCAGGCGTAGGAGGCAGACAGGCAGAGTCCCTCCCACCCCTGCTAGCCCGGTCTTCTCTCCAGCTCCAGCCTGGAAAAACCTGTACCCCAGTCCGAGCACTCCTCTAGCCCAGCTCCTTGGCTCTCCTGAAGGTAAGAGCCCTCCACTGAAGCTGCTGACGGCCGTCCTTTTTAGGATAAAGCCGCAGCAATCACGGATCCCCCTTGCTCCTTTTGGTTCCTTTCCTCGGTGCCCCGCACTCCCACACCTCCATCCTCACCAGGGGCCCCCTCCTGTAACCTCCCCGCGGCAATTCCGACGTTCGGGGGCACTTTTTTGAAAGCACCGCGCCAGGCCGACCTGAATCGCGGGGCCGCGGTTTAGGAAAGACCGCGGCTTCACTTGCGGCCTAACGGCGCGCGGCTCCCCACGCCCTGCTAACTTCACCCAGCCTCTGGGAAACCCCCCCTCACCCCAGAAGGACAGCCATCTGTCCTTGTTTTCGCCCTCTCAGCCCCTAGATCATCCGGAATACACCTTATCTGTTCAGCCCTCACCCCACTGCCTGAGCAGGCAGCCATCCTACCAGACCAGCAACACGTTCCCCCTTTCATCCCCAGCCCCCCCCTTGTCTCGTGAACGAATAGAAGCTTGATCCAGGGGTTAACCGATCGCCTTTTATAGGGGTCAGGAAGGAATTTTTTTCCCTACCGGAGCATATTGGCCTAGCACCGCCAGGGTTTTTTTGCCTTCCTCTGGACCAAGCCAATTTCCCCTCTCCCCCCCCCCCCCCCCAAGGTGTATTGCGATTATGGCAGGTCGACAATATTCGGCCGAAACCATTTGGAGTTTGAGGCAATTCGCCGCAATACTGCCAGCCATCACCAAAAATGCCCTAAGAACTGAGCGACTTTTGAGAATCGATCATCGATCGACTGTCAGACGTTTCAGCCATTTACCCCAGCTCAAGCACATATCATGTGCTCTGATTAACACAAGATCGGCAGTAAAACACCGACTAGAAATCCGCGACTTCATTCAACAAAATGATTTAGACTGTCTTTTTATTACAGAGAGCTGGCTCACAGCTGACTGTAACACCATTCTAGGAGAACTGGTGCCAGAAAATTACCGTATTATAACGGAAAACAGAATAGGGCAAAGAGGAGGCGGCCTGGCGGTGATCCACAAGACTCACCTTACGATCACCAAACCAGTCCGCCAAAACCCTCTTCCATTCATGGAAACCCTTACTCTGCAACTGCAAGCAATTTCAAAGGAGACCGTCCACATTCTGCTCTGCTATAGGCCTCCCGGCCCAAAATCGCAGCTGCTATCATCTTGGACGGATTTCTTCTCCACTTATACCCTCAACAGCAAACATCTTTTGCTGCTAGGGGATTTCAATCTCTGGGCTAACTCCTCACAAGACCCCATTGCTGACGCCTGTATTGACCACCTGGAAGGATTAGGATTACAGCAACTAGTATGTGGGCCCACACATGCTTCAGGTCACACACTCGATCTTATTTTCAGACAAGCGCTGGAAATAAAAATTAGGGAAAATGAAAAATTGCCATGGACAGACCACCATGCAATTATATTCAGTATTTCCACCATCCCCCCTGCAACAAAAACATCAAATCCAGTGACAACACACTGGACTAGATGTCAGAAGAAGCTCCACTCGGAACTCTTCAAAACGACTTTAAGGAAAAAAATAGAAACAACTCAGCCGCATCAAACGGCCGTTGAAACATTGGAAGCCATAAATTCGGCCATGCTACAGTCAGCCGACTTGGTAGCGCCGAAACGAATAACCCGCATTCGGAAAAACAACAGCAGCTGGTTTAACAACCAGCTGTCGTTACTGAAGCAAGAACGCAGAAGGGCAGAATCTGCCTGGAAAAGATGTTCTTCAGAGCTAAACCTATCCATCTACAAGGCGACTACAAGGAAATACCACAAAGGAATTTTCCAAGCCAAGAAAAATTATTTTTCGGAGGCTATCAACGGTGCCCTAAACCGCCCCCGCGAACTCTTCAAGATGGTCACCCAGACCATGAAGCCAGGATGCATTGAAGCCCCCAGTCCGGACACACAAGAATTTTGCAATGAGCTATCGGATTGCTTCATTAATAAAATCGAAGCAATCCGTGAAAGCATTCAGCAAAACAATTCTTCCCCCAGCCCCCCCCCGCAGCCTCTCACACAGCACCCATAATAATTCTCCGATATCAGGTAAGTTCACCCTGGAACCCATCTCCATCGAGACTACTAAGAATGTCATTTGTACTCTGCGCAATGGCGCAGCGCCAAATGACATTATCCCCACAAAACTGCTGAAGGAATGCGCCTACATCCTGGCTCCTCCCATCACGCAGCTTATCAACCAGTCTTTCTTGGAGGGCATAGTGCCCTCACAGTTGAAAGAGGGTATAATCCAACCCATCCTGAAGAAACCCTCCTTGGACCCTAAGGACCCACTCTATCGCCGTCCCATAACAAGCCTCAACGTACTCTCTAAGATAATGGAAAAGGTAGTGGTAAAACAGCTGCAACTGCATCTAGATACCTACAAGCTACTTGACCCATTGCAATCAGGCTTCCGTCCCGGTCATGGGACGGAAACAGCATTGCTGAAAGTATGGGACGATGTTCTCAAGGCCGCAGACGAAGGAGAATCTTGTCTCCTGGTTCTGTTGGACCTAAGTGCAGCTTTCGACACTGTAGACCACAATCTGTTACTGACTCGGCTTGCTGAAGTAGCCAGAGTCGCAGAAAGCGATTTATCTTGGTTCTCCTCTTTTTTGGAAAACCGATCGCAAACAGTGAAGTTAGGACCTTTTACGTCTGAAAAACGCACAGTAACATGCGGAGTCCCTCAAGGATCGCCTCTGTCACCAGTGCTGTTTAACATATATCTCCGTCCTCTTTTTGAGATTATCAGCAGCCAAAAACTGCTCTATCACTCATACGCAGACGACACGCAACTTTATTTCCGCATCTGCAACAGGCAGGATCACCACCTCAATCTAGAGACATGTCTCTCTTTGATAGAGGACTGGATGACAAAGAGTTATCTTAAACTCAACGGAGCGAAAACAGAACTTCTTCTGTTTCACGCCAAGCGCAGGAATCAACTTTCAACAGCGTGGACCCCCCCTATTTTAGGCAAATTCATCACCCCTAGCGCCAAAGTCAAAAGCCTAGGGGTCATTTTTGACTCCTTTATGACAATGGACGCACAAATAGGGTCAGTAGTCAGCGGATCTCACCATCTACTGCGCCTACTACGTAGACTCACTCCGTTCATTCCCAAAGAAGACTTAGCGGTCGTGGTGGGAGCTATTGTAAACTCCAGGTTGGATTATGCAAATGCCCTTTACCTCGGCCTCCCCAAGTACCAAATCGCCCGTCTGCAAGTCGTTCAGAATACGGCCGCCAGACTGGTGACTGGGAAAAAACCCTGGGAATCCATCTCACCTTCACTGAGAGCCCTTCATTGGCTGCCAGTTAAAGACAGAATTGCTTTTAAAGCTCTCTGTCTTACGCATAGATGTGTCCATGGGAATGCCCCCATTTATTTATGCGAAATAATAAAAGCGCATAATCCCAATCGCGTTTTGCGATCCACGAATCAGAACCTGCTCCAGGTTCCCGAAAGCCAACTTCAAATCCAAAGGAGAAAGAAGATTCGCGATCCAAGGTCCCAGACTATGGAACGCTTTACCAACCAGCATTCGGTTGGAGGAGAACCACCTAGCATTCAGGAAAAAGGTCAAGACTCTTCTCTTTTGATATCAAAGGAGACTGGAACAACAAGCGCCCAGAGGCGATTCAGTTCGCATGTGCCGCGCTATACAAGTTTTCATTCATTCATTCATTCATTCAAAATGACAGTGCAAACGTGCTATGTGATACAAAGGTGCACAAATTGTGCAAATAGTCCATAAGCAATCAAGGTGCAAATGTGCTTAAATCAATATATAGGCATAAAAAGTACAAGAAAAATGAATAGAAAAGTGCAATGTGCTTCATTAAGTCCAAATCTGCTGTTTGAAGAATCCACAAGTGCAACAAGTGCCTGAAATCCACCACACGAATAACCAGTGCAGCTGTGCAAACAGAGCCTCAGTGAAAAAGTAAATGCAAGCCCCACACCTTCAAGAGGCTATAATGAGCCTTAAAAGAACCACTGGCTGGCCTGGTAGCTATGGCAGATTCCACTGCGGATCAACGTCCCACAATAGGCTCCTCTCCTCACTGCAGGTATCAAAAGTCACGCTCACACACGTCCCACGGTCCAGCGATACTCAGTAAAGAAAAAAGGAGGACCTCATAGTGTATACAGCAGCAACGTCACCGACGGCTTTCCTCCTCCTGACGCGTTGCGTGGCGCTCACACCATTTAATCATAGGAATGAAAGCCGTGGGTGAAAGGGTGACTTATATACTGAAGCGCTGAGCATTATCAGCAAATAACAAAATCCGTAATTGAAACATCTCATCTTATTACCTCCAAGACCACCATAATAGGCAGGGGAGGGTGACTCCTCCCAGACAGCAAAACGTGTCCGGACACGTTGCAGGCGCGTGCCAGCTCAACGAAACGGGACCAAAACCCCACTTTTCCCGGACAGTTCAATACACGATTAATACACTCACTTCTGGTTGCCAAGAGCAACAGCCGAATCCCAGACGAGCCGCCACGTGTAGCGTCACCCCCGAAAGGGCCGCTGGATTATTATGGGATTGGCAGATTAAGTTACTCTTGCTAGGTCTAGGGGTGCACGAGAAGCCACTAAGCAATAATTGAGTGTCCACACCGTCAAAGATTTTCTCAATGCTTTAATTCCAGGCCAATGTAGCCAAACATCAATTCGGTGAAAGGATATTAGGTTGACAAAGAGATAGAGATTCTCGATGTCAGGCCTGGATATATGTACAGCAAAATCAGCCCCTTGAAAGATACAATTTTGCATGAGTCGCCACTTTAAATGCTGGTTGGGAGGAACAGATCTCTCTCACTGACCCGGCTCTAGGCCTCTGTCACAGGCCAATGTAGTATAGGTAATATGTCAACGTTCGAACAGAGCAAATCCTCCCAGCAGTTATCCCAGTACAGATCACCAGGTGACAGCAGAGTGTACCTGTCTATGGCCCGGGCGCCGGATCCTCTCTACGGCATCGGGAACCCAGTAAGTCACTGGGGTCTCTTTTGGTTTCGTCCCAGACCGAGACTCAGCAAGGCCTGAAACTCCTCTGGCTCCCACTGCCGGCCAAAGATGATACTCACATCCCCGGAATGCAGTCCAAGCCAGTGGACCTCTCCAGAACGACACAGGTCATAAACCTGAACAAATCACGACTGGGAGCAAAGTAACTCTCCCAGACTTACGCCGGCGTATCTCCGCGTACGCCGTCGTAAGTCCGAATCTGCGCCGTCGTATATGCGCGCCTGATTCTCAGAATCAGTTACGCATAAATTCGGCCAAGATACGAGTGGCGTAAGTCTCCTACGCCGTTTTATCTTTGGTGCATATTTACGCTGGCCGCTAGGTGGCGCTTTCGTTGATTTCCGTGTGGAATAAGCAAATGAGCTAGATACGCCGATTATCAAACGTACGTGCGCCTGTCGCAATTGGTTACGGCGTTTTCGCAAGACATACGCCTGCGTAAAGATAAAGCGTCTCTCTAGGTGGTGCAGAGCATGCAAGGTATGGATGTCGGAACAAGCGTATCTTTTTACTTTGTTTGTGTAAGTCGTACGCGAATAGGGCTGTGCGTAAGTTCACGTCTTAGGCAGTGTCCGACATATCTTAGGCATTCTATCCGAGGCATGCACACTGGGATACGTCCACGGATGGCGCATGCACCGTTAGTTAAAAGCGTCAATTACGTGGGGTCGCGATTATTTTGCATAAAACACGCCCACCTCTTCCCCATTTGAATTAGGCACGCTTACGCCGGCACATTTACGCTACGCCGCCGTAACTTAGTGCGCAAGTGCTTTGAGAATACTGCACTTGCCTCACTAAGTTGCGGCGGCATAGCGTAAATACGATACGCTAGGCCCGCTGAAAGTTACGCCATAGCGTCTACAAACTAGGGTACATTTTCTGGAATTTACACAGCTTTTCGTTTATGACTGCCTATATAATTTCTTGAGGTGCTAAAATGGCAGGGCAGCACAAAATCCCTCAAATGACCCCATTTTGGAAAGTAGATACCCCAAGGAAATTGCTGAGGGGCATGTTAAGCTCATTGAATATTTAATTTTTTGGTCCCAAGTGATTAAATAATGACAAAAAAAAAGTTGTCACTAAATGATATGTTGCTCACACATGCCATGGTCATATGTGGCATTGCACCCCAAAATACATTCTGCTGCTTCTCCTGAGTACAGGGATACCACATGTGTGGTGCTTTTGAGAGCCTAGCCACACACGGTGCCCCCAAAAACCAAGCACCGCCTTCAAGATTTCTAAGGGCGCAAATTTTTTATTTCACTCCTCACTACCTATTACAGTTTTGAAGGCCAAAAAAAGTTAAGATGGTACAAACCCCCCCCCCCCAAACGACCCCATTTTGGAAAGTAGACACCCCAAGCTATTTGCTGAGAGGCAAGTTGAGTCCATGGAATATTTTATATTTTGCTGGAAAATTACAAACTTTTTTTTTCTTTTGCACAAAGTTGTCACTAAATGATATATTGCTCAAACATGCCATGGGCATATGTGGAATTACACCCCAAACGACATTCTGCTGCTTCTCCTGAGTACGGGGACTTTTTGGGAGCCTAACCGCGTACAGGGCCTTGAAAACCAATCCCCGTATTTAGGATTTCTAAGGGCACATATTTTTGATTTCACTCCTCACCATCTATTACAGTTGCGAAGGCCATAAAATGCCAAGATAGCACAAACCCCCCCCCCCCCCAAATGACCTAATTTTGGAAAGTAGACACCCCAAACTATTTGCTGAGAGGCATGGTATTTTGCAGATCTCATTTGTTTTTGAAAATTAAGAAAGGAAAGAAAAATGTATTTATTTATTTTTTTCAATTTTCAAAACATTGTGACAAAAAGTGAGATCTGCAAAATACTCACCATACCTCTCAGCAAAGAGCTTGGGGTGTATACTTTCCAAAGTAGGGGCATTTGGGGGGGGGGGGGGTTGTGCCATCACCATCTGGGCATTCCATGGCCTCTAAAAAACTGTGATAGGCAGTGAGAAGTAAATTCAAAAATGTACACTTTACACCTTAGAAAGCCTGAAGGTGGTGCTTGGTTTCACACATGTGGTATCCCCGTACCTAGGAGAAGAAGCAGAATGTATTTTGGGGTGTAATTCCACATATACCCATGGCATGTGTGAGCAATATATCATTTAGTGGCAACTTTGTGCAAAAAAAAATAAAAAAATGTGTCTTTCCCGTAACTTGTTTTCAAATATAAAATATTCCATGTACTCGACATGCCTCTTCGCAAATAGCTTGGGGTGTCTACTTTCCAAAATGGGGTCATTTGGGGGGGGGGGGGGTTGAACTGTCCTGGCATTTTATGCACAATATTTAGAAGCTTATCTCACACATCACCCACTCTTCTAACCAGACAAAGCCCTTTCTGATACTTTTTGTTTACATGAAAAATAAAAAATTTGCATGAAAATTACGTTGAACCCCCAAACATGATATATTTTTTTAAAGCAAAGACCCTACAGATTAAAATGGTGGGTGTTGCATTTTTTTTCCACACAGTATTTGCGCAGCGATTTTTCAAAAGCATTTTTGGGGGGAATTTTTATTTTATTTATTTTGATGAACTAAAACACACTATATTGCCCAAATGTTTGATGAAATAAAAAAGATGATCTACATACAGAGGTCTACTGCTAAAATTACTGCACTTGATCTGACCTTCGTGGTGATACCTCACATGCATGGCGCAATTGCTGTTTACATATGACGCCAGACTGACGCTTGCGTTTGCCTTTGCACAAGAACAAGCGGGGGCAGGGGTGCTTTTTTTTATTACTTATTTTGCTTTTTTATTTTATTTTTAAACTGTTCCTGGGAATGTAAATATGATAGCAAAAGGTAGTGACAGGTACTCTTTTTTGAAAAAAATTGGGTCTATGAGACCCTAGATCTCTCCTCTGCCCTCAAAGCATCTGACCACACCAATATTGGTGTGATTAAATGCTTTCCCAACGGCACTGTTTATATCCGGCGAAATCTAAGTCATGAAATGCTTGTAGCTTCCGGTTTCTTAGGCCATGGAACCACCATCTGTCATGCCCAGAAACGTGTAGGCCTCTTCATTAGTGTATCTTCAATTTACACCTAAAGGGGCCTACCACTAACTGCCCTGACACTTTTTACAGTCACAAATGACACCAAATTCAATGATCAGTAAATAAATTAACACTGAAATCTGTGACACTGTGACTGGGGGTGCAGGGGGTGATGGGGGGGGGGGTGATATGGGGGTGACTGTAGGGTGAAAAGTGTGCCTACGTGTACTAGTGTCAGTGTACTGTAGGTGCAACTCACTGTGAGATGTCTTCTCTCCTCGCGCCGGACCAAAAGACCGACCCGAGGAGAGTGACATCACTTCCTCTGCCTGTGTTTACACTTTCACAGGCAGAGGAAGCATCCCATTCGTCAGGAGCAATTGTGAGGAGGTGGCCATGAATCAGTGGCCTCCCCCTCAGGAGAGATCGCTCCTGTAATGATACTGAACACCTCTGGGGCACCGGGAGGGGGCGATCGTGCCCCCCCCCATGCAAGGGGAATAACGTGTATATATAATTATATATATATATATATATAAACACGTTACTCTGCCTGCCCGTGCCATTCTGCTGACGTATATTGTTGTGAGGCGGTCGTCAAGTGGTTAACAATTCAATGTCGCCCTCATCTCCTGTCAATCCCCTTAGAGGGAATATCGGCCTCTCAACTTTCCCTCCGCTAGACACTGGCGCCTTTTCTAGTTTAAATGTACAGACTCGCCAGTATTACTGGTTGCTGCGTAAATCAGCTGCTGACGAACATTGTGCTTCATCATTCACTCGGTTAATGTAAGCATTTTTCTTTCTGCTTACAGTTCTGACAATCTATCTCCCACTTATCCACCCTCTCTACTCCTATTCACAGATACCATATACAGTACATTGTATGTTTAATCCAGTCTGTATACATTGTTTCCTATTCCTAATTCAATACATATTTTTTTTATCAATTTACTAGTTAAGTAAAATTATTATCGTATGATTATTGATATTGTCTGACCACTTTTTAATATTATTAATGTAGTACTTTTTTTAAAGAAGTTGCGGTATCACAATAAATTATATAAGTGACTACAAAAAGACCTTATTTTTTATTTTTTTTGTTACAACTACAGCTGTGCTCATAAGTTTACATACCCTGACAGAATTTATGATTTCTTGGCCATTTTTCTGAGAATATGAATGATAACACAAAAACTTTTCTTTCACTCATGATTAGTGTTTGGCTGAAGCCATTTATTATCAATCAACTGTGTTTACTCTTTAAATCATAATGGCAACAGAAACTACCGAAATGACCCTGATCAAAAGTTTACATACCCTGGTGATTTTGGCCTGATAACATGCACTAATGGGTTTGAATGTCTATTAAACATAACCATCCTCACTTGTGATCTTGTGATATTTGCTTGTAATTAGTGTGTGCGTATAAAAGGTCAATGAGTTTCTGGACTCCTGACAGACCCTTGTATCTTTCATCTGGTGCTGTACTGACGTTTGTGGATTCTGAGTCATAAGGAAAGCAAAATAATTGTCAAAGTACTTGCATATCAAAGCAAGTTTCCCCATTAAAGTCAATGGAAACGAAAAAAAAAAAATGTTTCCGCATTGGCTTAGATGGCATGCAATACCGCATGTGGCCAGAGGTGGGGGGCGCCGGAGAGCCTCAGAAACAGCCGGAAAGACCCGAGGACAGCTCGGCTGACCTCGGAAACCTTGGAAAGGCTCTGGAATGGAGTATTTCCGTGTCTTTCCGAGCATTTTGAACTGCGCCGATCGGCTAGGATCGGCGCCGTTATGCTCAGGCACCCCCTAACCTCAGGCCAAACACAGTACTGCACACCGCTTTGGCCTGAATCCTGCTCGTTTTGTGAGACAATACTCGCAAACCGAGTTAGGATTTTTTTAAATACAGTGCTCGTATTGCAAAACGCTCGTTATCCACGTTACTCGTAATTTGAGGTTCCACTATAATTATCTTTGAAGTTCTCCTTTCTAGGAACCTGAATCAATAATATTGGTGATATCATCGGGTAAACTATATAATACTGTCAATTGGTAAGCTAGTTCCGAGATTAGACAAATTCAACATAGATCCTTATCCATTGTGTGCAAAAAATAGTTTATATACACAGATGCACAGTTGGACATACAGTAACAGAGGTTGGGAACTTGGTATAAATAAAAGCATCAGTTTAGTGTATCTGTCTTTTATCAAGATGGCAGTTGGGTAATAAAAATATCTGGCATACCTTTATAATTCACCCACAGGAAGTCAAGCTGTATATAAGTAGAATGTCACTAGCTGCAGTTGGTAAATTCATTATTATATGGTCAGACAGTGTATGTGTTAGTCAATTCACTGATGATCAAAGAATATGAATCTTGACAGCTTTGAATGACATATTAAGTGCAAGTCCTCCGTGTAACATGACAGAGATAGATTAAATTGGAATAAAGTTTTGAAAGAGAAAATTGACTTTATAGGCACATAAAAAATTGTAACAAATTGTAATATTTCACAATATATCACATATACATATGATGCATCAATATATAAATAAATAGTAATACAAACAATGGAAAATGAAAAACGAAAAATGAAAAATAAGTCTAAAGTGGTTTGCCCCAAGGAAAATACTCCAGATACGCCGTCGTAAGTACAAATGAGCGCCGCCGTATCTATGCACCGACCCACAAAGCTAGATATGTCGAAAAATAGGCTTCATCCGACCGACGTAACTTGCCTAGGCCGGCGTATAGTGGGCGCATAGTTACGCTGGATGCATTTGGCACTCCTATTGATTTTCGATGCAAATATGCAAATGAGGGAGATACGCCGATTCACAAACATACTTGCGCCCGGCGCATGTTTTAGGCGATTTGCGTAAGGTTTACATCCGGCGTAAAGTTATTCCCCATATTGGAGGTGCAACTCATGCAATAGGGCTGGGCATAGGTTACGTTCACGTCATAGGCAGTAATTCAACGTATCTTAGCCAGTTGTTTCAACGTGATTGTGAGGATGCACACTGGGATACGTCCAAGGTACGATGCATGCGCATTTCATTTTAAGTACTTGTCTGATGCTCAGCCCATCATTTGCATGGGGTCACGCTTCAATAAAATGTATCACGCCCACTTCCAGCCCACTTCCACCTACTTTGACTTACGCTGCCTTACGCTTACAACTATACGCTACGCCGGCACAATATTGGGAGCATTTGCTTTGTGAATTCCCTGCTTCCCTCTCTGCATTGCGCCAGCGTAGCGTAAAGAAGATACGCTACGCCGATATATATATGCGCCGAGGTATGTGAAGTCGGTATTTAGTATATATGTTCTGAACTTCCTGCAGGGGTATAGACTGTATTGGAACCCATGCTGAGTGTACAGTATTTCCAGGGTATGTCCACGAGGTCCTTGAATGATTTAAAATTAGCTCCACATGTTTCGTGACCTCATCCGTCACTTCCTCAGGAGCTTCTATATATTTAAGAGAACATGTTTCAATTAGGACATAATATTAAATATACCATACATGATAGAATATAATGACATAAATCTACATTAATTCATGTGAACTCACCAATTTTAATTGATGCAAGTAAGGAGTGTTGGCAGTCGCCCTTGCGCTACAATGTGGCAGCCAGGAAGGACATTCCCCAAAACCAGGGTACAACCTCATAAAGTTACTATATTTCCTCTTTACAGAAATACCCTGCACTCTGTCCAAGGACCCTGTGTCCATTGTCCCAGACTGCCTCTTAGTCACTACATTAGTACCAATGTGAGTAATCAATATAATTACCCCAATTAAGTGGTTGTGATTAATAATATCCAAATGATAGCAATTCAATACCATTCATATTCTTATTACTCTTCAGTTACCTGGTGCACCCCCATATTGCTCTTGCACACTGGATGCACACGCCTCCTTGAACGGCGGTGGGGCCGGACATTCAATTTTTCCCCCTGGTTTTGGGGAATCTCCTTCCTGGCTGCCATATTGTAGTGCAAGGGGGACTGCCAACACTCCTTACTTGCATCAATTAAAATTGGTGTGTTGTTCACATGCATTAATGTAGATTTATGTCATTATATTCTATCATGTATGGTATGTTTCATATTATGTCCTAATTGATGTTCTTAAATATATAGAAGCTCCTGAGGAAGCAACGGATGAGGTTGCGAAACATGTAGTTTTAATTAATTTAATCATTCAAGGACCTCATGGACATACCCTGGAAATTCTGTACACTCAGCGTGAGTTCCAATACAATCTATACCCCCACAGCAAGTGACTGCAGCAGAAGATGAAAACATTGGGCCAGATTCACAGAGCCATTATGCCGGCGTTACAGGAGATGCGCGGCGTAAGTCTAAATCTGCACATGCGTATCGATGCGCCGCATCCCCAAAACGATAGACGCATGAAATCTACTTTTTTTGGACCAGCGTAATTTTGATAGACCGGCGTATCCGTCCGCGCAAAACTGCGCTAGACACACCATTGATTTGCTATTCAAATATGCAAATGAGGGAGTTACGGGGATCCACAAAAGTAAGTTGGTGCAGCGCAGGCTACGCGCTGTGCGCAACAGCTGCACGTCCTGTCTAAAATTAGACCATATAAAAGGTGGAATAAAATTAGACAATCCGTCTACATGTCAGCTAAAGCAACACTGTTAGTGAGGAGCTGAGCAGTCACACTTGCTGGACAACAAACTTTATGCCAACATGCCAGGGGCATCCTTGCTCATAGCTATACTACTGACTTTAGAGGAGCAAAGAAGGAGGAGGGCACGGAGGAGGGCACGGGAGAGGATATACCGCACACGCATAGACATCTTTGGCATTAATGATTCTGAGGTGTCTCGCATCTTCAGATTCACCCCTCATGCCATCATGGAATTAAACACAACCCTGCAGGAGGACATCACCAGCCCAACACACCGCTCACATGCAGTGCAGCCATTGGTCAAGGTCCTGGCAACACTCCATTTCCTTGCCAGTGGCCAGTGTTCTTGAAAAGAACAAGTGGAGTGGTGGCTGGGATGTCACAATCCTCCATGAGCAGATGTGTGCACCAGATTGTCCCCGCAATCCTCAGACGCATGGCCAACCAAATCATCAAACCAACCACTGAGGACCTGCGGCTGAAGGCAATGACAGATTTCTACAGAATTGCCAGATTCCCACGCACCGTGGGGGCCATTGATTGCACACATGTGGCACTTCAGCCCCCCCATGAGACAGAGCACATATACCGCAATCGGAAGCATTGGCATTCCATCAACGTACAGGTGATAGTCGATGCCCAAGGCCTCATATGGCACATCCATGCCAAACACCCCGGATCCAGCCATGACAGCTACATATACAATCAGAGCCCCATCTTAATGGAATTCGAACAGAACGTGTATGGGGACACCTGGCTGGTTGGTGAGTGACATGGGTGGCAGGCATGACTGACCCCCCCCCCCCCATGATGCACACATCACAAGAGGCACATGCATGACTAACATCCTCCTGTCTTTTCCCTTACAGGTGACTCTGCATATGCACTGGGACCCCATCTCATGACTCCTATCTGGAACCCCCAAACCCCAGGAGAGGAAAGATACAATGAAGCCCACGCCCAAACACGTGCAGTGGTGGAGCGCACCTTTGGCCTCCTGAAGTCCCGTTTCCGATGCCTGGATAAGTCTGGGGGGACCCTGTTGTATTCCCCAAACTTTGTGTGCCAGATCATCGGTGCATGTTGCATGCTGCACAACTTCGCAGTGAGAAAGGGCCTGCAGATTGACATACGTGATGACCTGTCCCCTGAACCAGACAATCCCCCCCTAACCGAGGATACCCCGTCTTCTGAGGGAAGAGCAGCCAGGAGCCAGCTCACATTAGGCATCTTTGCACGTTAAACACACACATTAATCATGGCACAATGAGAATGCATGCATGCATACCACTGTGGTCCCTAGCACAGACACATCACATCCTCATCAAATTGGATTAGCACAAGCCCACCATGCAGGACTTGTGAGCAGCAACGCCACGCCACGGCTCCAATTATGTCACTGTACATTCATACACCATCCACACAGACCTGGGGATCACTTCTCCCTGGTCCTGGGGAACCCTTCTCCACCACAAATGAGGATGACACCCCTTGTCCAGCAGGAATGTCACCCCCACATTTCAAATTCATTCACAACCCAAAAAAAAATAAAAAATTGTCCAGCAAAAAGCAAAAAATGTCCAGCAAAAAAAAAAAAAAAAAGTCCAGCACAAAAAAAAAAAGGGGGAAACCAAATTAATGCCGCTGGCATGACCCACGCCTGGGGCGCCCACGGCCACGGCCCCGGCTCCTCAGGGGAGACTCATGGGGGGGAGGGACGTAATCCGGGGAAGGAGGAGCAGCCCCTGGTCTCTGCCCACCTGGCGGCCTGCCCTCCAAGGCCACGGCAATTCTGGTCAGGCCAGCACTTAGTGTTGCCGTATTGGCCTGGATAGCCTGGGTGAGGGCCCTCACATCCTGCCCAACGTCTGCTGTAGTAGTCTGCAGTTTGTTTAGGCAGTTTTTAAGAGCCCGGGAGTGGCAGTCCAGGTCCCCAAGCGTATCCTTTATGGAGGACAGGCTCTCCTTCATCCGCACCAAAGTCTGGCTGACCTGTCCCAGATGGTGGGTCTGAAGGGCCTGGTCCCTTCTGAGATTGGCGGGCAGAACCTCGGCCACCCCCCTGGTCTTCTGCTGATGCTTGTGGCCGGGAGAAGGGGAGGCCCTTGGGAGGGGAGTCCTGTTGGGGGAGGAGTGGGAGGGGCTATCCCTTATGGAGGGCTGGCTGCTGCCAGCCAGAGGGGAAGACTCCTCCAAAAATAACAATCCACTGGCTGACATGACCTCCTCCTCCAACTCAAACTCCTCCTCCTCAAACTCCTCCGAGGACTCCGGCCTTGTCTGGGGGTCCTCATCAGGCTGATGTCCTGGGGATGGTGCAGTTAGGCCAGATGGCCCAGCACCCTCCTGCACATCTGTGGATGACACAAAATATTCACAGGTTGGAGGATCCACACACTTGCCACATATTCCCTCCCCCCCCCCCCCACACATGTTACACACCAGATAGGAAAAAAAAAACCTTACCTGTCATCACGGGCTCCTGACTGGAGTCATAGCCAGGCAGGCCCTCCACTTGTTGCCTATTAAAGGTCTGGGCCACCACATGCTCCTCCGCTGTCAGCCTAACAGGGCATGGTGGGCCCCCTCCAGTGCCCCTGGCATGGGCTGCCATTTTGGCCAGCTTCTTTCGGACCAGACGCCGGAGATCATTGATCTTCTTGACAATCCCCTTGTGTGTCCGGGTCTCCCCCCCCCCCCCCAATGAATTTACCTGGTCGGTTATGTTCTGCAAAATCTCCTTCTTCCTGGCCGGGGTGGTGTTGGCACTCTCTGGGCCGTGCAGGAAACGCCCATATTGGGTAAGGGCCCAGGCAATAATTTGTTTCTCCCCAAAGAAAAATTGCTCTTGCGCTTCCTCTCAGTCATATTCATATAACAACTCTCTCCCAAACAATCAGCAAAAATCACTCACAAAAACAAGCAGGAAAAATCAAGCAACAAAACAAACAAACCAAAATCTATCAACCAAAAAGTCTCACAACCAGTCACCAAAAGACACTATCAAATATATTATACAAAACACTAGATCAAACAGTCAACAAATATCACAAAGACAAGTCACAACGCAACAAACACGAACACACAACAGAACAAAAGCACCTTGCTGTATAGGAAGGGATACAAAGGGATGTACTTTTGCAAAGGAAGGGCGTTTGCGTCTGTCTATCTAAGCTCTCTGCGTAGTTCACTAAGTTGCCCGGGTCCACTTCCAATTTCACTGATTGCGCCGTTCCCAAGTTGTGAGCATGCGCACAGAGGTGCTAACCATGGTCTGCTTATTGTGCGCATGCGCGATCTGGCCAGCCCTTCATTTGCATGGGGTCACGGCACATTTCAATGAAACACGCCCACGTCCTTCCCAATTTAAATTACCCTGCCTTACGCCTCGGAAATTTACGTTACACTGGCGCAAATTTCTGCGCAAATACTACGAGGATACGGTAATTGCGCCTCTACATTGCGCGGGTCTAACGTAAAGGAGGTGCGCTATGCCGGTCAAAATATGCGCCAATGTACGTGAATCTGGCCCATTTTTTTTAATTAAACTTTTTGGCTTAATCTACACAGAATAGATACTGACCTATCAGAGACAACTTGGATATGAGTTTTTATATGCAAGCCTAATTGAATTAATAAGGGGTTTTCCCAGTGTGGTATTTATCCTCTTTTATTTTTTAAGTGTTTTAATTTAAGATGATCAATATTGGCTATAATATGAAGAAGATTTTTGTATTCTTTATATACAGTATATTATTGTGAAACTTCAAAAAGCCCCATATTGTTATTATATATGAAACATGGATATCCTTCAGTTATTTATATTAAAATAAAAAATGTTATAAAAAAAAAGCACTACATCCTTCTCCAGAAAAAATCTTCACCATAAATGGTTTTCCATTTTGTTTTACAAATATATATCAGAAATGTGTGGCATGCATTTGTATTTAGCCCCCTTTACTCTGATTTCCCTAACTAAAATCTAGTGGAACCAATTGCCTTCAGAAGTCACCTAATTATTTAATAGAGTCCACCCGTGTGTAATTTAATCTCAGTATAAATACAGCTGTTCTGTGAAGCCCTTGGTAAAGGCGGCCATACACGGTTCGAATTTTGAAAGAATTTTCTTACGTAAATCGTATGAAAGAATTTTCGTTCGTATTTCGCACCCTTAGTGGGGTGCAGCAACAGTCGATTTTCGTGCAGCAAACAAATTTGAGAAACCTGACATGTTGGAATTTTTTTTAAAACAAACGATTTTCTGATCAATGATGGGAGAATCGTGCAAGAAATGTAATAGAAAAAAAATGAGCTTGTGCAAAAAAAGAATATTCCCGGAGAGAAACGAATATTCCCAGCAACATGAAGGTTTTCTCGGCCGAATTTCGAAAATCAATGGTGGCATCATCGGATCCCAAAAAAAAAACTTTCTGATTTTGAAAAGGAAATTTGTTCGAAATTCGACCGTGTATGGCCTGCTTTACTCTGGAGGAGCTGCAGAGATCCACAGCTCAGGTGGGAGAATCTGTCCACAGGATAACTATTAGTCCTGCACTACACAAATCTGGTCTTTATGGAAGAGTGGCAAGAAGAAAGCCATTGTTGAAAGAAAGCCATAAAAAGTCTTGTCAGATGAGACCAAATTGAATTTTTTGGCCTAAAACACTATGGGCCAGATTCTCAAAAGAGATTCGACGGTGTATCTCAAGATACACCGTCGTATCTCTGTTTTTTGGCCAGGGTATCTATGCGTGTGATTCCTAGAATCACTTACGCATAGATACGGCGTAGATCCGACAGGTGTAAGACACTTACACCGCCGGATCTTAGATGTAATTCTTCTCTGGTCGCTAGGTGGCGTTTACGTTGATTTCTCATTTGCTTATGCAAATGAGAAAGATACGCCGATTCCCGAACGTTTTTTACGCCGCCTTGTCGTCGTTTACGTCGTTTCCGTAAGCGTAAACCTACCCCTGCTATATGAGGGGTACGTTTCCGAAGGTCCGTCGTATGCCATGTTAAGTATGGCGTCGGGACAGCGTCGTCTTTTTCCATCGTTTACGCCGTTTTACTAAGTCGTTCACGAATAGGGCTTTACGTCAATGACGCTCACGTCGGCTTCATTGACGTTTTCCGTCGTGAGCTGGAGCATGTGCACTGGGCTATTTGTACGGCCGGCGCAAGCGCAGTTCGATCGGCGCGGGGGCACGCATAATTTAAATAGAAGCCGCCCCCTTTGAATTACGCGGCCTTACGCCGGGCCATTTACACTACACCGCCGCAAATTACAGAGAAAGTGCTTGGAGAATACGGCACTTGCTCCAGTAAGTTGCGGCAGGCGTAGTGTAAATGGCATATGCTACGCCGCCGCGGATTCTTTGTGAATCTGGCCCAGTGTGTGGTGGAAAACGAACACTGCATCTTCACCCTGAACACACCATCCCCACGGTGAAACATGGTGGTGGCCAGTGGCGGCTGGTGCTCAAAAGTTTTGGGGGGGCGCAAACGGAAAAAAAAATTGCAGCCTCACTGTGCCCATCAATTGTCACCACTGTGCCATGCCATCAAACACAGCCACTGTGCCATCAATTGTCACCACTGTGCCATGCCATCAAACGCAGCCACTGTGCCATCAATTGTCACCACTGTTCCATGCCATCAAACGCAGGCACTATGCCATCAATTCGCACCACTGTGCCATGCCATCAAACGCAGCCACTGTGCCATCAATTCGCACCACTGTGCCATGCCATCAAACGCAGCCACTGCATTTTTCTCGTCATGAAAAAAGGTTGTGTGTATGCGGCATAGCAATTAAATTCTAAAATATGTTATCTTTTGGTCTGTTAAATATGTGATTAAAAGGAATTTGTTATAACTGTTGGATAAGTGCAAAAAATACTAGAGGTGCACCAAATGGAAATTTTGGTGCTGAAACCGAAAATTTAGGATGCACTTGGCTGAAACAGAAACTCCAAATGAGAATTTATATATTTATACGATCGGTTCATCCGATGAAAACGGTCTGATGGATTTTTTCATCAGATATCCGATGAAGCCGACTTTATCAGTCTTGCCTACACATCATCAGTTAAAAAAAACAATCGTGTCAGAACGCGGTGATGTAAAAACACAACGACGTGCTGAGAAAAATTAAGTTCAATGCTTCTGAGCATGCGTCGACTTGATTCTGAGCATGCATTGATTTTTAACCGATGGATTTCCCCACAGACGATCGTTTTTTTCTATCGGTTTTTTAACCATCAGATAATTTTAGAACAGGTTCTATGTTTTTTCACAGATGGGAAAAAAACGATGGGGCCCACACACGATCGGTTCTTCTGATGAAAATGGCCCATCAGACCGTTTTCATCAGACAAACCGATCGTGTGTACGCGGCATTAGAAATCTTGCTTGCTTCATTTTTGGTCAGTTAAAAAAAAAAGCGCAACAAAAATGCACCTCCCCCTTGAAATTAAATGAAACTAATTGAAAACACAGCAAGAATGCATCAATAACACACCCATGTTACGTTTTTGAGTCACATGACCTATGAAAAACACACCATAAAAGCACAGTAAAAATTGTGGTAAAATCACACGTGTTTTCAGCACCATTATCTGCACTTTTTTCTTTATTGGCAAAATTCAGAAAAATGGAAAATTGTATCAAATACTTACCGTAATTTTCCTTTCCTGAGGCCAAGACATGGCAGCATACATATGATATAGCCCCGCCCCTATATCCACCCACAGGACACGTTTAACTCTCTATAAAACTCTGACTGAGAGCAACCTCCCCCATTCTCCGTATAAAGTACAAAGATCAGAGGGAGGGTTGTCTTGGCATCAGGAAAGGAAAAATACGGTAAGTATTTGATACAATTTTCCATTTTCCTGACGCCAGACATGGCAGCATACATATGATACATGAAGAGCTTTCTAGAGGGAGGGTATAATGCTGTAAACTTAATCTTTATTTAACAAAAAGACATAGGGCCAGATTCAGCAAAGATGTACGCCGGCGTATCTCCAGATACTCCCCCCCCCATTTTAAATATGCGCCATCGCATCTTTACGCCGATTCACAAAGCAAGATATGCCGAAAAACATGGCTTCAGCCATCCGACATAACTTGCCTACGCCGGCGTATCATGGGCGCATAGTTACGCTGGGCGCATTCGGCGTTCCGATTAGAAATATGCAAATCAGTAAGATACGCCGATTTACGAACGTAGATGCGCCCGGCTGCTTCATATACGCGATTTGCGTAAGGCTTACCTCCGGCGTAAAGTTACCCCTGCTATAGCAGGCGCAGCTAATGCAAAGGTATGGGCCAGGGAACGACGCCGTCAAATTTTACGTTGCGTACGCCGTTTACGTAGTATTACGTGAATAGGGCTGTGCGTAAGTTACGTTCACGTCATAGGCACCAAAGTATCTTAGGGAGTTTATGCGACGTGATTCTGAGCATGCGCGCGCATGCCCAGTTCGACCAGCCATTCATTTACATGGGGTCACGCTAAATTTAAATAGATGACGCCCACCTCCTTCCTACTTTGAATTAGGCGGGCTTACGCCGGCCAATTTACGCTACGCCGCCGCAACTTACGGAGCAAGTGCTTTGAGAATACAGCACTTGCCTCTCTAAGTTGCAGCGGCGTAGTGTAAATTGGCCAGTGTAAGCCTGCCTAATTCAAAGTAGGTGGGCGTCATCTATTTAAATTTAGCGTGACCCCATGTAAATGAATGGCCGGTCGAACTGGGCATGCGCGTGCATGCTCAGAATCACGTTGCATAAACTCCCTAAGATACGTCGTCGTAAATGCCTATGACTAATGGGAACGCCGAATGCGCCCAGCGTAACTATGCGCCCATGATACGCCGGCGTAAGCAAGTTATGTCGGACAGCTGAAGCCATGTTTTTTTGGCGTATCTCGCTTTGTGAATGGGCGCAAAGATGCGACCGCGCACATTTAAAATTACGGCGGCGCATCTGGAGATTCCCCCGGCGTACATCTTTGCTGAATCTGGCCTATAATGTGATGACCAGCTAGCCCCTTTGCAGACTATCTCCAGAGACAACCCTGCCTGTGCCATCCAAGAAGATGACATCACCCTGGTTGAGTGATAATCACCTCTGGAGGATCCTTCCCGGTTCTACAAGCCCCGTGAATATTTCACTATTCAGGCCGAGATGGTTCTGGCCGAAGCCCCTTACTCTTTAAATCTTAATGATTCTGAATATAGAAGTAGCCTGAGATAGGCTTTGAGGACTTTGGAATGTCCAACTTGCGCAGATCAGCATCTGATTCCGCTGGCAAGGCTGGAAGCACCCATTCACTGGAAAGACAAAACATAGATGTCACGCTTTGGAACAAAATGAGCCAATGGTCTCACCCCAAGCCTGTCTGGGAAGAACATGGAATAAGGTTCTGTCGCCCGAAATTTTTGGAGTCGACGCACTTTCCCTCAAAATCATGGCTAATAGAAAAGCCGATTTTAAGGAGATCTCCCATTAAGAGCAGTCTTCTGTCAAGAGTACAATGAGGGTTTGCTAGAAAATTGAGGACTACTGCCAGGTCCCATTAAGGGAACCTTTTTTCTTGGGAGGGCGTAGTCCAAGTACCTCTCATGAAGTAATTATCAGCAGGTTTGCTGCCCATTTCTTTTGGGTAAAAGCCAAGATGGCAGAAATTTTCACCTTAAGCAAACTGAGCTCCAAATCCAATTCAGATTGTAGAAAAGGCAGGATTTGAGATAAATTTGGGTCACGAGGGTCCAACTGATGCCCAGCTGCAAAGCTTGTGGACCTAATCCATATTCTGGAGTAGATAGCATTGATTGACCCTTTCAAAGAACTCTGAAAAGTTCTAATCCCCTCTGGAAAACATCCTGGCCCGGATTCACAAAGGACTTACGGCGGTGTATCTCCACGTACGCCGTCGTAAGTCCGAATGTGAGCCGTCGTATCTATGCGCCTGATTCTTAGAATCAGTTACGCATAAATTCGGCCAAGTCTCCTATGCCGTCGTATCTTGGGTGCATATTTACGCTGGCCGCAAGGGGCGCTTCCTTAGATTTACGCGTTGAATATGTGAATTAGGCAGATACGCCGATTCACGAACGTACTTGCGCCCGCTACGCCATTTACGTTAAGCTTACGTCCGGCGTAAAGTTACCCCTGCTATATGAGGCGTAGCCAATGCAAAGTATGGACGTCGGAACAAGTGTATCTTTTTATGTCGTTTACGCAAGTCTTACGGGAATGGGGCTGTGCGTAGGTTACGTTCACGTCACAGGCATTAAGGCGGCGTAACTTAGGGAAAAAAATTGACGTGATACTTAGCTAATTTCCATACAACACGCCCACCTCTTCCACATTTGAATTAGGCGGGCTTACGCCGGCCAATTTACGCTACGCCGCCGCAACTTACAGAGCAAGTGCTTTGTGAATACTGCATTTGCCTCTCTAAGTTGCAGCGGCATAGCGTAAAGAAGATACGCTATGCCCGCACAAAGATACGCCTCTCTACGTAATTCCGGGCCCCTAACTCTTGTAACCTCTGCCTTACAATTTCCAGGCTGCTAAAGTTAGTCGTGATGGTTGCTGATGTAGTGCATCTCCCTCAGATAAAAGGAGATGAGGAGTCAACGGCAGAATTATCGGTTTGCACACGCTGATACCCATTGCCAGAGAGACCCATGGTCTGTGAGGCCAGTAAGGAAAACCTGTGATGACTGTCAAAGCTCATCAATTTCTTTAATCCTAAAATTCCTGGAGGGGAGGTATAGGCCAGTTGCCCAACCCAAGGAATGGTAAAGGCATCTGTCCCCTCCACTAATGGATGAGGGTAGCGTGAGAGGAACCGGTTCCCCTTGTAGTAGGCCCATGAGGCAAAACAGATCCAGTTGTGGGAACCTCCGCTCGTGGATGATCCCTTGGAACACTTCAGGGTGAAGGGACCATTCGTTGGGATCCTTGAATTGCCCAGATAGACAATCTGCTTCCAAATTCTGATAGGCTGGAAGATATATGGCCCTCAAATCTGGGAGATATTGCTGGGCCAAAGTCATGATTGGTTCCACCTCTCTCAGGAGGGATTGGCTGTGCAAGTCACCTTGTCGCTGTATATAGGACTGCTGCCATGTGGTCCAGACGGAGTAGGACTGGCAGACCCTATATGTGTGGCAGTAAAGTGTTCAATGTGGGGAAATTCCCACCTGCCCTGGATCCTGAGGTGCCCCACCCTGCTGTGCTGGTATCTGTAGCAACAATGATCCATGGCTGCAGCCCTAATAGACTAAATCACCAGAACTCTGGTGCCTCCGGCTGGAGATCCTCATTGGCTGGGCTAGACAAACTCTTCCATTGCATCAGGAAGCCTTGTTGGAAAACTGAGTTTCCAGTGAGCCCAGAGGATCATCGGAATACAAGAAGCCATTGTCCCGAGAAGACTCATGCACTGAGATGCTGACATCACTGGTGCAGCCAACGCCTGTTGGAACATCTCCCTGACTTTAGGGAGTTTGAGGTGGCAAAGAAACTGAGGCTGCCTGAGTATTGAATCGGGCCCCTAGGTAGAGCATATTCTGCATAGGCGCCAGCTGGTTTTAGCAATGCTTGCCCCTCAACTCAAAACGGCTGGTATGACTGAAGGATCGGAAAATGCTGATAGGTATACTGCAGGTCCACTGAAATCCTCCAGTAACCTTGTTGAATCACCTGGATTTATGGTATGGAGAGACTCCATCTTGAGTCTATTGGTATAAATTGATTCAGCCTCTTGAGGTAGTTCTGTCTCATAGGACAGTCAGAGTAGAATGAAAACTCTTCCTATACGCTTTAAACAGACACTGATAGAAGTCACAAGACTGCCATATGCTGCTAATGAGAAAAGGTATTTAGCAGTTAATATTTACTAAAATAATTGTATTACCATGTTCTGTGTACTGTAGGAGATCAGATATAGTGAATACAGGGTCCTGGGTTTAAATGGCATCCCTAGGAGCCCCTAAATTATACAAATACTGACTTCAATTCCTAAGTCGAGGCCCAGCTCTCTCTACACTTCATTCTTTGCTGCTACACATTACCATTACAATGTGCCTTTACAATAACACTTTTCTTCCATGTGAAATATACTGTATACATTGCAAAGATTATAGCAAGCACCTTTTGCCGATTTATTTTCTCAGTATTACTGAATATGAGGATAGGCCTTTTTTTTATAGCTGTCGGTGTATTTTTATAGATGTAATAAAAAAAGCTACAATATTTGTATCCTTTTAGGCATGGATGAATATCTCACCAAAATAAAAGTGGATGCCTGTAATTTAACTTGTAGCTTAGTGCAGGCTTCTGTAAAAGCAGAGAGCCAATCACACAAGCAGAAATAAAAGATTTATGAAGGATTAAAGTATACGAAATTCCCCCGTGTTTTTTGACAATGTTGTTGTTGGTTAACATGGTAAGTTATTTTTACAAAAGAAAGGAGTAGTGAGAGATATAAAAGAGCTGCCATTTTAAACAGCCTTCTGAAGCCCTGTACACACGATCGGATATCTGATGGAATCTAATCCGATGGATTTTTTCGTCGGATATCCAATAATGCTGACTTTCAGTCTTGCCTACACATCATCATTCAAAAATCCGACCATGTCCAAACGCGGTGACGTAAAACACTACGATGTGCTGAGAAAAATGAAGTTCAATGCTTCCGATCATGCGTCGCCTTGATTCTGAACATGCGTGGATTTTTGACCGATGGACTTCCACACAGACGATCGTTTTTTTCTATCGGTTTTTTATCCATAGGAAAAATTTAAAACGTTCTATTTTCTTGCACCGATGCCATCGGTCTGTTTTCATTGGACAAACCGATCGCGTGTACAGGGATTTACTTTGATACTTTCTAAGTTATGACACAGAACATGCAGTGTAGATAAGGAAATTCAGATGTTTGCATAATAAAATGCCCAATCCATAGAGCTCTCGCTCTATAGAAAAAAATGTGTGTACAGTCATTCGCAGCTGCATGCTTTATAGTCCTTTTGGCAGGTCACAAAGTTACAAGTTCACATTAAGTATGGCAGACCACACCAAAGTGCAGAGGTGTGAACAAAACCTTACACTGTTATGTTGAGCAACTGTTATTCCTGTGAGATAACTGTACTGCTTGAAGTTAACAGTTCCTTATGTAGGAACTGTAATGATGAACATGGGTGGCTTTGTTATGATTTAATGATTTCGGGTGAAAAGTGAAGGAAACCAAGATTTTACAGTATACTTTGATTTGGTGGTAACATTGAGGGATGTCATCTCATTCATACTACACATTTTACCAATTGCTGTGTTGGTTTTGCATGTTAACATTGCTGTATTGCAATTCTTTCTGAATGGCACCCCAACAAAATAAAGCAATTAATCTATACTTCATAACACCACAACACATTTATTTGAATATACATACATGTGCTCCAGAAAAAAGTGTGAGTTCATTTTTTTGTGTGTGTTGAGGCAGGTTGTTGGCCCCAGTCAAAGTGAATGGACTGCGTTATTGCAACACATAAAGAAAATACACGTTAAGACATAGTTATATAGATAGTCAGATTGAAAAAGACACAAGTCCATCTAGTTCAACCACAATAATAAATGAAAATCCCACATACCCAATTCTATACCAACAGTTGATCCAGAGGAAGGCGAAAAACCCCAGAAGAGCATGATCTAATTTTCTACAGCAGGGGAAAAAATTCCTTCCTGATCCCCCGAGAGCCAGGCCTTAAATTATACAGGCCTTTCTTAACCTCCTTAGCGGTGATCCCGAGCGTGATTCGGGGTGTTTTTATATGCTATTATTGGTAAAACTGAGTCACGCTTGGGGTAGCTGTGCAGAGCCTGCAGCGGCGCGGCTTACCTTTTCCTGACAAGTTACTAACCTTGTCTCTGGATCCAGCGATGCATCCCCGCTGTGTGAGCGAGCGGCGTCCACGCTCGATTCAAAAAGTGCCTGTGTGCCGTCGATCTCCGTTCCCTGCGACGTTATGACACAGGGGGGCGGAGAACGGCGCCAAATTCAAAAAAGTAAATAAACACATTACATACAGTATACTGTAATCTTATAGATTACAGTACTGTATGTAAAAAATACACACCCCCCATGTCCCTAGTGGTCTGCCCAGTGCCGTACATGTACTTTTATAAAATAAAAACTGTTCTTTCTGCCTGCAAAATGTAGATTGTCCATAGCAACCAAAAAGTGTCCCTTTATGTCAAAAGTGATTTTAGAGCAGCTAGAAAACAGCGATAATAAATTATAATCACTTGCAGAATTGAGCGATAGTGATTTGTGGGGAAATTCGTATTTGGAGATGAAATCTCTTTTCATCTAGACATAAAGAGTGCCCTCTTGTCCTCAGTGTTGACTGTAAAGTGAATAACTTAACATGTATAAATAGTAAATACCCCTTATGTATTTATACATGTTGATCATATCCCCCCTTAATCTCCTCTTCTCAAGAGAAAATAAATTCAGTTCCTCTAACATACTTATTGTATTATATATAATATATTATATATTATTTTATATATTATATTATTATTATTATTTTTATTTCCAGTACTTATATAGCGCCACCAATTTACAAAAAATATATATTATTTTTACATGTACATGAAGTGTCAGAATTGGCCTGGGTGGCTTTTAAGGTAATTTTCATATATTTTCAACTGTACTCAAGCAGGTGGTTTGACAGACAAATTACTGAAGTTTGAAGTTATAACTTCCAACCAGTTATTTCACAGTAAATAGATAAATAATAAATTATTATGTTATTACAAATAGCATAATAATATATGATTTAACTTGATTATAACAGTACCTTTTCAGTAGGCAGCAAATTCTCATTCTCCCTCTTAACTGTGTGAGAAAAACATGGGATTGTGGGTAAATCTTATACTCATAAACCCATGATTTTTCCTTCTAGTTGAGGGCTGGAAGGGAGCATTTGTCTTTTAGACACACGCCCCTTCTATGACACTGCAGTGAGAGGAGAGCCTCCACTGCAGATTTTTTATTGGACAGCTTGTTCTAATGTGATATATATGCACATTTCCCATTTGGACATATAGGTATGCGATCCAAAAATGTTAATTTTGTTTTAAATATAATGGAAAAGAGTTAGCGTCCTTAGGTTCTTATTGTTGTATCCCTATAAATTTTGCGCAAACCAATCGATAAACGCTCATTGCATTTTTTTTTTACCAAAAATATGTAGAAGAATACGTATCGGCCTAAACTGAGGGAAAAAATATTTTTTTTATATATTTTTTTGGGTTATTTATTATAGCAAAAAGGAAAAAATATTGCATTTTTTTAAAAATTGACGCTCTATTTTTGTTTATAGCGCAAAAAATAAAAACTGCAGAGGTGATCAAATACCACCAAAAGAAAGCTCTATTTGTGGGAAAAAAAGGACGCCAATTTTGTTTGGGAGCCACGTCGCACGACCGCGCAATTGTCAGTTAAAGCGACGCAGTGCCGGAAGCTTATATTTTGTCTGGGCAGGAAGGGGGTGTAGGTGCACAGTAGGCAAGTGGTTAAAGATGAATTTCAGATTTAAATAACTATCAAGTACATTTTTTAAATAACATGGCATGTGGTAACCATATTATTGCTAGAAAAATCTAAATGTAGTATTTTTTTTATATAAATAGTCACGCCCTCACTGCTTCAAGTCAAATAGGGTTATTGAGAGCCAGTTCATCTATTAGGAATGGCATGTTTCCTGACTTGTCTCTTCCAATTTAATACAGTGTGTTGAGTTTTACTTATTAATCTCTCCACCCATTAGATTAATGCACTCTTATAACCGACTGATTTTTTTAAAAACAAACTCAGCATACATAGTTGAACAGATGTGCAGGTATGTATCCTTGACTCAAGTAAGTAAGATGCCAACTTGAACTGGATATCAAATACATTAAAAAAATTATGATTTGTGATTTTGCTTATAATGTTGTAACAGCCTAATAAAAAAGTCATACTTAGCACAGTTTAGGTGAGCACAAAAATTTGGAAGAAGACAACCTATTACTAACAGACCATATTCTATTTAAATGAAAATGAAGGGGTTCTGCTGTATTTGATGCACCACATCTCTATAGACCAATATTAACACAAAATAAAAGGACTTTATTATTTATGGGGCTTTTCATGTGCTGATGTCTGATGGGTAGACAACTGCAAATGTACTGCAAATTTTTTATGTCTTTAAAAAATATATTATTTTTAAAAGAACAATCTATACCAAACCTAGAAAAACAGAAGTAGAGGGTTCAAGGTTAACAATGGACAGTGATTTTTCAAACGTAATTGTATTGGAAAAAATGCACTTTCATGAATTTTAAAGCACAAAAACACAATATACCGTAATACCCAATTGTTTGGTTTTATATATATATATATATATCCATATCCTCACAGACACTTTATTAGGTACACCTGTTCAATAGCTTGGTAACACAAATTGCTAATCACCCAATCACATGGCAGCATTTAGGCATCTAGTGAATATGACTTGCCTCTACTGCAGCATTTTTATTGGGCAGCTGGGGCTAATGGTACTTTACCATTGGTCCAAGACTCCAAGCTGTCCATTGAGCTCAGTGCCTCTGACAAGATGTGAGGAGAGGCACTGTAAACTCAAACAGAGTTTGCCAGCTTGTATTTAGACTGCCTGTTCTGTGTCTAGCTTCTGACAGGCTGTGCAAGGAGCTTCGTATCTTCAGAACCATAGGTTGTAGGAGCTCCAAATTTTTACCAGTGGTGGGGTAGGACTTAGGCTACCTACCCCTCAGTCTTTGTGACCTCAGGTCACCGGGCTATGACCCTCAAAGCTTGATTATTATTTTATTTTTTTAATGTTCATAGCTCTGCCTCACCTGTCTCCCCTGGACAACAGGGTGTATGAATATGAGTTTAGGCAGAAAGTACCATCTGGTATTAAATTTGGAATACTTTAGCAACTGTTCTAGAATGGACTATGCAAAATATCTTCAGAAGAAGATAAAAAGCAAACATAGGTTAGTTAAAATCCTTGTATGATATGCAGATCATGACATGTTCTTTACCAAGCTAGAGTTTCATCACATAAACATTTCAAAAAACATTGACCATATAAAAGTATGTGAATTCCAAGGATATGCATGGTAAGTGATAAATAGTTAAAACCACATATGTATGCCACAGGTTTATTTACGCAAAAGTTGGTGCATATGTTTCTCTTAAAATGTATAAAAGATGATGTTATGCTGAGTAAATAGATACCAAACATGTCATGCTTGTGCAACAGGGACAAACAATGTAAATTTTACTATCCATAGCCAACACTTTAAAAGCCTTTACAGTTTACCACTTTAGATTTACAGAGGAGGTCTGACATTTGCAATGTTGGTCGCTCGGGTCTCCCGGTGGGATGGGAGAGCTCAAAGAAAGTGGTGTCCCTTCATGCTGTTTGTAATAGCAATCAAGCAGCTAGTCAGTCGCTCTTATTGCTATTACAAGAGAGCTGACCGCCGGCTCTAAATAACAATACCGGGGGTGACACAGGCATCATCCTGGTATAACCACTGAAAGTCCAATGACGTACAGGTATGTCCCTGGACAGAAAGCGGTTTAGAGGAAAATATAATGGGTTCTGGTTCAGTGAAATGTTAAAATGTATATGTTTTTAAAAGTAAAATGTAACTCTACCTTTGTTGAGAAAACATTACCCTCTGGATGATAAATGTACATTGCAAGGATTTTAACTAACTTTGTTGCAGATTCCTATCTTTTGTTATTCTGAAGAAATAGTTTGTCTGTATCAATGTACAAAATTAATGTGCATGGGGGTGATTTCATAATTATCAATCAGCTGCTGCACCTGCATGGCTTTAATGAGGAAAATTGCAGGGTCTGCATCCCTTTAGATGTGATTTCCCTTTGGGGGTATATTACCAAAAATTACATTTTTGTTGCAGGGGTTGCCAAAAATCTGGCTTGTACCAGATTTGCAGAGGGGGGGGGGGTGCATAATGCCTTGAGGTAGCCATATTTTATTTTAAAGAAGATTACAGGGCTGCAGATTGAAAAGGAAAGGTATTTTTGAATAATATTAAATTACCATATAACTTATGCTGCAAGTGTGTTTGCTATATTATTTTTTTTATTTGCCTTTTTCCCCCCATGAAAGTGGAATTACCCTTTAAGTTTCATAGTATAAAATATTTTTTACATTAGACATATATATGTACTGTAACATTGGGGGTTGTTAGCTCAAGTGGGATATGCGTTTTTAAGCGATTCACGCCAGTCAGAAACTGTCTTTAAGGGCTTGTTGGCCCACTTTTATTGAAAAGGCAAAAAATAAAAATCCAAACACTGGTTTCACGCAGGGGGTTTTCACTGTCCATACAAAAATGATACCTTCAGCCTCCTGGCTTATACGTGCAAAGAAAATACTGAGCCACCTGGCTCTCCTCAGCAGTAGCACAACTGCCTTAGGCTCCAGCATGGAACCTTCCTGACTCCTGTCAGCAACCTCGCTCAGGTCTCTGGGGTTTCACAGTGCAGCCTGCACTCTCCAGCTTATTCCATGCACACCTGCACTCTCAGGGTTCTCCTTTCCAAGCCTGGACTCCTCGGGAGAGTGGAGCCCAGAACCATGGTCAGGTGTCTATAAATATGCCAGCAAACACCTGACCAATCAGTGTGCTGGTAACTCTAAAAATATGGACCCAGGTTTTTTCATCCCACCCAGATCTCTACGAAATCCCCAGGCTCCAGATCCCAAAGTGGACTTTATTTCAAATTGAGGGAACTGAAATGCCAGTTTCCTCTGAAACCTGCAAGCTCCCTGGAGCCCCTCAACCAGTCCAGTTGAAAACCCTGGGTCACCACACCCCTGGGGTACCAGACTACTACAGTACATATAAAAATAATATTACTTTATAGTTGTTTGCAGACTGGCTCTTTTTAATTAAAAGACTGTATAATCGTTTACTGAACAGAGTAGTTAGGGAAGTGGAGGGAAGGGAGACAAGTCATTCCTCTGACTCATCATTCAGATGCGTGTTCAAAATTAAGCTTGTGGTATTGAAATCTGAAAAAAGTATAGCAATGTAAAAAAAAGAAGCCTGGAACCCTATTGGAAAATCTGAAGGTTATGCAATATGCAATATTTCATAGAATTACCTAGTTTTAAATATAAATATATATATGTAGCGCCCCCTTGCTTTTCGCATGGGCATTTTTCTAAAACTAGTTTGACTGGGAGAGTTACATTGCTCCCAGCTGTGATTTGTTAGGGTTAATGACCTGTGTCGTTCTGCAAAGGACCACTGTCTCGGACTGCATTCTGAGGATGTGAGTTCATCTTTGGCTGACAGTAGGAGCTGGAGGGATTTCTGGCGGATGGAATCTTCCCCAGCAGCCAATTGGAGAGGGTTTTCTCTCGCTGGGCATGCTGGGGAGGGATATATCTGGGACGGAGGTCAGGTGTTCGGGGGTTTTTGGCGGCGTGGAGTCAGGGTGCGGCACCCACCTTCAGAGTGTGCACATTCATGGACGCTGCCAGCGTGGCCTACCTGGCCAGGTTATAGGCCTTATCGAGTCTCAATCAGAGACGAAACTGAGGGGACCCCAGTGGTTCGCTGGGTTCCCAAATGCCGTAGAGAAGATCCGGCCAGGGCCGGCCTTTGGGGTGTGCGGGGTGTGCGGTCGCACAGGGCGCCATAGCAACATGGGCGCCTGGCGACCTGCACAGATTCCGATGGTCACAGATTCGGCAGCGCCCTCATCCACCCCCCCCCCCACGACTGAATATAACTTTGCGTCGTTAGCGGGCGCCGGGTGGCATGCCTGGTGACAGGGAGGCGGCGGCAGAGACACAGCAGGCAGGGAGTGTGCAAGTCACACCTGAGCAAGCCGTCAGCACACCCGGAACCCGGCAGCAATAATCCCCCACAGTGTGCAGCGCCGCGGGTCTGATTCATTCATTCATTCATTCATTCATTCATTCATTCATTCAGCACAGTGCACCCGCCTCCCCCTTTTCCGTCCTGTGCTGTGTGTGTGCAGCACGTGGCCCAGATGACCAGCTTGCCTGGTTTACAGGTCTGAAAGGGGGAGGGGTGTCTGTGTTGTAGAGGGGAGGGGGGATTCGGTATTGTAGGGGGAGGGGGTTCTGTATTGTGGGGGGGTCTGTATTGGGGGGGTTCTGTATTGTAGGGGGTTCTACATTGTGGGGGGGTGTTCTGTATTGTAGGGGGAGGGGGTTCTGTATTGTGGGGGGGTTCTGTAATGTAGAGGGGAGGGGGTTCTGTATTGCGTGGAGGGGGGGTTCTGTATTGTACGGGGGCTGCAATGTAGGGGTGGATCAGTATTATAGGAGGGGGGTTCTTCATTGTGGGGGGGTTCTGTATTGTGGGGGCTCTGTATTGAAGGGGTCTGTATTGTGGGGGGGTTCTGTATTGTGGGGGGGAGTGGGTTCTGTGTTGTAGGGGGTCTGCACTGTTCGGGTGGATCTGTATTGTAGGGGGGAGGGGGTTCTGCATTGTGGGGGGGTTTTGTATTGTAGGGGGGTTCTGTATTGGGAGGGTCTGTATTGTGGGGGGTTCTGTATTGTAGGGGGGAGGGGGTTCTATATTGTGTGGAGGGGGGGTTCTGTATTGTAGGGGGTCTGCACTGTAGGGGTGGATCTGTATTATAGAAGGGGGGTTCTACATTGTGGGGGGTATCTGTATTGTAGGGGGGTTTTGTATTGTAGGGGGTTCTGTATTGTAGGGGGAGGGGGTTCTGTATTGGAGGGGTCTGCACTGTAGGGGTAGATCTATATTGTAGGGGGAGGGGGTTCTGCATTGTGGGGGGGTTCTGTATTGTGGGGGGGTTCTGTATTGTAGGGGGGATCTGTATTGTGTGGGGGGGGGGTTCTGTACTGTAGGGGGAGGGGGGTTCTATATTGTGTGGAGGGGGGGTTTCTGTATTGTAGGGGTCTGCACTGTAGGGGTGGATCTGTATTATAGAAGGGGGGGTTCTGCATTGTGGGGTGGTTCTGTATTGTAGGGGGGTTTTGTATTGTAGGGGGTTCTGTATTGGAGGGGTCTGCACTGTAGGGGTGGATCTATATTGTAGGGGGGAGGGGGTTCTGCATTGTGGGGGGGTTCTGTATTGTGGGGGGGTTCTGTATTGTAGGGGGGATCTGTATTGTGGGGGGGGGGTTTCTGTACTGTAGGGGGGAGGGGGGTTCTATATTGTGTGGAGGGGGGTTTCTGTATTGTAGGGGTCTGCACTGTAGGGGTGGATCTGTATTATAGAAGGGGGGGTTCTGCATTGTGGGGTGGTTCTGTATTGTAGGGGGGTTTTGTATTGTAGGGGGTTCTGTATTGTAGGGGGGTTCTGTATTGGAGGGGTCTGCACTGTAGGGGTGGATCTATATTGTAGGTGGGAGGGGGTTCTGCATTGTAGGGGGGTTTGTATTGTGGGGGGGTTGTATTGTGGGGAGTTCTGTTTTGTGGGGGGGTCTGTATTGTGGGGGGGTCTGTATTGTGGGGGGGTCTGTATTGTGGGGGGGTGTTCTGTATTGTGGGGGGGTGTTCTGTATTGTGGGGGGGTCTGCACTGTAGGGGTGGATCTGTATTGTAGGGGGGTTCTGTATTATAGGAGAGGGGGGTTCTGTTTAATAGGAGGGGGTCTGCTCTGTAGAGGTGAATCTGTATTGTAGAGGGGGTTCTGTATTGTAAGGGAGGTTTGTACTATAGGGGGATGGGTCTGCACTGTGGGGGGAGACTGTAGGGAGGTCTGCGTGACATGCAGGGGGTCCAGAACTGTTAGGGGGGTGTCTGTGTAACATATAGGTGTCTAGAGCTGTGGGGGGCTGTGTAATGTAAAGTGATGCAGGGTGTTGTATAATGTAACGGGGTCCAGAGGTGCAGTTGTGGAGAGGGGTACACAGTCGTGACAGAGATATTGAAAGATGCAGGGGGCACAGTGGGATTTTCAATTTTACCGTGGGGGGGGGGGGGTGTAGATATAGGATCCGTCCCGGGGTGACAAATGCTCTAGGTATGCCCCTGCTGGCAGGCCAGGCCACAGGCAGATTCTTCAGGAATGACAGTGTGGGCGGCTGTCCCTGCCTTGTTAGGAGTCGGAGATCACTGTTACTGGCAGTCTGTGGGTTACTCATTAAGATTGCCGCCGCTCGGCGACAGTGCGGCGGCCATCTTTAAAACTGGACAAAGTACTGGCAGGCCACAGGCGGATTCTGCAGGAAAGACGGCGTGGGCGGCTGTCCTTGCCTTGCTATGAGGAGCAGGAATGAGGAGCTCACATGCCATGTGCACTGAGAAGACAAAGGAGCGCAAGAATCCACAGAAGCAGGCAGCGGATGTAAAAACTTTTTTCTGTAAGTAAAATATTTTTTTATAAGTGCAGTGTACTGTTTAATGTCTGTTTTGTATTTTATTATTTAAATAGGGTGTTTCGTAAAGGAACAGTAAATACAAAAGTTAAAAAATACTTTATTGTAATTATGTTTGATATTTGATAGTAAATTTACAGGTAGTGGTATAATACCATGTGATTTACTTTATATGTGGCGTTATTATAGCGTGTGATTTATAGTATAGGCGGTGTTATTATAGCGTGTGATTTATAGTATAGGCGGTGTTATTATAGCGTGTGATATACAGTATAGGTGGCGTTATTATGTGAATAAAAGTTGTATTTTTATCATAGTTTGTAATCTGTTTTTTGGGAATGGAAGGCTTTAAATGGAGCCGGTATTGGAGAAAGGGGTGGACACTGAAGGGGTGTGGTTACGGAGGGGTGTGGTTACTATGGGGCGCTGTAAATCTTTCTCGCACAGGGCGCCTAAAGGCCTAAGGCCGGCCCTGGATCCGGCGTCCGGGCAATGGACAGGTAGGCTTTGCTGTCATCCGGAGATCTGTTCTAAGATAGTTGCTGGGAGGATTCGCTCTGTTCGGACACTCCAAATCATTTACATTTTATTGGCCTGTGGCAGGGGCTTAGAGTCGGGTCGGTGAGAGAGACTCGTTCCTCCCAGCTAGAATTTAAGGTGGCGTCCCGGCTGCTGTCTGAGAGAGGGAGACCTGTCTGGGAGACACCTCACCCACCCAAGGCATTGAGTGGCGACGTGTGGGCTCCGTGTTCTTTTTCAAGAGCTAATCTCTGCTACACCTATATCCAGGCCTGACATCTAGAGTTCTTTCCTTCTCATCAACCTATTCTTCCTTCACCGAGTTGATGTTCGGTAATGTTGGCCTGGAATTAAAGCATTGAGGAAACCCTTTATTCACTGTGTGGACACTCAATTACTATATAGTACTTCTGGTGCACCCCTAGACAAAAAGTGAGGCGTACCTTTCGGGGGTAGCGCTACATATATATTTAAAGCTAGGTAATATATATATATACACACACACAAGTCTCCTATGCTCCAACTCCTTCCTAAACCCCCAATGGAAAATAAAGCCCTCGCCGCCAGTTCCTTGTGCCAGGAGAACATTTATTAACCATTTGCCGCCTGCCCTCCGTTAAATGACGGCTGGGCGGTGCAGGTCTAGTTCTGGGTGGATGTCCATGGTGGCGCGCAGCTGCGCCATGTTGCTAGGAAAGGGCGGGACCCTGATCTGTGTAAAGAGCAGTGCCTGTGACCCTTTAACCATGTGGATGGCTGTGGCCAATCACAGAAATGCCGGTAATAGGCTCTCCTCGCCTCACACTGACAGAGTGTGAGAAGAGCCAGTCAGCGTCATCTCCTCACAGGGTTCATCTATGGATGTAATCAGGGCACTGATCATCAGTGCCCTGATTACAATTAAGTGCCACCAGTGCCAGAAATACTTGCCCACCGCTGCCAGCAATCAGTGCCAACCAGTCCCCTTAATTGCCACCAACCTGTGCCCAAAAGTGCCAGCAACCAGTGCCCAAAAGTGCCAGCAATCACTGCCCACAAGTGATGCCAGTCAGTGCTGGCTATTAGTGCTGCTCATAAATGCCCATCACTGCTGCCCATCAATGCTAATCACTGCTGTTCATCAATGCCACCCATCAGTGCTACCTATCTGTGCCCACCAGTGCTGCCTATCCATGCCCAGTGCCACCCATCAGTGCCGCCTATTAATGCTCATAAGTGCAGCATATTCGTGTCTCCTCATCAGTGCCTTCCATCAGTGCCCATAAGTGCCTCCCATCACTTCCCATAAGTGCCACCTCATTAGTGCCCATCAGTGCAGCCTATCAGTGCCCATCAGTGCCACCTTATCAGCGCCCATCAGTAAAGGAGAAAATGTACATATTTGAAAAATTTACTGACAGAATTGTTGGCCTTTTTAATTTTTTGGGGTGAAAAACAAAAAGATCTAGGAATGATTAAATACCACCAAAAGAAAGCTCTAATTGTGTGAAGAAAATTATAACAATTTCACATGGTTACAGTGTAGCATGACCGCGCAATTGTCATTCAAAGTGTGACAGTGCTGAAAGCTGAAAAATGGCCAGGGCAGGAAGGAGGTTTAAGTGCCCAGTATTGAGGTGATTAAAGTTATGCATTGCAGCTAAAGCACTCTGTGAGATTGCTCTAATCTACAGAAGGGAGCTGAAGACTGCTGTGAAATCAAATCAGAGCATGATTACCTCTTTCACTGCTACACTGTAAAAAAAATAAAAATAAACAGGTATAAATAGGTCTTCCCCTGTATAAACTTACTTTTAAACTCAAGAAGGGGCCTAACCTCCCCTTACATTGGTATCTTCAAAGATATTAGTATGTGTATTTTCTGTTTACATTCAGTATTGTAGAATTATCCTCTGATTTACACCCTTCCTTTTTTGTTATGTGTCTTTTAAATTTTACTTGTATCACTAATTTCTTTACCAACATTGTACCTTAATGAGGCACAGGAGGCATAATTTTGTTTTCGTCTGTAACCTGTTTATTGTTTTGTTTGTAACTTTTGTATTTTTTTTTTGTTTGTACAAATCTCTGAAAAATCATTAAAAGTATCTGTAAAAAAAAAAAACAGGTATGAACAAGTACATGGTCTCACATCAACCTAAAAGAGATTTGTGACATTTGTGAATATCCAGACATGTCCTGTGGGCATCTTATGAGATAAAATTCCGCTCTTGAAAATATCCTTTTTATAATTTTTTTTTTTTTTTTTACATTACTTGATTTTTCCCCTCATATTTGATATGTTTTAAATAATGATTTAGATTGTACTTAGCCACTCAGCACTGTTACTCTCTATACTCTCTTAGCCCACGTATTCAACTTATAAGTAAATTACATGCCGTGAATAGTTTCCTTTATTGTGTTCCTGCACATGACTTAATAATTAAAATCTGTCAGAAAGTCTCATTTCAATGCACTTGCCAACAGCGATCCAGGCAGGGCTACATGCCCATGATAAATCTCATATAAAAGCATGTTCTGAAATACTGCAGCTAACTGTTAAGCAAACAAATCACCTTTTTTTCAGGCGACCTCACAGCTTGTTCCCACTGCTTCATTGCTATTCTTAAAGGGGTTACAAACCTTCGTGTTTTTTTTATCTTAATGCATTCTATGGATTAAGGGAGGCGGGGCTGAGTCATACAATCGTTGGCTATGAGCTCCGATTGTATGGCATGAGAGCGTGCCCGCAAGGTAACCCCCTCGGGAGAGCGCGTCCCAGAGGGAGGAGCTGTGAGAGCTGCCATGGGACCCCAGAAAAGGGCGATCGGGGGCCACTCTGTGAAAAACTGCATGCTGTATGGCTAATCTAAGTCAGCAACACACAAAAGGGAGGACCCAGACAGTCTGACAGTCCGTGGCTTGATATAAATCAGCGGCTATGTCTGGTCTTGTCACAGTAGCAACATATAGCAGCTTAAATATTGCTCTGCAATAGGGATGAGCTTCTAGTTCAAGTAGAACTCATGTTCGACTCGAACATTGCCTGTTCGCCGAACAGCGAACTATTTGGAGTGTTCGCGGCAAGTTCGTGTGAACTTTAGAACCCTGTTAAAGTCTATGGGAATCAAACGTTTGAAATCTAAAGTGCTAATTTTAAAGGCTAATATGCAAGTTATTGTAATAAAAAGTGTTTGGGGACCTGGATCCTGCCCCAGGGGACATGTATCAGTGCAAAAAAAAGTGCAGTTTTTTTGGCAGCAGTGATTTTATTAATTCCTTTAAGTGAAACAATAAAAGTGAAATATTCCTTTAAATTGCGTACGGGGGGTGTATAGTATGCCTGTAAAGTAGCGCTTGTTTCCCATGCTTAAAATCACTTGTGGCTATAATGAATTGTCGGCTCCCGGCAATACAGAGAAAAGTCATTCATAAAAAAAAAATGTGTGAGGGTACACGGCATTTTTTTTTTACATTTGGGGGGGAGTTCCCCTTAAAATCCATACCAGACCTGAAGGGTCTGGAATGGATATTTGGGGGGAAGCCCACATAATTTTTTTTTAATTTGACGCAGGGTTCCCCTTAATATCCATACCAGATCCTAAGGTGAGTGATTTTAAATGACTTTTTTCCTTCAGAAATTACATTTTGTGCAGGGACAGTTCTAAGCACAGGAAACCAGCGCTACTTTACAGGCATACTATACAACCCCCTAGGTACGAAATTTAAAGGAACATGTCAATTTTATTGTTTCGCTTTAAGCATTATTAAAATCACTGTTCCTGAAAAAACTGCCATTTTTAAAAACTTTCTTTGCATTGATACATGTTCCCTGGGGCAGGACCCAGGTCCCCAAACACTCCCCCGGGACAGGACCCGGGTCCCCAAACACTTTTTAGGACAATAACTTGCATATTAGCCTTTAAAATTAGTACTTTAGATTTCAAATGTTCGAGTCCCATAGACTTTAACAGGGTTCTAAAGTTCACACAAACTTTTGGTCTGTTCGCAGGTTCTGGTGCGAACCGAACCCAGGGGTGTTCGGCTCATCCCTACTCTGCAATACAGGTCATTGTTGGGTAGCAAGTTTTCTGTTTCATTGCTCTTTTGATAGCCTGGTTCCATAGGAGTTTTCACTTCCTTTACATCTTGCATATGGAATTGTTCCAAGATTTCGGAGATTGTTTGAGAAGATAACTTCCATCTTCTTCTCTCTCTGTTTGGATTCCCAGATAGTAGATAACGTTCCCAAGTTCTTTGATTTCAACATTTTTCTTTCAGCATGTGAACTATCTGATTGTAATCCCTTCTTGTTCAAAATAAGTTAGGATGTCATTAACATAGATAAGGATGTATATCCATCTGTCTTCTTGATTTCTGGAGTAGAGTTAGGGGTCTGCTTTACTTCTTGGGAATCCCTCTCTGGTAAGTACTTTGTTCACTTTCTTATTCCACATCCTTGCAGATTGCTTAACACCATGCAAGCTTTTGTCCAAAATTATACTAAGGGACAAACACGGAAATTTTTCCTATACGATACCAGATCGTAGGATTTTCGTTTAATCTGAAAATACAATACATCACTTCCAAACTTTTATTCTGTCCTAGGAAAATTTTCTTAAAGAGGGGGTTCACTCTAAAAAAAAAATTCTAACATTACATGGAGCCGACCTAGGAGAGCGACAGTATGCTGTTGTTTTTTTTTTTGCGTACATACCATTTTAGGGCCATTTTCACCCCCGTTTTAAAAACGGTCGTTTTTTCTGGAGCAATGATATTAATAAAGCTTAAAGTGAAAACAAAAATGAAAAATGTCTTTAAATATCGTACCTGCTGGGTGTCTATAGTATGCCTGTGAAGTGGCACGTGTTTAGAACTGTCCCTGCACAAAATGAGATTACTATAAGAAAAAAGTAATTTAAAACTGCTTGTGGCTTTAATGTAATGTCTGGTCCCTGCAATATGGATGAAAATCATTGAGAAAAATAGCACACTGCAGAGGACAATGGCAGTACACACACCACGTAGCTTTAGGTGCACACTGCAGAGGACACGGGCAGTACACACACCTTGTAGCTTTAGGTGCACACTGCAGAGGACACGGGCAGTACACACACCACGTAGCTTTAGTTGCACACTGCAGAGGACACAGGCAGTACACACACCACGTAGCTTTAGGTGCACACTGCAGAGGACACAGGCAATACACACACCACGTAGCTTTAGGTGCACACTGCAGAGGACACAGGCTGTACACACTACGTAGCTTTAGGTGCACACTGCAGAGGACACAGGCAATACACACACCACATAGCTTTAGGTGCACACTGCGGAGGACATGGGCAGTACACACACCACGTAGCTTTAGGTGCACACTGCAGAGGACACGGGCAGTACACACACCACGTAGCTTTAGGTGCACACTGCAGAGGACACAGGCAGTACAAACACCACGTAGCTTTAGGTGCACACTGCAGAGGACACAGGCAGTACACACACCACGTAGTTTTAGGTGCACACTGCAGAGGACACAGACAGTACACCCCCCACGTAGCTTTAGGTGCACACTGCAGAGGACACAGGCAGTACACACACCACGTAGCTTTAGGTGCACACTGCAGAGGACACAGGCAGTACACCACGTGACAAATAATGCAGCTAGCACAATCACCTGCCTGCCTGTCAGTAAATTAGGAAGAGCGGATCTAGCTAAACTATACAGTGTATAAATATATGTACAACACCTGGGATGTATATATATCCTCTACACATTGTAACTTTAACTTACTAGCCTGCCTGCTCTATCTACCTACAAATAATGACACTTTCTCTCTCTCTCTCTGTCTTCTCTCTCTTAACCACCGCAACACACCACACAAGGCCGACCTGCAGGCAGCCTTTTATAGTGTAGGGCGTGTACTATACCCCCTGAGCCATATTTGGCCAAAGCCACCCTGGCTTTGGCCAATTATGGCTCTCCTTTTTTTGCAAGCTGTGATTGGCCAAGCATGCGGGTCATAGTGCATGCTTGGCCAATCATCAGCCAGCAATGCACTGCAATGAAGTGAAACATCTAAGTACATAGTTTGTATTAGGCCCCTTTCACAATAGGCGGACTCCATCTCAGCGGAGTCCACCAGCTCCCGCTGGATCTCCGCTGAGCCGGAGGATGAGAAGTCCCTCTCTGCTCACTGAGCAGGGAGGGGCTTGTGCAGCGCCGCTGTCTCCTATGGAGAGATCTGATTAAAACGGACAGCATGTCTATTTTCATCAGATCTCACCCAATCCGATCCGCCATGGACGGATGGCGATGTATCGCCATTCAGCTGATTTTAGCGGATCGGATCAGGTCAGATGTCAGCGAACATGTCTCCGCTGACATCCGACGCTCCATAGAGATGTATGGAGTGGCCGTTCAGGTCCTGAATGATCCGACCGTGTGAAAGGGGCCTTACACTTACTGTTTGCCTTCCATAGTGTTCATTATTCTGAAGAGCTAGTCTTGTGCTCACTGCATGTCATTTTGGCTCTGTATTTAGCGTTTCCTTGAAGTTTAGCTTGATTATGACTATTGAACTTACTGCTTGCAGTGACATTGATTTTGATATTTAGTATGGTTCCTGTGCAGTCTACTTGAAAACATGTGTAGATGATATTTTGAGATATACGTGAATTGCTAGCCATCTACAGACAAAGAAAAGCTTTTAAGAGACACGGGGCTCCATTCACTAAAGCAGATTGCATACGGTATTTAGGTGACAGGACACACATTTTCTCTAAATATCGCATGCAATCTTAAAATTGTCAATTCGCTATGTTGTTTTGTGGTATTTACCGCAAAGTGCTCAAAGTGCTCAATAAATATTGCATAAAAAAGGTGTTAAAGTCTATTCACAAAAGGAAATAAAGAATTAAATGCATCTAGGTCCAGGCATGTGGTATTTAAGGAATGTAAAAGTATAATCGCCAATTCTAAGTTGTCTCAATCTTTTTGGATCAGTTCTCTCAACAGTAATGCATATAAACCGAAATATGGAAACACTGGAGTTGATTTACTTAAAGTAGAACTAAAAGAAAACTTTTTTTAGTTTTGGATAGAATGGAGGTGGATTAGAACACCTGTCCGATTTTTATTGTTGTCTCTGCCCCCTTTACCCCTTCTATTTGTCCTGTTATCCATTATCATTGAAAGTGAAAGTAAAAGAACATCCCACATTTTAGGTTGTCCCCAGGACGGTAATAGAGGGGACATTTTCCAATGGGGACACTGATGGCCTGGGGGCCAAATTAATTATTTTAATTTGTAGGGATTTCTTTTCACTTCCTGCTTTGGCTATGGAACAGGATGTGAAGTTAATTCTCCCCAATAGGACAAAAAATTGAAAATAAACTTACAGGGGTTTTAACCCTCCTTTACACTCTCCAAAATGAAAAGAAAAAAGTTTTGCCTTTAGTAACACATTCAAGCAGCCTTTTTCAACCTTTCGAACCCTTGAAATAACGTCCCAGCCTCCGAAACCCCTGCTAAAAATGACTATATGTACAACTCAGGATACTGCTTCGTAAATGGAGCCCACATTCTGAAGTCCAGATAATGTTCTTTTCACCATTAGGGATAGGTGAACCTGCTGGTTATTGTTTGCAGGTGATTCGTTTTACAGAATACTATTTGAAATGTGTAAAAAGTGAACTTAACAGTAAATCGCTTTGAAGTCTGGGCTGCGTACACACAAGGCTGCGTACACACAAGCAGACAGATTTGTTCAAATTGGTCGGGCCGACCGATTTGAACAAATCTGTCTGCTGGGGACATATTAGTTTGATCGTGTACACACGATCAAACCAAAATCCCCGCCGCCAGACGGCGCGGTGACGTTGACGCCGCCACGTCACCGCACCAGGAAGTAAAACACTTCCGCGCATGCGTCAAAAGCATTCGGCGCGTGTGCGAGAAGACATGTCTGCTGGTTGGCGTACTAACCAGCAGACATGTCGGGCGGACAGGTTCCCAGCCGACAGATTTCAAAGCATGCTTTGAAATCTGTCGGGTGGCCAAATCCATCGGCTCGCCCGTACACACGGTCGAATCTGTCTGCTGGGACGGTCGGGCCGACCGTTTTCAGCAGATAGATTTGATCGTGTGTACGCGGCCTAAGACTAAATTCTGGCCATTTTCAAAGCGAATAGGCAAGCTATTATCAAAAAAAGGCACGAGGAGCTGGCTACTCCCATGGGCCGACATTTAACAAATCACAATCTCTTTTGTTTTTTAATACTGTGTACAGCAGGGATACGGTTCTAGTACAGTATTCGACTTAGGCAACAAGGAAAAACACTAATTATTTAAATTACATGTTAAGGAGATGGCTTTAATCTGTATGTGGTGTAATGGAACAATGTGATTTTGGCAGACAGTGGGGGTTGTTTACAAAAGGCAAACCCACTTTGCACTACAAGTGAAAACTACAAGTGCAAAGTGCACTTCCTTCTTTTACCTCAACCTACAGGCCATTAACAATATTACAACATGACAAACAATATGCAAACTATTGTGTTAGATTTGGCTGGCTACCGTATTTGCCGGCGTATAAGACAAACTGCCTGTATTTAGTGTTCTGCCTATCACGGACATCGTCTCGTCCTCGGACGAGAGGACGTGCGTGATAGGCGGAACACTGAACACAGGCTCTTCTGGGAAACTGAGTGTTCTGCCTATCACGGAACAGGACGAGGAGGAGGCTCGGCTTTTAAAAAATGGACGCCCGCAGTCTGACTCACTCTGTCAGGCATAAAGGAATGAAGATTGGTGAATTGAGGTGAGGCAATGGCACAGTGAGGCAATGGCACAGTGAGGCAATGGCACAGGGAGGCAATGGCACAGTGAGGCAATGACACGGTGAGATGAGGTGAGGCAATAGCACAGTGAGGTGGGGCAATGGCACAGTGAGGTGAGGCAATGGCACAGTGAGGTGAAGTAATGGCACAGTGAGGGGGGAAGGGGGTCGTCTTATATGGCGAGTATATCCTAAAACCAACATTTTAGCTGGAAAATTAGGGGGTCGTCTTATACGCCCAGTTGCCTTATACACTGGCAAATATGGTACTTTAAATAAAATTCCAGAGAAATAATAACAGACCCTTTGCACTAAAACAACTTTAGTCACTTGAGCAGATGTACAGTGGGGATCTCACAATCCTGCGAGCTGTTCTGTCTGATATTTTTCTTGGTCTTCCAAATCTTGCTTTAACTTCCACTGTTCCTGATGACTGCCATTTCTTAATTACATTCCGAACAGAGGATATTGACATCTGAAAACGCTTTGCTATCTTCTTATAGCCTTCTCCAGCTTTGTGAGCATCAACTATTTTCAGTTTCAGTTTTCTAGACAACTGCTTAGAAGAACCCATGGTGCTGATTGTTGGGGCAAGGTCAGATGAGTCTGGGCATTTAAAACCTTTGAGATTGACATCACCTGGTCTTCCCAGACGATGATTGAGAACAATCCATGACACTGGCAGGTCTCAGCTTTGCAAAGAGGGCAGTGCATGCTATAAATTCTACAGGGTGCCCAAACTTTTACAGATGCCATTTTTTTGTTTTCTGTAATTTTGAAATGATGGAAATAAAATGTAACTTGTTTTTGACATATTATAAGAATGTCTAATCTGTAATTTGATGCCTTTTGGAGATTTTTCCATCTTTCCTTGGCTTCGTTATGCACATTAATACAAATTTTTACCTGGGGTGCCCAAACTTTCCATCCCCACTGTAGAGAGGGTAAAAAAAGGGGTTAAAGTGCTGCTCCTTGGAATCCAGAAGTCTTTAGCCAGCTATGTAATGATGGGTTCAAAAAGAGCCTAGACAATAGGGTATAACAGATTTAGTGGATTTGGAGTGTATCTTTATTTTACTTTAAACTCTTCCTGTATGTGTTTTTCTGTGTGGTATCCAGGCAGATTATATAGCAAAGATGTGAAGAGGCATAGATGTCTGCATACAGTGTCCTAAAGAATATATGAATTAGCTTGCAGTGGCACTACAACTACCAACAAACTGGACAGAGCAATAGATGTCTATATGCAGTGTTGTTAATAATCTAAGTGGGCTATGCCTGCTCTTCACAATGGATAAAGAAGCTGCTGAAGCAATGCAGGCGATGGATGAAACCCTTTTAGGAACTTACTCTGGATGCTGGATCTGAGAAATTGTGTCAGGCGTCCACCACACCACGTTGTGGCCTACCCGGACCTGAAATGTAGGTGTCGCTGGATAACCTGGAACAGCCTCCGGTCTGCTGAAGAAGAGAAATTATGCTGTCCGCAGAGGCCCCCCTGGGTACAGCTGAACAGCTCCCCACTGTGTAGGCCACAAGTCAGCAGCAGCTCACAATGACACAGAGCTCCCTGCTGGCAGATTCACACCAGCATCCCAAGAAAGAGATGCATGCCACGCCACCCCTTTCTTTATCTTCCCCCAGGAGTCTGTTCTTTTATTCCCAGCAGTCTGGTAGTTGTAGTTCAAGACGGTCCCGCTGGAATGGAAATGTCAGCATTCTGAACTACACATCCCACAATGCTTTGCTCTGAATTATGAGAAAAAGGAACACAGGAGGGAGCCAACCCCACATTAACAACACTGCAAAAATATCAGCCAGCTCCTAACTACACGTGTAATCAATTTCTTTAGCTTTCACATTTCGTTTGGCCTAACTACAGCAGCAGCACCTTAAAGCGGAGCGCCACCTGCATTTTTTTTTATTTATTTTTTCAAAGTCGGCAGCTACTAACAGTGTAGCTGCTGACTTTGAATAAGGACACTTACCTGTCCTAGGCGCCCGCGCTGACGGCCCCCGCCGATGCCGATCCTCGATCCCGGCACCGCCATCCACAGTCAGGGAAACAGGCAGTGAAGCCGTGCGGCTTCACTGCCCGTTTCCTACTGCGCATGTGCGAGCGACGCGGCGCTTTGTGAATGGTCCGGCTGCTTTCTGGGATACACACAGTTCCCAGAATGCAGCGCGCCTATTCACAAGAAGACACCCAGAAGAGGAGGAGGAAGAAAACAGCACCGCGGATCATGAGGGCAGATTCGGGACTTCCGCATAGCAACAGCCTATTTAGGGTGAGTATTTTTTTTTTTTTTTTCATTTTTTTTTTTTCAGATTTAAAAAAAATATATATATATCAGGGTGGAGCTCCGCTTTAATCGGGTTAATTTCAACTTGAAAAAAAGCTTTTTTAGCTAGTTATGGCTGTAATGCCTGATTTTCTATCAAGCAGTCATAGGTCTGAATTGACCAGTGGTAGTAGCAGCCACAACAGATCTAAAATTTAAATGAGAAGTGTGGGCAAAGTTTGTTTGGCCATACTTCTCCTGTAGGTCACAGGCCTGAATTTAGTTCTGTGCTCCTATGACCCAGAATCACCCAACAGCAAGCAAAAGTCCACTGTCAGCTGACATCACAGAGCCAGTCCATACTCTGCAGGGATCCCAACAATAATGTCATAATCGGTCCAGATGGCTGACTGCCAACTAGCTCAGCCTCTCTCACCCCAGTGCACCGCTGAGAACCTGAGCGAGCCTCTTCGCCCCCTACACAGTCTGGCGCTCCAGTGAACACTGGAGGGGCAGAGCACAGGACAGTGACTGACAGTCACTGTTCTGTGCTCAGATTGGACCTGAGAATTGAGCGAACAGCAGTCTTTGATCAATCAGTTCTCAACTAACATATAGGTTAGTATTATTATTTTTTTCTAACCCGGCACTTTATACAAATCCCTAATCTTCATGCAAATTGACAAGTGACAGAACAATAGCAAAACAAAGTGCAGAAAAAACACTTCAGAGCCACTACCCCGTATTCCCTAAATCCCCTCCCATCCCCAATTATTCTCAAAATATTCAAAATATAGACTTCAGGTATGTATTTGGTAGAAATTGGCTAGTGTCATGACAGTACTCAAGTACTAGTATATGCAGCAAATGATAATGGTCCCAAAATAGTGTCCAGTGTGTCCGCCATAATGTTGCAGTAATGATCGCCACTATTACTAGTAAATAATAAATTATTAATAAAAATGCCATAAAACTGTCCCCTATTTTGTAGACGCTATAACTTTTGCGCAAACCGATCAATAAACACTCATTGCGATGTTTTTTACCAAAAATATGTAGAAGAATACGCATTGGCCTAAACTGAGGAAAAACAAATGTTTTTTTTTATATATTTTTGGTAGGGCTGGGGAAATTAAAGATTAATTCCTCAATTAATCTTTAATTTTTTCGATCAAACAAAATTCTTTTGATCGATCAAAATTCTTGGCATCACCGGACAGCCTGGACAGTGCTGATGCGAGCAAACTGCACCCATTGGATTGAGGTACCTCTGCATCTGTGGAGCAGGAGGATGCATCAGGCTCCATCAGGGGAAGGGGGCAAAAATAACCATTCTTTTTCTGTCCTAAGCAGTTTTGTGCAGACAAATCTTTGTGTATCGGCAACATCTGTTTCGTGCAAAAGACTGTTCAGTTCTTCAGGGTATATTGTCAATAAAATGCGATCGTGTCTGCTTCCAGAAAATGTAAACACTCTGGTATGTCTGCGTGGCAGGAGTGTCAGGACGCCCACTAACACACAGCTTCTTTCTCTATCTGCAAAGTAGAGAGTGTCCTGACTTGCCTGCTTGCCCCCTCCCCCCTCAAGAGGCTTTCTCCACACCAGGCAGAAAGCCTCGCATTACGGTGTGTAGTTACAGACAGAAGAACAGGAAGTGAGCATTTCTCAGAAGAAATAAGGACATTTAAAAGCAAAATCGAAGGATAAGGTAAGTGAAGGAGGACTGCACTAGGGCAAAATAAAGCTTTTTAAGGGGGAACAAATCCTTTACAACCCCTTTAAGTGGTTAAGGTGTAGACAATTGGAGAGCAAGCTATCAATCAATTGTTGCGGACAAGTATTAGCCCTTTTTTTGGATGTACAGCTCTATGCACACAGGCAGGGAATATAGGAAAATTTACCCTAGCACTACAATTAAAAGAACTCATAGTTTCTTACATTTTATGTCAACCAAACGACTAAAATCTCACATAAATGTTACAATGATTATATAGCTTGTAAACCTTATTTTTATTTTTATTGCTAGCTTTCATGAAAATAGCAACTGGTTGTACTGAAATACAGGTCCTTGTTTGGGCACTTTTGTTTTGGGGTGACAAGGTTTCATCCATGTCTTCTTCAATCCCCTGCTTGTAAATCACCCTGCAATATGCTCTCTTAAAGAAAACTATAAGCTTCTGTGCTGAAGCACATTGGCCAGGCATATTTCAGTTGCCATCATTAAACAAAATGTCCTGTAAAAAAAAACCATTACATTTGTTTGCCAATGCCAAGAGTCCAATTGGGGCTGCCAGTCACCACATCCTATCTTTTATAGACATATACATCTGTCCCTCAGGACAGGTGAAGTAACATTTTAAGTTTATTTAGCCTGATAAACACAGAGATCAGATTGATCATGTTGAAACCTGAACAAAAATATTAAAAGCATATAAATGTAGACTAATCCACAGCATATACACAGGCACAAATCACATTTGTGTGCTCCAGAAAGGTCAGTGAAGTAAAGAAAACATATACATGATATATATTACATAGTAATTGAAACCTTAGGCTGTAGAGGAGTTCCAATATCTCAATGCATTTTGCAAAGATGCTTCCTCAGGAAAGGGGGAGGGAGGAAAGGAAAGGGACAGCTGCATATTTTTTTTTGGGGGGGGGAACAATTCCAGCCAGCAAATTAAGAAAATTGTCCTATAAAAAAACACATGCTGCCTGTTATCATTGTAGTGCATGCAGACAGGAGCAGGCTGTGAAGAGACTTACCTCACATGTGTTATTTGATCACCGTTTACATTTGCGGGCGCAACTTACATATGTGTTTACATAGGCCCCAAATCTCTCCTTTGCACTTAAAAGTATTCAAAACACCAAAATCTGCATTTTGAAATACTAGGGATTTTTTTTTAAATCGGCACCATTGGCAGCCAAGTGAACCGGAAGTGACCATCCTAACACCTAAATCTCTAAATCTACAGGCATCCATGATCTAAGACCTATCTAGCCTTGTAGAGAAGAAATTGCTATACATACATTTTTTGAAGCCACTCCAGTCCGGTCTCCAACAGCAGGAGCTCTGCAGAGGAGACAGGTGACAACGACTGGGAAATGAATGAGAAGTGATGTCACCCATAGACTTACTATGGGGCTTCCTCTTGACACGTTTACACAGAGAAGCCACCGCTGACAGCTCAGCATGAGACCAGAGCAGCTACAGAGCTAGATAGGTCTTAGATTGTGGATGCCAGTAGATTTAGAGATTTTAGTATTAGGGTGGACTTCTATTTTAAAGAGGAGCTCCAGTAGTTTATGTGTTTATTAAACAGTGTAGCTGCTGACTTAAAGCAGAGTTCCACCCAAAAATGAAACTTCCACTTTTCAGAACTCCCCCCCCCCCTCCACTTCCACTCGGATGCCCTAGGTGGCCCCAGTGGTACTGTCAAATGTGGCATAGGAGAGGAGGAGTGCTTAAAGCAGAACTTCCCCTTTTGGGTGAAGCTCTGCTTTAGGAATGAAAGTAGGTAGAAACTCTTCCCCCCAACCCCCAATTCTCTAAGCAACATGGCGTTTTGCTGCCTATATGACAGTTTACAGCTACTTTAACAGACCTGCCAGTGCCTGCAGGCATTATACTAATCTCTCCCTATGCAGTTTGTCAGCAGCATTCCCTATGCTTCCCCCATCACAGATCAAATTTGGTGTCAGTATGGCTGCTGTGACCTCACCCTTTTATAGTGAGGGGACTGGCTTATCTAAAGGCCCCCTTTTTGCCCCTTCTAAGCCAACTGACTTGAATTCAAATGCCAGGCTGTGCATTATAGTTGCAAAGGATTCAGTCTGATGAATGCCTGCAATAATTTGCTGAGACTGCAAATTTCAAACACATGGTAGCGACAAACGTAAACATCATCCCTCTTCATTATTCACAGTGACGATCCTTCACAAACGGAATAGTACTTTCAATACATATCGGCCATGAATAAACTACCCTAGCAGTGCCATATAAATATAACATTGTGGAGACAGACTTGAATACAAGACTCCATTCACTTATATTTGAGGAATGCTACATTTGTGTAACTGGCCAGAAAACATAACCCTGCTTTCAAAAAGTTTTGTTAGCAACTAATAAAATGATAGTTTACACAAAACAAAAGGCCGCTGAGAGCACAAAGCTAGGCCAGTGTTGCTGCTAGCTGACAAAGTTGGAATAGAATGTTCTCAATCTATGGAGATATGCCAACTTGTAACTGTATCTTGTAACTGCAAGTGATAATGAAACCCTAGCACACTGCAGGAGGACAGTGACAATGCTAAATGTCAAAGTATCTCCTAACCAAGACTTCATTTACTCTGTTTTTTCTATCCACCTTTAAAACAATGTACCTGGAAGTGTAAGGACCGAAAGAAGGAAATAAAGTGACACAATACAAAGCTTAAAGTTACCACCCCCCCCCCCCCCCCAACCCCCCTTACCCCCCGCAATAATCCTAACTATACTAAAATAATACACCTACTAAAACGAATATAAAACGGAAAAAATGAGTAGTACCCATCTGCCCTCTTTTTGTCTTAGCAGTCTGTTTCCCTTACCCAGTTGGATTAGGGTTACTACCCTTTCTTCTAGTCAAACCCGAACACTTTAGCGGCGCACAGCAATTTCTTTAAATAGTATAAACTATACATATATTTTGCAATTAAATAACATTTCTGAAGTTAATCACAAGAGTCCTCCTTTACATCAGAGTCCACAGAGTTCCTCTTTTACATCTGAATCCACAGAGTTCCTTTACACTGTAAGGGGGGAATCTGCAGACTCTAATGCAAGGGAGAACTCTGGGGACTCTAACATAGGGGATGCTTGAACCCTGATTTAAGGGGGAACACTGAGGCTGCTGGAATTCAAATTGCGGGCCCCCCCTTCCCTTTTCTGAGGCACAGCGCTGGGGATTGGCGCGTTGGAAGACACAGAGGGGTTGGGGCGGGAGGAAGAGGAGCAGATCGAGCCCACTCTCATTTCTCATCTGTGAGTGAGTGAGTGAATAACTTGTATAGCGCTACAAATGCGAACTGAATCGCCTCAAGGCGCTTGGCATCCATTTCCTTCTATTTGTCCTTCAGAATAAGTGGGTCTTAATTTTTTTTATGAAGGCCTGGTGATCAATTTCCATTCGGATATTAGTCGGTAATGCGTTCCATAGTCGAGGTCCTTGGACTGCAAATCTCCGTTCTCCTTTGGTTTTGTAGCGGGCTTTGGGGATTTGCAGTAGTTTTTGGGTATTGAATTGAAGAACGCGATTGGTGTTTTATTTTCTCAACCAAATATTGGTTGGCACATCCGTGTACACATTTGTGTGTCAGGCAGAGGGCTTTAAATGTCTCGGTCCTTTACAGCCAGCCAATGGAGGGATCTCAGGGACGAGTTTTTTTCCCTGTCACAGTCGTGTCGCCGTGTTCTGGACGATTTGAAGACGGGCGATCTGGTATTTTGGGAGTCTGAGGTAGAGGGAATTTGCATAATCTAGCCCGGAGTTAATAATTGTGAGTGTAAATATGTATAAAGTGTAGCGCCAATAGGGGGCCCTGATCAAAAGGACTCTCCTGTAGGTTCAGTGATTAAACTCAACAAGGCCTAAATGTGAATCTACAAGTGAAATGACCTACGTCTACAATCAAGCGGATGAGATCTTGGGAGGGAAGGGGTTATTCAAACCACTCCCCTTTTTAGTGATCACTAATTGAAATAAAATATATAACAAAAAATAGTAAGTGTATATATACATTAAATGGGTGTATAAACCCGTTGAGAAAACACACAAAGGTGAAAAATCTATACCCTGTGATCACTCGCAGTATAGAACCCAATGAATCTGTATAGGTGTTTCAAACCTATTGAGAAGGGCACTATAAAAGGCCAGTGACCGTGCAATCAATGTCAATAGAATAATAAATCATAAAGTGAAAACATATATATCCTAATGTCCACTGTGGTTGAGTAGAAGCAATCAATCAAATGAATATCAGTCCATACACCCAGACGGTGTAACGAATGTATTCTTCTTCTGAGATGCTTAAATGGGATAGATGGTCCGAGATACAATCTTCAAATGGTAAAGATATAAATAGGTACCCTTACCGGATCAGGTGGACCCTCAACTCACCATACGGTGGGGGGTCTTCAGGGCTTGTAAAGGCCGATTGCCTACTTCGTGTATCCAGACAGTGGTGCCAGGTAGAGATGGTATCCGGAAAACCAGAGGGTGGCTTTTGATGTTATATTAGCTCCGTGATGGTATACATTCACTCCCAGGCATAGAAGGGGGAAAGAGAAGAAAAACGGCTCCTCATAGTGTAAAACCACCAATTTAATAAAATAAATAAAATTCCACTACATCACACTTGTGACAGGGATCACTTAAAACGTAAAATACAAAACCACACGTGAAAAGAAAAAAAGCCTGTATATAATAACAACAACTCTCCCCCTTGATGGGTGGACAGAGGTATTCCCAAAGGGAAAAAAATGCAGTAAAGACTTAGCAAGTCAGTGACCCGACCGGTTTCGTCTCATATAGACTTCAACTGGGGTATCTAACTGTAACATGCTTCTTACCTGCATTTATAGGCCCGTAATGTCCGTGTCCATGAGACCTCAATCAAAGCTGGCGTGCGTGTCAAATCTAACACGTGAGTGATGTTTGCATTCCAAATCCCGGGAAGTGTAAGGGCGGGCATCAATATTGCATAACCCAATCATTCACACGGAGGTGTGGTTGCTGGCCCCCACTCTCCTCTCATAGGAGGAAGAGGGGCTATAGAGCTCCAGGAGTATAGAAGAATATGGGCGGGAATATATGGTGTATACCCAATCACTACCATAGGTAGTGTTGTCACTTCCCCTTCACTCGCTCCCGTGGATAGAGAGAAGCTAGGGCGCTCCGTATTCCGGCGGGTTGAACTCCGCCTCTGTGTGCGCAACCAACGTGACGTCCTGACGTCACCGATATGCACTCCAGTGCGTTCCAAACACCCGAACGTCCCGCTCCCACAGCGCGGACATCACATGGTGCAGAAGTACGCTGGCGTCATGCGTTACACTCGCAAGGAACGTGCGCTCCACGGGAACCAAGGATCATTCTAGGTTTACACCATTCAAAGAAGAGAGGACAAGTGAGCCAAGTTAGTCGCAGACAAACGCCCATATCGGTCTCATGGAGGGGGGCAACGGGAATTACAAAATAAAATATCATCTAGACCAATTTTGTTATGATGTTATGAAAGAGAAAATATACAAAAAACTATATTTATAAATATATAAATGGTGTTTACAAATAGCATTGGTACATGGTGCATCTATGTGTCCGTTTAGATTGTGATCAATTAAACCAACCATCGATTGATCGCAAAGGGGGGGATATCAAAAAAACATATGAATACAAATTGCATATGGAACCATACGATATCAATGTTGGCCTTTCACATAGTATTGATACATCGCTCCTTGGCATCTGGGTGATCGCCTTAAATTAGATCAATCACAGAAAGCGAACACTGGCACCATATGTGTATGTACTGTCTACACTACAGTGTTGCAGAAATGAAAAAGGGTAATGGGTGTGAACGTTGATCTGTGAGAGTCCCTCATCAAGATTGATTGATGAAGGCGTTCACATCCCATTCCACGTTTAAACCATAAGGTACGTAACTTTTGAGTTGGAAAATCCAATATACTTCCAACTTAGATACCCCTCTTATACTAGGCTCTCCTCTCCAATGAGGTACAAACTTATCTATTATTTGGAAACTGGTTCCCTCAAGTTTCTTGTTATGCTTTTCCAGAAAATGTCTGGGTACAGTGTGTTTTGTATAGCCCTTCTTAATTTTCGCAATATGTTCACCTACCCTTGTGGAAAAGCTCCATATGGTGCGACCAACGTACTGTTTTCCACAAGGGCAGGTGATAAGGTACACAATATGTCGTAGCGCATGTGAAGAAGTGCTTCATCGGGAACTCCATCCCTGTATGGGTGGATCTAAAGCTGACTGTTTTCCTCTTCCCATTTACGTTGTTGACACACACCTTACACCTCCTGCAGGGATGAAAACCCTTTGAGAGGGGAAAAAAGGAGGGCTTAACAGGGGGATCTGAAATGTTAGGTGCTACCTGTTTTTTGAGAGATGTGGCTCCTCTGTATATTACCATTGCATTAGTGGGAAGTACTGGTCCCAGAATGCAATCTTCTTTCAGGATCCTCCAGTGCTTGTTAATGATGTCCTTAATTTGTCTATACTGAACAGAAAAAGTAGTAAAAAAGGAGTTCCTAAATCTTGATTCCTGGATCGCTTTTTGTCTTTCCATTATTAATGTAGTGCGATCAATGCTTCCAATCCTGTCTATCTCCCTGTCAACCTCATAGCTGGAATAACCTTTATCCAAGAATCTATTCTTCAGAATTTGTGCTTGGATATGGAAATCTTGGATATTAGAACAATTACGTCTTATCCGTAACAATTGGCTCCGTGGTACGGATTTTAGCCAAGCGGGGTGGTGGCAGCTGTCTGTTGGAATATAACCGTTGCGGTCTGTGCTTTTAAAATAAGTTTTCGTTGTCAACTAATTGTCCCTACCACTACTGCTGTATCCTCTTTTGGGATGAAGGGAACGAGTCTTTGTAGTAAACATAGAAGATGGTGAGATCCGCTAACTACTGATCCTATTCGTGCATCCATTGTCATGTCAGAGTAAAAAATTACTCTGAGGCTTTTTACTTTGGTGCTTGGGGTAATGGTTTGTCTCAAGATGGGAGGTGGTGACCAATTAGTCCTGGCCAATCTCTTTCAGTTTGCATGGAGTAGAAGGAGTTTGGTTTTTCGCTCCATTAAAGGAACACTAAAGGTTTGTTTTTTATTAGATCAATTGATTGCTGTAAGCTAGAGCATTTAAATATCACTTACCTCGTTTTCCTTTTGACCTCCAAAATACAGTAATCCAGGTTTGAAAATGCCATTTCCTGTCTCTCCTCTTCTTGCTTTCCACCAGCACCTGAGCTGTTTGGCATGGTGGAAAGCAGAGTGTGCCCACCCCCTCCCTATGACTACAGCCCTGCGTGAAGATGCTCTCTTATCCCTCACAGGCATGGAGGCTAAGCCTAATATGAACTGTAGTTCCCATTAGGCCGTCATGTAGCAAGAATGAATGCGCACCGCAAACCAGGAAGTCAGTGAGAATAACGATTCAGGAGTGACAGAGGTGAATAAAACAGCTCGATTTCAACAGGTATCAAACTAGTCATAATGCAAAACATTACATTTTACTTTATCAGCTACTGTCAGACTTTAATTTAAGAGGAAAATATTTTTGTCTTTACAACCCCTTTAAGTTTGGGATGACTCTCTGTCATCCAGTTGTCTATCTGGGTGAGGCATTGTTCTAATACGGGGTATTGGTCCTTTTTGTTACTGATTCGAAAATAAAGCTGCGTGTCGTCCGCGTAGGAGTGATAGAGTAGATCTTGGTTACTAATAATTTTTAGGAGTGGGCGGAGGTAAATGTTAAATAGTACGGGCGATAGGGGTGATCCTTGGGGGACTCCGCATGACACGATATATGTTTCAGACGTGAAAGGTCCTAGTTTCACTGTCTGGGATCAGTTTTCCAGGAAGGATGAAAACCATGGTGGATCCAAGTCTGCAACTTTAGCTACTTCTGTGTGGCGAGACAGTAGCAGTTTGTGGTCTACTGTGTCAAAGGCAGCACTAAGGTCAAGAAGTATCAGAAGACAAGATACTACGTCGTCTGCTGCTTCTAGAGCGTCATACCATATTTTGAGAAGTGCTGTTTCTGTCCTGTGTCCTGGACGGAAGCCTGATTGTAGTGGGTCCAGAAGTTTGTGGGTGTCTAAATGCTGTTGTAGTTGTTGTACTACTGCTTTCTCAATAACCTTGGAAAATATATTGAGGCCGGTTATAGGTCTCCGGTTTTTCCCTTTGGAGGTAGAAGGGAAGCTGTCGCCATTAAGAGTAGGGTGACCAGACATCCCCGGTTTCTGAGGACAGTCCCCGGATTGAGGACACTGTCCCCAGAGCCAGTCTGAGGATTTGTCCCCGGATTGCAGTGGCATTGAGGGGGGGCATCTGGTACCCTCGCCCCAGTTGCAACATTTGGGGGTGGCGCAAAATCATTACTGTGTCCCCCATGTGTGCTGTTGTTGCCCCTCGCCCAGGAACTCCTGTAGTCCAGCTTGTCCCCCATGATCCCTCTTTTGTGGGTGGCCCGTGTTTGAGAACAGCGGAGGGGAGGGGCTGTGCAGATCGTACGGCGGCTATTGGAGAAGCTCTTGGTAGAGAGATAATGAGGAACGCCTGGGTTTTGGGAACAGTACCTGGTGCTGGGGAGAGCCCTGCTTCCATGGAGAGATGAGCAAAATCAACCAATATACATTGTTCATGTGGGGGGGGGGGGTGTAGTGCAGAACTCAGGTAGGTCAGTATAGGAATTAGGTAGGTCAGTGTAGGAATCAAGTTGGTCAGTATTACTGTACTAGTGGGTCTCAGGGGTGCAAATTTCTTGCCTTGTCCCAGGCACCGACAACTCACACTACACCACTGACTGCATATATCATTTGAGGAAAATATGCATATAAAATGGTTTACCATTTGCCAATAAAAAATATATGTCCCCGGATTTAATTTTAAAAATCTGGTCACCCTAATTAAGGGACCATCCACATTGCGAACAAAGATTACAGTGAGTGAGCAGAGGCTAGTACCAGAGCAGACTTCCCTCTTAAAAAAAGGATACTGCAACTGGCGCGGTGCATTACAAAATTTACATCATGTCCAATTTTTGGGAAGTTTTGGTGTGTTGGCAGCCCATTCATTTCAGGGGTGCCAACGCAACACACCGCAAATAGTAGGATTTAAACTAAACTGCAGCTTTGATGTGGGAGCTACAATAATTTTTCTTTTTATCTGGTGATCCTGCCAGTAACATGCTTTCTGTTCTGGGGTGACAATGCTCACTCACTGTTTTATAACCAATATATTTTTTTATATCAATTAATGTATGAATGAATGTAACAATGGTCCAGAAGCGGTAAAAAGTTTTTACTTAAGTTTTCTTTTTTAGATTTTGGTATTTGAAACATACTAAACGTTGCCAATGCTCCCCCTCTGTGATACACAACGAGAACTGACTGTTTGCCATTGAAGGGTTAATGCTCTCTCTGGAGTCCGAATTTGCCTACTTAAAGACCGACGTGGAGACAGAGGGCAGACCTGAAGAAGTGGGCCATGCCCTTTTAAATGTGTTGTCCTGGTAACACATAATGTACTCCACCAGCTGCCGATCCGCCGAGTCAGGTGGCAACAGGGAATTTCTCACTTCCTGTTTCTCCTCAGTAAGCTTCCCACCATTATTCAAGCGGTGGAAAGTCAGTCAGAACAGCTTTCTGAGGAGGAATAGGAAGTGAGAAATTATAACAAAGAAACAACATTTAGAAGGGAAATCGAAGGAAAAGGTAAGTGAACCAACAATGCACTAACTTAAAAGGAGCCTATTTAAAAAATAAAAAATGAACCTTTACAACCCCTTTAACCACTTGACTACTGGGCACTTAAACACCCTTAATAACCAGACCAATTTTCAGCTTTCGGTGCTCCCACAGTTTGAATGACAATAACTCAGTCATACAACACTATAACCAAATGAAATTTTTGTCCTTTTTTTCCCACAAATAGAGCTTTCTTTTGGTGGTATTTCATCACCTCTGCGGTTTTTATTTTTTTTGCTATAAATGAAAAAAGAACAAAATTTTGCAAAAAGTAATAATTTTTCTTCATTTCTATTATAAAATTTTGCAAAAAAGTAATTTTTCTTCACAAATTTGGCCTAAAATGTATACTGCTACATATCTTTGGTAAAAAAAATAAAAAATGTTGGATATTATTTAGTCTAGGTGAAAGTTATGGGGTCTACAAGCTATGGTACCAAATCCTGAAAATTGATCAATTTCATCACACCTGAAGTACTGACAGCTTCTCTCATTTCTTGAGACCCTAACATGCCAGAAAAGTACAAATACCCCCCAAATGACCCCTTTTTGGAAAGAAGACATTCCAAGGTATTTAGAAAGAGACATGGTGAGTTTCCCACAATTCTTTGCAAAATCAAGATTTTTTTTTTTTCCATCAAATTTTCATATTATTAGGTTATTTTTCACACACAGCATATGCATACCACAAATTACACCCCAAAACACATTCTGCTATTCCTCCCGAGTATGGCGATACCCCATGTGTGAGACTTTTACACAGTGCAGCCACATACAGAGGCCCAACATGCAGGGAGCACCCAGGCCAATTCTGAAATTTCTCTCCTACATGTAAAAATCATCATTTGCTAGAAAAATACATAGAACCCCAAAACATTATATAAAGATACCTCACGTGTGGTTTGAACACCGTTTTTATATGTGGGCGGGACTTGCGTATGCGTTCGCTTCTGCATGCGAGCTCGCAGGGACAGGGGCTGCTGTATGCCCAGAGTATTGCTAAGTATGCCCAGAGTATTGCTAAGTATGCCCAGAGTATTGCGGAGTATGCCCAGAGTATTGCGGAGTATGCCCAGAGTATTGCGGAGTATGCCCAGAGTATGCCCAGAGTATTGCAGAGTATGCCCAGAGTATTGCCAGAGTATGCCCAGGGTATTGCAGAGTATGCCCAGAGTATGCCCAGAGTATTGGCAGAGTATGCCCAGAGTATTGGCAGAGTATGCCCAGAGTATTGCCAGAGTATGCCCAGGGTATTGCCAGAGTATGCCCAGAGTATTGGCAGAGTATGCCCAGAGTATTGGCAGAGTATGCCCAGGGTATTGCAGAGTATGCCCAGAGTATTGCAGAGTATGCCCAGAGTATTGGCAGAGTATGCCCAGAGTATTGGCAGAGTATGCCCAGAGTATTGGCAGAGTATGCCCAGAGTATTGGCAGAGTATGCCCAGAGTATTGCCCAGAGTATGCCTGAGTATTGCCGAGTATGCCCAGGTGAGTATTGCCCAGAGTATATGCAGCAGGGATGGCTGAGCAGGGAGGGATGGATGGATGGATCTGTGACTACATTTGTCACAGATCCATCCCGCAGCACTGGCGCTGCCATCCGCTCCCTCCCCTCTCCTCTCACACTGTACCGATCGGTACAGAGAAAGGAGGGAGGAACCGGCGTCAGCACATGACGCCGCTCTGTTGACAAGTGATCGCTCCGTCATTGGACGGAGCGATCACGTGGTAAACCGCCGCTATCAGCGGCGATTTACCGTGATCCGTGATGCGCCGGGTCCTCTGGACCCGGCGGTCACGGATGTTCCCGTGTGCGCGCCTCAGGAGGCGCGCGGGAGCGCGATTCTGACAGGCCGTTAATTAACGGCCAGTTAGAATACAGCAACCGCCCTAGAGCCGTACTTTCGGCATAGGGCGGTTGCAAAGTGGTTAACCACTTAAGGACCGCCGCACGACCATGTACGTCTACAACATGGCACGTACAGGCAGATGGGCGTACATGTATGTCCCTGCCTTTCCGCAGGTCGGGGGTCCGATCGGGTCCCCGTGGCTCTGGGAGCGATACGCTTCCTTCTCTGCCTGAACTGTAAGCGGTATTTTCGTCCGGCAGAGGAGAGGAGACATCACACAGCGAGTACACAAGCACCACACTGACACCTGTACACATAGGCACAAAAATCCCCCCTAGTCACCCTGTCAGTAAATAGCAGTGATCATTTATTTACTGATCACTGCATTAAGTGCCAGTGTGACAGGCAGTTAGTGTTAGGTCCAGGGTAGCCCCCTACCCCCCCCCCCAATAAAGGTTTTAACCCCTTGATCACCCCCTAGTTAAACCTTTCACCCCCCTTTTGCCAGCGCCACTAAGCGATCGTTTTTCTGATCGCTGGTACCGCTAGGTAGCTAGTTATTTTTTGTTTCGCCTTCATGTTTTTATAGCGTTAGAAAATGTATGGGGGTACCTAACGCTATAAACACATAGCGACGAACCTCAAAAAATAACTAGCTACCTAGCGCAGTGTTTTTCAACTCCAGTCCTCAAGGCACACCAACAGGTCAAGTTTTCAGGATTTCCCTCAGATGAAATGGCTGTAGTGATTACTAAAGCAGTGAAACTGATCAAATCACCTGTGCAAAATAATGGAAAGCCTAAAAACATGACCTGTTGGTGTGCCTTGAGGACTGGAGTTGAAAAACACTGACCTAGCGACACTAATACAGCGATCAGAAAAACGATCGCTTAGTGACACTGGCAGTAGAGGGTGAAAGGGTTAACTCTAGGGGCAATCAGGGGTTAAAACCTTTATTATAAAATGTATGGGGGTACCTAATAAAGGCTTTAACTCCTGATTGCCCCTAGAGTTAACCCTTTCACCCCCTATTGCCAGCATCACTAAGCGATCTTTTTTCTGATCGCTGCATTAGTGTCGCTAGGTAGCTAGTTATTTTTTTGAGGTTTCGGTACAACATTGCATGACCGCGCAATTACCAGTTAAAGCAGCGCAGTGCCAAATTGTAAAAACACCTCTGGGCATTTAGCAGCATATTGGTCCGGGGCTTAAGTGGTTAAGCATAGGCTCTTGTAAACAATATCCTTATTCATTGTGCAATGATTTTGAAAAAGGGTGCCCCTTAAGGGGTCCCGAGCAAATTACAAATAGGTAATTTGTGTTATGGAAGCAGTAGCTTTTAGGTACACTATTGGCTCCGACCACATTCAAGCAATGTACAGAGACTTCATTTGAATGCTTAGGAGCAAGGCACAAGGATGGCAAAACAATGTCCTTATTGAGATGACACCACCTTTTCTCCAAAGTACATTCTTGGGCATAATACAATTATGTTGTTGTGAAGTATGAAGAAAGGCTTTTCTGAGGAAAGGCTGCCAGTTCAGAGACATATCGGACAGATCTTATAGCCACCAAAAAGGTTACTTTGCTGGCAAGAATCTAAAGGTCCCAGGAAAGCACGAGGGGGGGGGGGGGGGGGGGTGTCCTGCTACAAAGTGGCCTTGAATGGGAAACACCTTAAAAAAGTTTTTCTAAGGGATTGCAAAGGGTCTTTGATAAAGGATGGATAAGGCCAAAACCTTTTAGTGTACTGGGGCTAGAGTCTGGTCATGACCTTTATGCAAAAAGGCCAGAATGCAAGGCACAGAGTAATCTCTGGCACTGAATTTCTAGGCCTGGCCATAGATAAATCAGTTTTATTCCTTTTTAACCGGCAGGTTGAGGGGGGGAAAAAATAAAAAATAAAAAAAACACACCCCTTTGACCTGATTCTCCCCTTCAACTCTTGAGGTGGATGAGGTAATGCTCCCATTGTGTTATTGTATTCTGAATGCAAGGCGACGTTGTCAGAATACAATGATCAGCACTGTAGGCTCTAGCTAGCTTTAGAAACTGCAACTTGCCATTGCATGCCATTATTGAATCTACCATGATTCGCCACCATTGACTCCCCCCAGCTGTTCTAGCATGCATGCATGCATGCATTTAGCCCCCAAGTGCTAGTAAAACCAAGTAACTTTGGAAAATGAGGTTTGTTGATGAATGCACATAGCTGCCCAATTAAATAGTGCCTTGGTGGTCAGATTGTAAATTTGACACATCCTGTAAGGACATAACTCCACTGCATAGTTTGGTGTCTGCAAAACACTGAAATTATTTATAAATATAGATAAAAAAAAAAAAATAAAAAAGGTACGTACCTCAAAATAGAATTATGGGAGTACACACACCATTAGACCTTTCGGAATATCACTACACCGAATATGGCATTTTAGCCAGTTTTAAATCCATTTATTTACAAACATACTTTTCTAAGCCCATGGAGTTTAATTCATAGATTAGCCACGAGTGGGGAACTGTGTCAAAATCCAAGTATACCATGTCCGCAGTCACTCCTTTGTCTAAGCGTTTGCTTGCATCATAAAAAGGAATCAGATTTGTTTGACAATTCCAGTAATTCATGAATCCATGCTGATCATTGCTTACGATATAGCAAAAACTATGTGGTCTTTTATTAAACCATCAAATATCTTTCCCACTATATGATGTTAAACTAACTGATCTGCAGTTACTTGCTAAAGACTTTAATCTTTTTTTTTTTTAAATATAGGCACCACCTTTGCCTTATACCAATTCAGTGGCATCATGCCAGTCAAAGAATCTCTAAAAAAATAAATGGCTTAGATATGACCCTTGGGTGCAAGCCATCAGGTGGCAGTGCATTCACTTTTATTTTCTTGACCATGTCAATATTATCCCCAGTAAGCACTTAAGACTAGAGATGCTCTGCATTTAGAGAAGCTAGGGGTGTTTTGTTACCTTCGAGTAAGCAAGATGATCCACCCCCAGTGGGATTTTTGATGAATTAATGTCTCATCAGAAAGATGTCTACCTTGAAAGGGCATACATGTTAGGAATCTTACAGGCAGCTTCTGCTGTCCAAGCCTTTAGCCAGAAGATTAGCACCTTCTAGATATTTGAATTTTTACAACAAGTCTGGAACTTGCACACCAAATACCGTGGCATTGCATGCTATAAAAAAGTACCAACCCCAAGCACTTGAACTCTGGATTAAAGACTCACTTTACACCACACCTGAGGTTTTTACAGTGTAGCTACTGCGGTAAAACCACCACGAAGGACATTTTTTAAAGATATGCAGTGTCGTGGTTTAGCACCCGAACGTTATGGATTGGGATAGATAGTTGTTGTAAAAGCTCTTCAACCACATGATCATGTTGGTCATTTATTGCCCTAGTCCAGTTAGCTGCAGCTTGACATACAATAGCAGCAAGTGCTACTTGCCAGGTTAAAAAGAACCTTTAAGAGCACCTCAAATTTTCTGCAAGTAGAACCTTTAAAAGAACATTTTCAGTAGATACAAGATGTTTGGCCCACTTTTTTTGCAAACGTTTTCCAATGGATAGCGTTCAGTAAAAACCCTTCCAGGCGTGACTCAATTGCAGACTGCACATTCCATCCGTTAATGGAACAGGAACAAGTTTTTGTGGGTTTCTTTCTGCATAAGGGGGTGTGGTGAGAAGGCTCAACCTGAAACTTTGTTTCAGAAACAATTAAAAAGCATCATTATTGGGACATAGGGAAATATTGCCAAACAAAAGCTTGGACTCACCATGTGCAAGCCCCCCCCCCCCCAAAAAAAAAATAAGTATCTCCACACAAAACCCTCACACCACACTTTCACATGATTGGATCACTGATGTGAATCTCCACTCAGTGGGATCGATTTACTAATCGACACTGTTCACTTTGCAAAGTGAAATTACAAATCGGCAAGTACATTTTCCCCAGAGGTTAGTAAATTTTGGCAAGAAAATCTAATCAGGTCCAAGAAGGGAAGGAGAGAAGGGGGAAAAAAAAAAACACACACGCGATTGGATGGGGAAAATACCCTTGCAAAGTTGTCAATTTGCCTTTCATAAATGAACCAACGTATTGGTTGACTTTTAAATCACCCGTTTCTTCATCGAATAGGCTTCCAAAATCAGGGTGTATGAATCTGTAAACATGGGCAAGCTAACACTAAAAACAAACTACAATGCAACAAAGATTTTTTATTGTATTTAATACAAGTGAAATTAATAGATCTTAACTGTTATAAAGCAACATAATGAATAAATAATAATATGCATGGAGATTCTCGTCTACAGTTACATAACACTGGCTAGTATTCTGAATACTTTAAAAAAGAAATCCAGTGACATTTAGACAAATGTCCATAAAATGCTGTCTTCTTCCCTTGTATGAAATAGTTCAAGTATAAAAACCCATTACAGTGTAAAATATTCATGTTTAAGTCAAGAATAAAAATTGCCAAGTATTGCAGTTTTACAAGTCACTGTATAAAGCAGCACTTTTCTATTAAAGAAAAAAAAAAAAATTGACAATATCCTACATACAAATGAAATGTATAATATACTGCTTAAAGAGGTCTTCATTGAATGAAAAAAAAAAAAATAATAATAATTACTTATGTCATGTAAAATCCTAAAGTGTTATGGTAGGTATATTATTAAACAGTGCACATTCAGAATTTAAATAAATCCAAGTCAACTTTCAGTTGAATAGATTGATATTTACTACATCTAAACTTACTTAAATAATTTATACCATGAGATGAATACACAAGGTCTTTAACGCATCTAAAGTTCCCTTCTTTAGTGCGCGCCATAGTAAAACTATCAAAATAAATAAATACCTTTCTTTCAATAAACGTTACAAGTAAGGCACAGTACAATCCATTTGTTTTAAATTTAACCCTTTAAGAACTGCAACTGAAAAGTTGTACCCAACTTATAAATACTTTTGTTTAAATACTTTGAACAGAGGAAAAAAATAAAAAAAAAATATCACCTACAACTCAGAAACATGGGGACCTCTTTTCTTTCTTAAAAAAAAAAAATGCAGTTCTTAAAAAAGGGTTAACACCTCTGCAAGTATCTTCCTGTTGTCGTTCACAAGCTATGAATAGGTGTAATAAATAGAAGACTGTGGTAGTAAGGGGCTGATCCCATTTCAGAATCAGAATAGCTGACACCAGCAGTTAGAGTTTCCCAAAAGCGAAACAGGATGGGGAGAGGGATTAGAATGTGACAAGCTCATCAAATACGCACAAGTGATGTGTTCTCTCCAGAACGGTCTGTTATTGATTGTCTGTACAGCTGTTGCACCCGTTCATTCCACATCACTTGTTCCATAGTTCCACTTATATAGAGGAAAGATGAGAAAATAGCTTTGGTGCCTATCCATCGTCATGTGACCAGTTGGCCATGTGCCTCCAACGCATTGATGCTAACTGCACGTTTCTCACCTACACAATTCAGTTGGTCAGTGTGAGCGCTATGTGCATTTTGTGCTTTGAACAGGCTACATATTGCTGATTGATATTTCCCTGGTTCAAACATTTGTAAAAGGAGGAAAAATATATATATTTTTTTCTCAGATTAATAAAAGGCAGTTTTTTCCTGATGTAAAAATATATTCTGTAGAGTTTATAAATTCTGACATCTTTTCAGGAAAACAAAACCAAAGGAGTTCCTCAATGCCTGAAAACACACCTCCTAAAAGTAAGCTGGATGCATACTACACACAGAAGCTGGAATACTGTTATTTCTCTCTCCAAAAGAAGTTCCTTTCTCCTTAAAGCCATAGAGCCAAAAGTTTGATATGGTCTCATCTATAGAAACTGGAAGGCTGAAAACAAAGAAAAAAATTATATTTGTTGAGAACTTCTTCAAAAGACTAAGTGCTACTGCATTCGGTCAGCTTGCAGCTGTTGTGGCTGATATTGGCCAAAGGCGGCAGCAGCTGCTGCAGCAGTTCCTGGAGCTGCAGCGGTAAGTGGCTGCTGAACTGCATAGCCATAGCCTGCGGCGGTCATGTATCCTGTGGCAGCTGGAGAAGCCGCATAGGGGTATTGATCGTAGGCAGCAGCAGCGGCGGCGGCAGCAGCAGAATACTGGGCATAGGCAGCTCCTGTGTAGTCAATGTATGGACTTGTAGACGTGGCAGCTGTAGGTTGCACATGTGGAATTACCACTCCTGGTTGCATAAAAGCATGAGGGTACACGTAATGTGCAGGAATCCTGAAGGAGCAAAGAGAAAAAGGACACTTTAGTAAAACCAAATGCAAGAGGTTAATAAAATAAAAACTTCACCATGTGTTCATCAATTAACCCAAAATCAAATTTAGTTGTTATGTGCATAGGGTTGCCACAATAGAAAGATTTACAATTTTAACAACTGGAAACAAAAATACTCACTTTCAGTGTGTCAAAAAAGAAAATTGCATTGGGGTCCCCCCCATTTAAATAAAAACCATTGAGAATTTAGATGTTTAAACAAAATTAGACTATCTGCGCCTCTAAAAGTCATTTGAGATAGATCTGTCCAAAAAAGGTGAAGAAAGCTTTTTATGTGTTGTCAATATTTATTCACATCTAGCTATTTATCGTGGCAACCCTACCAGAAGTACTCTGCAGACTCAGCACACATTAATCTCTGCAACCTTAGTCACCCTTAAATAAAAACCAAAATAAAAAAAAAAATTGCAGGCGAAAAAAATAAAAATAAAAAAAAGTGGTGGAAGACACAGCAGAGTCACACATTCAAAACGGTGCAGAAAACATTTAAAATGCTGTAGTGTTGAAGCTTTCCAGATGCTATGCCACACTCCATAGCATAAGGTTTCAAATATGTGTGCATCACACGGTTACAAAGATGTAAAGGTCGAATTAAATACCCGTCAACTAAACATCCAGTTTCGATTCAGCTGGTCTACTTCTCAGACAAATAAGTAATAGGAGTATTTGTGAGGGGAACTATAGAAACCTAGGGTTAGACAAAAACACCTATGTAGTTTAATGCATAAAATGTATATATTTACTGGCTTAAATATATGCAGACGATTCGGAGAAAAAATAAACCACGCCCCACACAACCTTTCCATAGGGAGCCATGGTGGAATTTCATTGGACATTACACAAATTAGGGTTTCTCTGTTCTCAAAACAGTCACCAAACATCATTCCAGATGATTGAAGTTCCCATTTAGCACTCTACCCTTGGAAGCTATCATGTCTGGGAGATTGGAACATTGGGTTACATCGGGGTTAGAGAAATCCCAAAAAGCAAGGTAAAAAATTTACATAAAAGTATCGCTTTTGTCTTTGCTGAAGTTTTAAAGTTAATTTACATTTTATTTCCCCTCCTAAAAATGCCTATAAGCTCCAATTCGGCATCAGTTTACCCATCCTTGGCCAATTACAATGAAAAAATAAACCCACAAACACACCAACCTGCTTGTGCCCAGCCGAGTCTTTACTGTAAACTGAAATTACAGCTCGATTTAAAAAATTAACCTTCAATTTAAGAAGTGCCTTAAAGCTTTAGGTCAACCCAATTTTCTTTTCTTCCCCCCCCCCCCTTTTAAAGGTTTAATTAGGAATTGCTGGGCCTGCCCAAGATCTGAATTGCTTTGGGTTTTGTAGGGCATAGGGTGCATATAATACTAGCAAGTATCAAGGTGCATGCAAGTCAAATAAATCCACATATTTGTAGTCTGACTGGTTTGAGCAGTGTATGGCTCTGCCCCACTGTGCCGTTTGACAAGTCGATTGGTCATTCAGAAGAAGCTCAAGGCAGGCACGTTCTGTATTGCCAGCTTTATCTATATACACACATGAATGGGCCACAATCTTAATGGCAGCTTAACTTAACATGATTGTAAACCTCAGACGTTAAATATGAACAAAGCATACAGCAAATAAAAAAAATGGATTAAAAAAGACTCAACTCTTTTCCTGTGGGGGGGGGGGGAGGGGGGTGGTCCTTTCTCTCCAACCAGCTCTGCACCCCCACACTTTTCTCAACTCAGACAAGCTTTATAAAAAATTTAGCACTTTAAAAGATGTTAAAACAAAGGATTTGAATCTTGAATTGAGTTGGGAGGTCAAATCAATTCAGATTTTGACCAAATTCACCCCCCCCCCCCCCATTGGGCCGGATTAGGCCTAAAAAAAAAATTATGCCCGTAGCTCGCCACGATCCTGGGAAAAGGCCGCATGTCGCGGACTAGGCCAAACCCACGGCCTTGCCCAAAAACTCCTGCCCACAGCTCCTAAGGCCCGGCGCGGTGTCCAACAGAAAAAAAAGGCAGTTCTATAAGGGATAATGTTTGCAGCTAATCAAGGCCACCGAGACCACCATATTTCTGTGGCAGGTATTTTTATTCAGGAAACCTATACAAATTGATGACAAATCCTGTCAGGACTGATATGCACCCCTGGATGCCAACTGTAGTGTTCCAGACCACTATACACACAACCATTTTATTTTTTTTTCATAATTGCTACAATAGTGTTCTAGTTCTTAGTGGTGCGAGGCTACGTTTCCACTATTGCAACCCGAAAGTTGCCTGACTGCCTGTCTATGGAGCTCAAGTTGCATCAAAAGTGGGACCAAAGTGGTGCAGGGACTACTTTGAATCTTCATATTTCACGCAAGTCTTATTGAAAAAAAATAAAAAATCTACATACAAACTTATGGAATAGTTTGATGCAAATCTATTGACTTTAGTGCAGAACAATGGAGGTATATACTATTCTTAACTGGAAGTCATAGCAATGAAAATAGTTATTCTCAGATAAGACATGTAGGTGATATTTGAATGGATTTACTGCTACATGTGGGGCTTCCGATTATTAAAATAATCGTTGGTTGCAGCCCTAATCGATTAGTTGGCTGAATGTTTCGATTAATAGCCTAAAAAAAAAAAAAAAAAAAAAGTCTTTGCTTTTTTCAAATACGCAGCAGCTGAAAAAATCATGGATGTGAACGTGTCCCATAGGAAACCATGTAAATGCACTGTAGTGTGTTTCTGCAAAGAGCACCAAAAACCCCAGAGGTGTGAACCCAGGCCTGAGATATTTAGTAACATAATGGGGTTAAAAAAACGAAAACTAAAATAAAAAAAGGGTTAATTTTTTACTGTGGGACAGTGAAAGTAATATTTACAGTAGCGATTTGCTCTTTGTACTATAAAGGGCTATTTTTTTTAGCCCCATTATGTTACTGGCCGATTAATCGATTATGAAAACAGTAAATCGATTACAGTAATTGCATAATTGATTAGTTGTTTCGGGCTGATGAACATTACTGAGGTCAGCAGATTTGCATCAGCCTATCAGATACTGTTTTCACCCTATACTTTTTTTGAAAATTCTTTGTATACAACTCTATAGATTTCAGGATTTACAGAGTTAACTCAGGGAAAAGCAGCACATGTCACCAGGAAACAAACCACTTGGTATTGAAAACCATGAGATGTCATTCCCTTGCCAGAATTATAAACTATACTATGTGATCCTTTAAATACACTTTGCCCATCTCCTGCTCCACTCTGATTGACAGGGTAAGCTGCATTTGAGCTATTTTTGAACTGCCATATGAGAAGGAGCTGAGAGTGTAAAATGTCTTTATATGGCCAAAGGAAAGACTGAGTGGCCACAGAAGTCAAGCATGTAACCTAGATAAGAGATCACTGTTCGGAATAAAAATACTTGATTTGTCACTTCTACCAATCATAACAATAGACTAAGCGTATTGTGATATTACAAGTCAAACCAGAGCCCATTCGGAATGGATCACTGGTCCTGTCTGCTGACCATAAAAACAAAAATCAACTCATATGGGCACTATGAGAACGTTAACAGATTAAAAGTGTGCTTTTTTTTTATAAAGTGACTGCCATATAGTTACTTCATGTCATTTATGACACCCAGGCCATAGACCATTCAAATCCTGTATGGGTAGGCTAAATGTACCAAGTTGAGCAAAAAGTGGCCGGTATATAATAATTACAGTTCCCCTGCCAAGAGAATACAATGGCTCAGGACGGATTCCCCTGTCAGCACTGTTTGTGTTGATGGGACGAGCAAGTGAATTTCTTTCCTGCAACCCATGGTTGCAGGAAAGAAATTCGCTTTATGTGTGGCCTGCATTATTTCCGCAAAAGATCTGCAAATATGATAGAATGTTTATACACCAATACAGAAATTGTTGGCTCACAAGAAAACAAAAATTAGAAAGCCCAATGAACACATGGGTTAATAAAAAGAACCAAACAAAAATAAAGTGTTGCATGCAAGCTGAAGAGTTCAAAATCGTCACACCAAGAAATATCAAATCACTACAATACGGTTAAAAAAATATAAAAGTCACAAGCTGCAACTTTGAAGCAGGAGCCAAAAAGGGGCCCTTGGCTACTCATAGCAAAACCAACACTCCTCAACAAATAACACAAGTCAAGGCTCCCTCCCAACCCCCAAAAAACAAAATATTCTCTAGGGCTGGAAGAAAAAAAAAAAGAAAAGGGGGGACACACAGTTTAGCTGTGAAAACCACTTCATTGCCATCATTAAAAAAAGGCACACAAAACTAGGAGCTATAAAAATGTACACTTTAAAAGAAAACCAACCAACCAACATACATGCATCTTTAATCACCATTTAGCTTGTTTTCTGAGTCTACTGGGAACACAGTTTAATTCCAAATAGAACTATTCCATTTCTTATCATCAAATTCTTGTCAGTTATCTTAACTGTAAACGACCCCTGTCAGATTAGAAAGAAATAGATAACATTGAGTGACACTGGAAATGACTGGTGTGCCCAGGGGGTCCAATAGGTGTCCTTATACAGGAAAAGACCCTTTGACTTCTTAAAGTTGGCTGGGAACAACTAATGAGTTTACCCACAGAGAGGGCATTATATACTAAGAAAAAAATAAAAAAATTATCGGTTACATTGAAAAGTTAGTAGCAAGAGGTTTTTGAGTAAAAAGTAAAAGCAATGTTGCAGCTGACGTTCTGGCACTCTGCAGATGGCACTGGCATTTTTACATACTGACGAGAGGGGCAGATCCAGTATATTGCCTACAATGCCAGTTTATATTACTTAGACAAAACGTCATAGGCAGTGTCATCTTGTGTTTTTTCTATGCTCAAGTATTTGGTGGCAAATAAAAAAACCCACACGATAATGACTTACCCAAAAGGCCTCTGAATAAGTGCTGGGTGAATCTGCTGAACCCCAAATGCAAAACCTAGAGAAACATGACAACAATTATTATATGTACAATAAATGCATCATAAACTACAGTTTGTGTTTCTTTTAATAGTAAAATAGCTACACTACAGATGGACCATACAATCCCATTTAATGGCTCTTTAGTGCCAATTCACACAGGGGCAACACAACTTCCAGTGCAACTTGAGACTTCAAGTCACCTCCAGGACAAGCGGCTGTGGCCAATCAAACAATAATCAGCTCTGTGGGAGGGAGGGGTTTGCCTGAGAAAACCATTTTCTCTTCCTGTAAAGTTGCTTCAGTTTAGACAGTGATCCGACTTGAGGCAACTTCCATTGAAATCAATGGGTACAAGTCGCCTTGAAGTAGTACAGGAACCTTTTCTGAAGTCGGAGCGACTTCAGTAGTGTACATTAAGACGGCTCCATTCACTTCAATGGAATTTCTCAAGTCGGACCCCAAGTTGCAGTAGTGTGAATTTCTCAAGTCGGACCCCAAGTTGCAGTAGTGTGAACAGGCACTTATGATAACCCTTCTCATTTACCAACTACTCTGTAGTATGAAGGCTTCCATTAAAACCAATTAATGTTACACTGATCAGTCATATCTTTATGACAAGTAAAGTGAACAACATTGATCATCTTGTTACAATATGATTTTAAAGTGGGTGGGATACAGTAGGCAACCAGTTAATATGTTGCTCCTAAAGTTGGTGTTGAAAGGAGAAAATAAAATTATGGGCAAGTGCAAAGATCTGAGTGAGCCAAGGTAATGGCTAAAATAGGTCCAAGGAAACATAACTGGCAGACCGGGAAAAAAAACTCATTGATGAAAGCTGGGAGCAAAGGCTGGCCTGTTTAAGTCCATGCCAATAGAAGAGCTCCTGAAGCTCAATTTGCTGAAAAAGTTAATGCTGGTTCTGATAAAAAGGTGTCAGAACAAACAGTGCATCGCAGGTTGTTGTGTATGGGGGCTGCATAGCCAGTAAAGCTGCCAATCCCAACGCGTGTCCACAGCCAAGAGTGCCTACAACGGGCATGCAAGCGTCAGAACTGAACCTCAGAGCCATGGAAAGAGGCCTGGTCTGATGAATCATTTTTTTTTTACAACAATCCATCAAACATTTGTGGGACATGCTGGAAAAACAAGTCTGAGCCACAAGCGGTCCCACCTTACAGTACTTACAAAAGGACCTACTGATGACTTGATGCCAGATACCACAGCATACCTTCAGAGGGTCTAGCGGAGTCCATGCCTTGACCGGTCAATGCTGTTTTGGCAGCAAAAAGGGATCTACTCAATATTAGGTGGCTTGCTAAAGTTATGGCTGATCAGTGTATATCCAATCAGATAAGCCATAACACCATTAATGAACAAATTAAAAATGGAATTCAGGAGCGATTTGTCCAATCCAGCAGCCAACTCCAAAACCTCAAGTTAGGTGCCAGGTGTAATATTTAGGGAGCATTGGCTGCCTGGCATTTGTCCAGCCCTGCTTTACACCACATAGTAGTAGCCAGAACTAAACATAACACAATCATTGGTAACCTGTGTGGCCAGTTTTAAAATGTATAGAAAATCCCCATACCTGGCTGCATTATGCGGGGCTTGGCTCCCAGGTATGCAAGGTTCACATTAGCTTTCCTCCCATCAATTATTGGATTTGGATCTTTACATGCCCTTTCTGCGGCAGCTCTGTCAGCCATTGTAACCTAGAACAGAAAATTATGCATTACAACACAAGAAAAAAAAAAAACAGACACGCCATCTAAATGGTAGATTATTCCACATCCATATAAAAAGCTAGTAATTAGCATTTCCAAGTATTTGTTATAATAAACTGCTTATATTATCTTAAGCCTTATGGAGCTTAAATGCTTATTATGGATGCAAGTCAAAGAATGACTTTGCCAAAAATTAGTCATACAAGGAAAACGACCTTTCAAGTACACTTGCAGTTTCACTTTAGCAGACGCTTTTCACATGTTATCTACAGGCTTTTTATCAAGAGACAGCAGAAACATGACAACCATATGACTTGTATAAACAGCACAGGCTTGCATATTCATTACAAGGCTCTTGGGTGGGACTGAAGTTACAGCAGCATTTATCAGCTTTTAAAAAAAAGGAGAAACCCCTAAAATAACCAACTTTCAAGTTTTAGGGAACCTCTGGTAATAATTACCATATCTACTGTACATTAGTACCAACAGTGGGCTGATCTACAAGATTAATAGGAAAAGGGAATGTGGAACACATCCTGAGCTGCTTTGACAGGTTTACAGCAATATAAAAATAGACAGAAAGTAATCTGAGAAAATGTACCCAATATTGGTGGTCAGTAGAGAAGGGCTCTCTTATGATGGCCGTGCACAACCATCACACCAACTCCTTACAGTTGGACAATATAGTTGAAACCAAGTTCTCAAACAGCAATGGAGGGGGAATTTATCAAACCTGGAGCAGCTGCTCATGGCAGCCAATCAGCTTCCTCAGATAGTCCCGCTTCACACATACGAGATGGGGGAACCTGCACAATTCCTGTGCGGGTTCCCGCATCACAGGTCACTTGCAGGCAGTTCACACTGCCCTCTGCGGGGTATCAATATATCAGTATTGACACCCCCAGATCGGTTCACAAGTCGCAGTGCCAACTGTCAAATGGTACAGGAATCAGATCGCATGGGTGTGAACACACTTGCAATCAGATTCCAGTGCAGACCGAAAAAGGGTCCTGCACCATTTTGGTGCGAATGAGATTTGTAGGGTTGAATTTGCATGTGATCTGCGCAGCAAAGCTGTGCGAATCACATGCGATGTCTTCACACTAGTGCACTGGGAATCAGGCCTTAAAGTGATTTAAAGTTTTTTTTTAAACATACATGTTATACCTAACTGCTCTGTGCAAGGACAAGTCCTGCTGTGTCAATGGTCTTGTGAGCGTGCCCGCACAGTTGCCCCATGGAAAGCAGCTCTCCGTGGGGGCACCAGATGAAGGGGTCCCCTGGCGGAACTCCTGGCTTCTTCACCAGATGCCCCCACGGAGAGCCACTTTACATAGGGGCACCCACAAATCCTGCTGCATCCATTGACAGCAGGACTCAGCCTAGCGCTCGTCTCACTTTTTTTTTTATTGACAGCAGCGAGAGCCAACGGCTCCTGCTGCCATCAATCTATCCAATGGGGACAGTAACGGTGGCTGGAGTCACTGGGCTTATGCACATAACTGGAACAGACGGGCTCAGGTAAGAAAAAGGGGGCTCTGTGGGCAGCTGCAGCAAAGACGACTTTTCACCTTAATGCATCACGGTGAAAAACATGGCGACTTTAAAACTTTAAAAACGAAAGCCATTTAGTTACTATGCACCGCTGCTCTAGTTTTAATAAATTTCCCTGGCTATGTTCAATTTCTCCGATCGGTGTGGACAGAAAGCTGATCATAAGAAAGTAGAGTGATATGATCGTTAAGTGCATGGTCCTTTACTATGAAGATTTATATCAAATTTTATGACACCAAAGCCGTTTAGAAGCTGCCAAGCATTTAATGACATCTCAGGACAATGGAAACATTACTAGGCTACAGAGAATTCAGCGATTCTAAAATGATTGTGGTGTCAATCATGACTGGCTCAACTATTAGGAAACAGATATTACCTGCCTATAGTGAGATTATTAAACCGTGATTGGAGGTGAATCCTCCCTGCTGCTGGAGGGCACAGGCTGGATGTAGGGAGGGCGTTTCCTTGCCATTGTTGGCTGCATTGCCAGGGCTGTAGGTGAAGTAGGTGGGGACTTGAAGTCTGGGCTACTTTCCATATCCACAATTAGTTTCCGTTTGACCCGGGGCTGTTCACAAGACTCTTCCACCTGCTTTAACAGCTCTGCAGCCCTACCTGATTTAGCATCAAAGATCTGAAAGCCATCACATGACCCTGGTGTCCATGCAACTACAGGAACAACAGCAGCTGATAATAGGTAAACCGCAAGATTTAACCCTTGCTACCAGACTTCATATCCCTTCCAGAATTCCACAGGAGACAGAAGCAACTATTCGTGTTGTAGTTACTCAGTTTCTATTTGGATTATCAAGTTGGAAGCAATCTCACATTGTTTACCGCTGAACAGTAGGGAACGATCTGCTGAGCAAGGCTGGGGACACACACGCAAAGTCTTTGCAAAGATTAAAACGCTGCTACAAATCACCAATGCCTGCGATTTATTCGCTAAAGACACTCGCCATTTACTACAGCCCTGGAATACAAAGCGCTCCCCTTTCAGCAAATTGTAGCCAACCAGAGATTGCAACATCTCATAGAAAAGACAATTTTTGTTCTAGAGATTTTGCTACCGAGACAAAATGCTGATGCATCGCGATCACTGAACCGCCAATGTTTTACAAGGTTTCCGTTACTATAGAAAATTAGGAGTTTCTCACGGGACAATTTACTAACAAAGTGAGGGGAGTTGCTGCAAAAAGAAATACAGCTGTGTGTCAGGCCAAGGCTGGCTATACATTATACAATTTTCCTTTAGATTTACCATACAATATAGCTTTTCAACAAGCAGGCCTTTGGCACTACATAATTCAAGGTAAATCTAATGCAGGGATGCGCAATAAGCGGACCTCCAGCTGTTGCAAAACTACAAGTCCCATCATGCCTCTGCGTGTCATGCTTGTGGCTGTCAGGATCTTGCTATGCCTCATGGACTTGTAGTTTTGCAATAGCTGAAGGTCCGCTAATTACATATCCCTGATCTAATGGAAATTTTATAATGCATAGCCAGCGCAAGGTGACCAAACACTTGACAATCCCCTTAAGGGCCCTTTCACATGTCCGTTCAGTTCGTCCGTTTTTTGGACGTCCATTAATGGACCTCAATGCTTCCCTATGGGTTAGCGTCCGTTAGCGGATGAGCATCCGCTAACGTCCGTTAACATCCGTCTGCAGTAAGCTCCGTTTTTTTGGACGGAAGAAAACCCTATTTTTCTTCCGTCAAAAAAACGGAACGGACGAAAAACGGACGTTAGCGGATGATCCGTTTACCATCCGATCCGCTAACGTCAGTTTTTCATTAAAATATGTAAAAAAAAAAAAAAAAAAATAAAAAAGTTCTAAAAAAAAAAAAAACGGATGAAAAAAACTGATGAAAAACTGACGGAAAACGGAACGGAAACGGATGTAAACGGACGGAAAACTGACGAAAAACTGATGAAAAAACGGATCAACTGAAGGGGGAAAAAACTGATCTAAAAAACTGAACGGACGTGTGAAAGAGCCCTTAGATCCACCATCAATTATGTAGTACAAGCGCCAGTCTAACTGAATACAGCAGGGGTCTTCAAACTACGGCCATCCAGTTGTTAAGGAACTACAATTCCCACCATGCCTAGTCATGTCTGTAAATGTCAGTTTTACCTCATGGGATGTGTAGTTCAACAACTGGAGGGCCATAGATTGAGGATGCCTGGGATACAGACAGAATGGGCCATTTAGGTCTGTCCTCATACTACAGCCCTCTAAGTGCTCTTGTATTTTATTGTATTGTCTCCCTTTATATTGTAAAGCGCTGCGCAAACTGTTGGCGCTATATAAACCCTGTATAATAATAATAATAATTCAGTTTTAGCAAGTCTAGTCTGACTGTAGAGTGCCCAGTTGGGTACATTTTTTGTACTGCCACCATGCTACTAAAAATTGCCACTGATGCTGTTGTATGTAAACTGAGTGGTTTATGTTAATACCGGGCGGTCAGCGGATACCAACTGTAATATTGACCCCCCCCCCCCCCCACGATCATTCCTTGTCTATTGGAATTTTCCAATTCTCTTATGTAAAACCCTTAAACTATGAAAGCAAAGAAAATTGCCATTGGTTAACAGTTATCGATTTCTTCACATTATAAACACAGAGCATTGTGTGATGAACTGCTCCTACACTCAGTTGTCCACAGCGATGGATCAGCTATTGACCGCAGGAGTACATTTGCACTGTGTGGGCCCAACCAATGAGAACAGACCAGGCAATTCAACAGCTGCCAATAGTGTAACACTGATCGCCAAGAAGTTTTAATTTGCAGGAATAAACCTAACTTATCCCCGGGATGGCATCTTTAATTCTGAACCTGCGAATCCCAATCAATAAAAAACTGATCAAACGTACCTTCCTTCAGTTTTCTATTGATTGGCACACCCAGGATCAGAATTAAACACACGTTCCTTACATGGTGATCAGTTTTCTATTATTGCTTTTTAATTCCCAGAATTACACCTGCGTGCTTGTTGATCAGTTTTATGACCGATTGGTATTCTCAGGCTTACCCTTATATATTTATAGTGATCAATTTTATTATTGATTGGGATTCTCAGGATTACATTTATATTACTGGTTATATTAATGACTGGGATTCCCAGGACCAATCAAGAATATAAAACTGATCACGAGCACAGAAGGTTTAATCCTGAGAATTGCAATCATAACCATTTGATCCTGAAAATCTCAATAAAACTAGATAAAAAAAAAAAAAAAAGTTAAGGCTGAGAAACCCAACCCAGTACTACAAAACTGACCAGGAAGGCATGTTTAGTCTTGGCCCTGGGAGTTCCAATCAAGAATCTGGGTTTGATCCTGGGAATATTGATATAAATTGATCACCAGAAATATAGGATCTGATACCGAGAATCCCAATCAATAATAGAAAAAAAAAAAAAAAAAAAAAAAGGGATTACCAGGGAGGAGTTTATTGCTGGCCCAGGGAATCCCAATCAACAACATATCCTGGGAATCTCGTTTAATATAAAACTGATCACTGGGAAGGTATGTTTATTTGTGGCCCCGTGAATCCCAATAACAACCAGAAATATAGGTTGGATCCTGGAAGATCAAGGATATAAATTGATCACCAGAAATGGTGCTTGATCCTGAGAATCCCAATTAATATAATCAGGAATACAGGTTTGATCCTGATCAATAGTATAAAAATTATCACTGCGAAGGTATGCATTTCTGTCCCTGGGAATCCAGATCAATAACATAACCAGGAATACAAGTTTGATCCTGGGAAAACCAATAGCATAATAACGTTCAACAGGAAGGTAGGTTTATTTCTGTCCCTGGGAAACAACCAGGAATATAGGTGTGATACTGAGAATTCCAATCAATATATTGATCAGCAGGAATGTATATGTGCATAGCCCTAGGTATCTCAATCTATAACATAACCAGGAATATAGGTTTGATCCCAGAAACCCCAATCAATAGTATAAAACTGATGACTGGGAAGGTAGGGTTATTCCTGGCCCTGGAAGTCCCAATCAATAACAACCAGAAATACAAGTATATAGGTTTGATATTGGAAACCCCAATCAATAGTATAAAATTGACCACCAGTAAGATGCTTGTATTTCTGGCCCTGAGAATCTCAAGCGAGAACATAACCAGGAATATAGGTTTGATTCTGGGAATACCAATCAATAGTATACAATTGATCCAGGAAAGGCATATTTATTTCTGGCCCTGGGAATCCCAATCAGTAGTATACAGTTGTTTACTGGGAAGGTATGTGTATGCCTGGCCCTGGGAAGCCCAATCAATAACCAGGAATATGGGTTTGATCTTGGGAATGCCAATCAATAGTATACAATTGATCCAGCAAAGGTATGCTTGTTTATTTCTGACCCTGGGAATCCCAATCAATACTATATAATTGATCACTAGGACGTCAGGTATTCCTGACCCTGGGAATCCCAATCAATACTATGTAATCGATCACTGGGAAGATGTGTATTCCTGGCCCTGGGGATCCTAATCAATAACATAACCAAGAATATGAGTTTGATCTTGGGAATGCCAATCAATAGTATACAAAAAGCTATGTTTGTTTATTTCTGACCCTGGGAATCCCAATCAATACTATCTAATTGATTACTAAGAAGTCAGGTATTCCTGACCCTGGGAATCCTAATCAATAACAAACAGGAATATAGGTTTGATCCCGAGAATGTCAATAGTATACAATTGATCCAGGAAAGGTTTGTTTATGTCTGATCCTGGGAATCAGAATCAATAGTATACAATTGATCACTAGGAAGGTACGGCCCTGGGAATCCCAATCAATAGCATACAATTGATCACTAGGAAGGTACAGCCCAGGGAATCCCAATCAATAGTATACAATTGATCACTAGGAAGGTACGGCCCTGGGAATCCCAATCAATAGTATACAATTGATCACTAGGAAGGTACGGCCCTGGGAATCCCAATCAATAGTATACAATTGATCACTAGGAAGGTACGGCCCTGGGAATCCCAATCAATAACACAATTGATCACTAGGAAGGTACGGCCCTGGGAATCCCAATCAATAACACAATACAGGTTTGATCCTGGGGACCCCAATGAGTGGTATACAATGGATGAGCAGGAAGGTAGGGTGGATGAGGTGTCATGCCTGTGTGCCCGGTCGGGGTGGGTATAGAGAACTTACAAAGCCATATCCCCGGGATTTGCCGGTCTGCCGGTCGGTAATGACCACCGCCTCCTCGATGTCCCCGAACACCTCGAAGTACTTCCTGAGGCTGGAGTCGGTGGTGTGGTAGGGAAGCCCCCCTACGAAGATTTTGGTGTAGGTGGTGTCCTTCTGGGTGGTGTGCATCTTCGGGGCTCTGTCCGGCTCCCTCCTCTCTCCGGTCCTCGGTGGGTGTCTATGTCGGTGTCTCCGTACACACACACACCTTCCCTGGGCTCAGGAGACGCTCTCACTCATACACCGGCAGCTGAGGAGGAGAGGAGCGGTGCGGCGCTTCCCTTTGTGCGGGGTCTATGAGGTAGTATGGAGGGGCTCCGCAGGGTGTCCCGCACTCCCGGATTACTGCGTGCCTCTCACGAAGAACTAATACCAGCACACTGACTGACTGGCCCGCTCCTTCTTCCCTGGGCATTATGAGCGGCCGGCCGGGTGGGAGTCTCCTCCCCTGAGAGGGGCGGGCTATAGATGCCCCGCCGCCGCCCATTGGCTGCCCTTGCACCTGCTGCATATTTCCCCGGGCGGGCAGCTGCTCACAACAGCTGGAGAGACGTGAGCCGGTCCCCCTTTGTCTCCGGAGAGATGGGGGGAGGGGGATCTGGTTACCCGCAGAGCGTGTGTGCCCCACTGCCGCTCACCTCCCAGGGAGGCTCCATGATAATGAGAGTGAGGGCTGATAATGTGCACACGGCCCGCTAGAGGGAAGTACACAGCCACCAGCAAGACACAACTTTCTGCCTTCTCTATAGAGGAACCCCAGGATAGAGGAGAGAGGGTGCAAGAGAGTTCACATCCCAATGGTGGGCTCTTCACTTGTATTATCTCCCTTCCCCAGAGCTTTTTTTCTCAGAAAATAGGTGCAGGAACTCAACCACGACCCGTTCAGATTTCACAAACAGTAGAAGGGTCTTAAAGGGGCATTAAATACCAGAATTGCATTACATACAGTGTGCAGAGTTCAGGGGGTTACAAAGCAGTCACTTGTAAACACAGAAACCAGACTTCTGTGTTCACAAGTGATTGTGGTGAGCGGGCACCAAAGGGTCTGAGCCAAAGGTGGTGGAACTGAGTTCCACCAAGTTCCCCCAGAAAAAAAGCCCTGCCCTTCCCCATCAAATTCCTTCAAACTCAGTCCATCGGCCAGGGTGAAAAAATGATCGAACGCGCTGCGTCGTTCGTTGTGCTTTTTTTCCCACTTAAATTTGATAATTTTTCCATCAGATGATGAGATTGCATGATGAAAACAGACATACGATCGATAATTTGCGTTCTTCAAATATCAAGCAAAATCCATTTTCCCCTCCGTAGCTTATCGGTTGATTGTGTCAGTGGCATCACTAGGGTTGGCGTCACCCGGTGCGGTAAAACATGGTGTCACCCCCCCCCCCCCCTGTCTAGGCTACCCAGCACCATTCAGGCAGAGCACGGTCACAGGGCATCCCCCAAAACAAGCCCCTGTAAATGATAGTATAGTGGCAGGTTAGGGTAGTATAGAGTACTATAGTGGCAGGTTTGGGTGGTATAGGGCAGGTAAAGGTGGTATAGGGCATTTTGGTGTGGCATAGGGCAAGTTAGGGTGACATAGGGCAGGTTGGGGTGCTATGGGGCAAGTTAGCATGGTACAGGGTAGGCTGGGGCGGCACAGGGCAACTTGGAACTCTATTTAGTGACACTGCAGAGTAACTTACATCGCATGGCTGCAGATGAAGACCCGGACTTGTGGGCGGGGCTGCTGTGTCCTCGCCTCTAACTGCTTCAGCTGCGGCATCATCCGTAGTGAAGGAGAGGAGGAAACAGCCACACCCCCAGCTCCACCCAGCAACTCCGGCTCACTCGGGCAGGCCCATCGCTACAGGACAGGCAAAACAAACAATTGCTTGGGGCCCCAAGCTGGCCTGGGGCCCCCAACTTCCCCTTCCCAGGCTGTAGATTGGCCGAGCTCCTCTTCCTGCCTCCTGGAGTCCTGTCAGTCCGGCGGGTACTGCGCGTGGTACAGAATATTTTGTTTCCTGTTCCCGGCCAGACTGGCAGGAAGTGCACACTGAGTGCTCACTTCCTTTCAGTCCGGCCGGGAACTCAGGAAACTGAATCTTCTGTACTGCGTGGTACCCGGCCCGGGCACTATCTGTTAGGCCGCGTAAACACGATCGAACATGTCCGCTGAAACTGGTCCGCAGACCGTCGGACATGTTCGATGGTTGGTACACAAAATCATCGGACCAAAATCCTGCGCATGCTCAGAATCAAGTCGACGCATGCTTGGAAGCATTGAACTTCATTTTTTCATCACATCGTTGTGTTCTACGTCACTACGTTCTGATCCAAGGGGATTTTGGTCCAATGGTGTGTACACACATCAGACCAACAGACCACTTCAGCCTGGTCCGATGAAAACGGTCCGTCGGACATGTTTCCTCGGACATGTCTGATTGTGTGTACAGGGCCTCGGGACTGGGGACCCATAATGATAGAACACCGGACTGACAGGTGGAAGAGGAGCTCTGCCACGCTACAGCGGCAGCCTACAGGGAAGAAGGATAGATGAGAATAGAAAAACATAGGGACTGGGGGGGGGGTAAGAACATGGGTGTAAAAAAATTGGTGAAACGCTAATCTAGGCTTTGCGTGCAGGGGAGGGGGTGCTTGGGGGCCCCCCATTTCGGCCCTGCACTCGGGGATAGCCTGACTGAGGAATGTTAGGCTGCGTACACACGATCAGTCCATCCGATGAGAACGGTATGAAGGTTAACCGATGAAGCTGACTGATGGTCTGATGTGCCTACACACCATTAGTTAAAAAAACGATCGTATCAGAACGCGGTGACGTAAAACACAACGACGTGCTAAAAAAAATGAAGTTCAATGCTTCCAAGCATGCGTCGACTTGATTCTGAGCATGCGCGGGTTTTTAACCGATGGTTGTGCATACTAACGATCGGTTTTGACCTGTTAGGCGTCCATCGGTTAAATTTTAAACCAAGTTCTATTTTTTTTGACCGAAGGATAACTGACCGATGGGGCCCACACACGATCGGTTTGGACCGATGAAACGGACCTTCAGTCCGTTTTCATCGGTTTTGACCAATCGTGTGTACGCGGCCTTACAGGCAGCCTCCCCACACGGCTGGATGCCCTGCTCGCACCGCTCCTCGACAAGCACTACAGTACGGTGTTTAGCGGTGCGTCACCTGGGGCGGTCTGCACCCCCCGCACCCGCATAGCAATGCCTCTGGATTGTGTTGTTGTTTATAGACTGATTATTCTTATCAGGGGAGATTGATCAAAAAAGGAAATCAATGATTTAAATAAGCGTGTGGGGCCGCCGTTGGAAAATTGGTTGAAGCAACGGAAACCGCGTGACCAATGCCCAGCAATGCTTCATATTGCCGTCGCACACGTTCCCGGATGAGCTCTCAAAGTTTAGGTGCTGCAGCAACAACCATCTGGAAACTAGTTCAAGTCATAAAGTAGATATTTGCCATTGATCGACACAAAGTTGCATCCAAACGCCCATTACACACGATGAGAAAATTGGAAGAAAAATACCGCTTCTGGAGCAATCGTCCCATAATCTGATCGTTAGTACACAGCTTTCGAGAGCCAATCACAACAGTTCATGCACAATTGCGGAAAAACATGACATTTTTTCTCGTACGATAACAGAATGAACGATTTTCATTTACCCCTTCCTGACTGGCCCACTCAGGGCAGGCAGGCCGCCGCCACAGCTGTGTTCTATTTGTCACAGCACAAGCTGATCAGCAGGTGCCAGCCAATCCTTTATCAATCATTGTGCGGCACCTGCTGATCGGCTCCATCATTCAGGGAAGGGAGCTCTGTGTTCTAAACAACACAGAGCTCCAAACACTGACAGGCGATCTCCCTGATTTTTTTTTTCCTATTCCTTGCAAAGCAGTCACTGATCACCGCCATTACTAGTAATACAAAAAAATATATAAAAAATCCAGTATCTATACCAGACACTTTTACACACACCAAATAATATACACTTATTGGGATTTTTTTTACCAAAGATGTAGCAGAATACATTTTGGTTTATATTCATGAAGAAATTCGATTTTTTTTATTGGAAATGTTTTATGGCAGAAAGTGGAAAATATTGTTTTTTTTTTAAATTTTCCATCAATTTTTTATTTGCAATATTGTTTTTTTTATATATATATTGTTTCTTACATTTTGAAAAAATTTCCATCTATTTTACATTATATCGCATAAAAAATAAAACAGTAGTTTTACCATCAAAAGAAAGCTGTACTTGTGTGAAATGAAATGATAAAAATGTCACTGGGTACAGTGTTGCATGACCAGTTAAATTAGCGCAGTGCTGAGTAGACATGTGCACAGAAAAAAATCGTTTTTTTTTTGTTCTGTTTCGTATCGTTCCGTTTTTTAGTTTTCGTTCGTTTTTCGTAAGACGCCCGTTTTCCTGTTTGTTCCCGTTCGTTTTTCGTATGACGCGATTTTTTCGTATTCCGATCGTTTCGTATTTTCGTTACTGTTTTATTTTCGTACATGGTTAGTTATTCTGTTTAATTCATGTTCGTTACTTGTTAGACAATAATTTTCGTGAATTTTCGTCAATGATTTGCAGTATCTTGAAACCCTTTTCTTTTGCTATTTTCAGTCGTATGTTCATATGACATCTATAACAAAAGATTTGCATTCTGTATTTTAAATTCCTTTTTTCTGTTCATATTTTGGATTCAAAATACAGCATGCAAATCTTTTGTTATAGATGTCATATGAACAATGAACATAGGACTGAAAACAAACAGAAAGAGGATTGAAACAAAATACAGCATGCAAATCTTTTGTTATAGATGTCATATGAACAATGAACATAGGACTGAAAACAAACAGAAAAAGGATTGAAACAAAATACAGCATGCAAATCTTTTGTTATAGATGTCATATGAACAATGGACATAGGACTGAAAACAAACAGAAAAAGGATTCAAACAAAATACAGAATGTAAATCTTTTGTTATAGATGTCATTTTTGTTCTTTTGCCGTTTTCGTTTTGTCGTTTTTTTTCGTCGGATCAATAGTTCGTATTTGCGGTTGTTTGTTATGCGGCTCATTCGTAATCTCGTAGTTTTCGTATTTTGGTGCTTTAATTTTTTCGTATGTACACATTATCCTGTGGGTACGAAAATGAACATTTTCGTACGAAAATAACATTCGTACAAACGGGAATGCACATATCTAGTGCTGAGTAGAAAAAAATGACCTGGTCATGAGGGGGGTAAAATCTTCCGGAGGTCAAGTGGTTAACCAGTACAGTAATCGTCTGCAAAACATTGTGTGACCAATACTGTACATACTTACCAGGTTTCCCCAAAAATAAGCCTGGATCTTATATTAATTTTGCCAACAAAAGACACAGTAGGGATTATTTTTGGGGTAGGTCTTACCATGTAATGTGCCGTCTTCTCTCCCCCTCTCTCTCCCTGCCTGACAGGAATCCCCAGTGTGAACTGAGTTAAAATGCTTGTAACATCCTATAACCCACTCTATTACAGTGGTATATAATGTACAATGTGTGTGTGTTTCTGTAATATAATTGTGCCAAATACCTTTGTTATAGCGGTACTCTGCGCTACTGTGACCTGCCAGAGCTCTCTGTCCCTGCAATTATATTACAGAAACACACACATTATATACTACTGTAATAGAGTGGACTGCACAAGCATTTTAAACTAGGGCTTATTTTCAGGGTAGGGCTTATATTGCAGCCCTCATGGAAAATAATGCTAGGTCTTATTTTCGGGAAAACATTGTAGAAACAAAAGAGCACATTATATCACAATACGACACAACACATTACCTCTAGTAATGCTATAGCTCTAGTAACCTGTTCGTTTTCAATATGAGACTAGCATTTTAAAGATATCCATAGTCCCTGCAGCCACCACCAATTGTGGGAGAGAGTTCCACATCCGTATTGCCCTAACAGTGAAGAACCCTACACAGTTTATGGTTAAACCGCTTCTCCTCCAGTCTCATTGTGTGCCCCTGTGTCCTTTTACACTCCCTAGGACTGAAAAGTTTATTTCCTATGATGGGATTTCCATTGAGATATTTGTAGATCACTATCATGTCCCCTCTCAAACATCTTTTCTCCAGCGAGAATACATTTAGTGTTTGCTGCCGTTCTTCGTAATTAAAGTCCTCCAGTCCCCTTATTAGTTTTGTTACTCTTCTTTGGACTCTCTCAAGAACATTCCTTTGGAGGGCTGGTGACTGCATGGAAAAAAACATATGTGGTCTAATTAGAGTTTTATAAAGTGGCAGAATTATAGTTTTGTCCCTGGAGTATATCCCCCTTTTTTAAGCATGCTAATATTCTGCCTGCTTTGGTAGCTGCAGATTGGCACTGCATCCTGTTGCTCAATCTTTCATTTATTAGCACCCCAGGGCCATCTTAATAGCATATTGGGCCCCTGGGCAAAGTAATGCTCTGGGGCCCCTACAATGATGGCAGTGCAGGTAAACAGACATCAAGTAGGTAGGAGGCAGACTGCCTCCCCTGTGTGTCTGTCACTCTCGGTGTCATCATAGGGCCCCCAATTTATTCAGGGCAGCGTGTGCTCAAGAACCAGCTGCTTTGGGGAAAGTGCAGGGGCCCCCATGCAGCTGGGGCCCCTGGGCAGTGCCCAGGTGTGCCCTCCCATTAAGACAGCCCTGTAGCACCCCTAGATCCTTCTCCATCTTTGATTCTCCCAGCTGTTCTCTACCCAGTGAATATTTCTCATTTGTGTTTTTTGAGCCCAAGTTCATTACTTTACATTTCTCCACATTAAACCTCTTTTGCCATTTGTCTGCCCACTCCTTTATTATATTTAGGTCTTTCTGCTTAATGTCCTGCGAGTTTATTAGTTTGCTTATCTTTGTGTCATCTGCAAAGACTGATGCCCTGTACACACGATCGGTATTTCCGATGGAATAAAATTTGATTGAATTTTCCGTCAGAACTCCATTCAAGCTGTCTTGCATACACACTGTCAGACCAAATTCCGACTGTCTAAAACGTTCTGACGTAAAACAATACGACAAGCCAAGAAAAATTAAGTTCAATGCTTCTGAGCATGTGTTGACTTGATTCTTAGCATGCATGTTTTTTTCTCCGTCAGAGTTCCACACAGACGATTCTTTTTCTAAACTCCCACAGAAAAAAGTCAGATGGGGCCCACACACGGTCGGATGAGGCATGAGACTGAACTAGTTATTCCATACTTTATATCATTTATAAATATGTTGAATAGAATTGGTCCCAAGACAGAACCTTAGGGTACCCCACTCACCACTCCAGACCAGTCTGAGTACATGTCTTTTAAGTGTGCAACGTGCTCCGATTTTGTCTTGGTAATATATATAAAAAAAAATTGGGGTTATTTTTACTTTCTTCCGCTATGTGTCTTTCGTGATCTTTTTTAGCCACCCTGATTGGGATTTTACATTTCTTATTGCATTCCTTGTAGTGCAGGAATGCTGATGGTAACCCATTCTATTTTCTAAAGGCCTTACTTATTTTCCTAATGAGGGTACTCACATTACGGTTTAAACACCCAGGTCTAATTTTCTCTTACTATATTTATTGCACGATGGAATGCACTATTTGATACCTTTGTTTAATATGTCCCTAAAGCCTTCCCATTTCTCTTCTATTTTCCACGATTCCAGAATTTGGTCCCAGTTAATGTCATGTAGCAATGACCGTAACTCAGGAAAATCGGCTCATTTGAAATGTAATGTTTTTGTACTACCCATACGCCTCCCTTTCCTATGATTTATGGTAAATGCGATCATCTCATGATCGCTAGATCCCAAGTTTTCACGTATCCTTACATCTGAGATCAGACTTGGATCGTTCGTAATTAATAGATCTAACAGGGCATTCTTTCTAGTTGGGGAATCCACCATTTGGGACATAGTTGTCCCAAATAAGTTGTCCTGTAAACATTTATGACGTGATGGGCCTTTAGTGAGTGAGCTGTTACCTCTGCCCAGTCGATATCAGGATCGATCGTGTGTAAGCGGCATAAGAACTGGTAAGCTGCAATATAATAAATGTTTGCTTTTGTGATTAACACTGCTTGAAGTTGGGCTTTAAATTAGTTGATACATAATTTATATCCCAAGGTCTTCATGCCAGTCAAGTGTTGCTTATATTTTTATGTTTTACGGTATCTAATGCTGGCATACAAATATTGATCTACTCAGCAAATGATGGTCCTTATTTCTGGACAAAGTAGCATTTACTCGATGACCTGCAAGCACCATTATGTTCAGTAGTACTTTGAGCCCAGGCTACCATGATGTGGTGTGTCCATGATGGCCTAGGTGCACAGAAAGTGGGTTGGGTGACACTGTATATTATTTAATTGGAAAAGGGTCAAAGCTGCATGACAGAGGGGTTAGATTGCAGTTGTCAGTTCAGTGATTATTTTTTTTCTTTTTAGTTTAAGATGGACAATTTTTTTTTACTTTTTTTTATAGGTGGAGCAGTATTTTTATTATAAACCTGAGCTCACAAACACAGAGACAAGACCTCAAATCAGGAGGAAAATTCAAGAGCAGTACTAGGAAGTATTATTGTACCACAAAAGTAGTAGATGCCTGCAACAGACATCCAGCAAAGGTAGCGCGTCAAACAATAATATGACCAAGTGGTATATGATACCTACCAGACTCGTACACATAATCCCTGGAATTCTGGATTATGCTTCAGGGGATGTCAAATGGCAGGAGATGTCTTCCATATATGTTGGACCTGCCTGACGCTAGGTCTTTTTTCGTCAAATTTTGACAAATTTGTTGGAGTTCATCTATCCAAATTGGCACATTATGTACGCTTGGCTTCTAAACTCACAATCGCTAAACCTTGGATGAAGCATTTCACTTACTTTTCCGAAGCTGAAACTAGGCTGGATGGCTTTTATATCAATGAACATTGGACTAGCATCATTACCAACAGCCACAAGGAAATTCTATAGGATCTGGAACCCTTGGGTTGTCTATCGTCACCCCCAACTTCTTCTGTGATAGTTGACTTATTTTTCCCACCGTCCCACAAACCCTGTGCCACGAGGGTTCCCCTACACCAGCCCCCCTCCTTCCCTTTCCTCTTCTCTCCTCAAGTACAAATCTTAATATCTTTCCTGTTCTCTCTCCCCATCTTGTCCACTTTTTCTGCCATCTCTTACTACATTGCCTCCATTTCTTCTTCTTTTTTTCTTTTCCTGTCTCAGTCTACTTGCACCACATGTATGATCTAACTTTTGACATCAAGACTCATTGTGCTGATATAATATTCTTCGCATTGGTCTGGGGCACACTCCAGAAACAATGTCACATCTTCAATCTACGGTGCTTATTGGATACCAGTTTAACATAATTGTGATCCATGTATTCAGCTTATTCTCTTATAAGAGAATGTTTGATCTGTACCACATATACAAATTAATAAATATATTGAAATAGAAAAGAAAAAGCAGACCTCACTTTTTCTTCACGGTATCTAATGCTGGCATACAAATATTGATCTAATGATTAAATGAATCAACTTTTTAAATATTCTAAATCTAGCATATTGTGATTGTTTGTTGTTACCAATCACCTTTAACAAATTTTGCAATTTAAAGGGGTTGTAAAGGTTAGTTTTTTTTCACCTTAATGCATCCTATGCATTAAGGTGAAAAAAAACTGGCAATGACGGGCCCCCCCTTTTTACTTACCTGAGTTCCAAATCTGCTGTGTGCGTCCCCCGTCGTCCTCTTCTTCTCGGAGTCTGGCCGTCGATTGGCTAGATTTGCTAGATTGATAGCAGCGTAGCCATTGGCTCCCACTTCTGTCAATCACATGCAATGACGTGGTGCGCCGGGGGCGGGGCCGTGTGATACAGATAATGCCCTTCCCATGAAGGGAGTTAGCTGATGCGGGGAGGAGCTGAGGCAGCCAACGAGGGACCCCAGAAGACCAGGATTGGGCCACTGTATGCAAAACGAGCTGCACAGTGAAGGTAAGTATAACATGTTTATTATTATTTATTTTTTAAACGGGAACCTTTAGTGCCCCTTTAAAATAAAAGCCATTAGATGGAAAATTCAGGTTGTTTTTATTCCAATGGCAATGTGACATGGATGCCGCAATTATTAAAATGTTTATTTTAAAAGTAAACGTTTCGCACATAAAGTGATTGGACTGAAGAAGGCGCATTTGATACTTGTTTTCAGTTGCGTTATATTATTTGAACAGTTAACAATTATGGTGATCGAATGCATGTAACTCTAAAGTATCTTTTCGGCCTCTGAAAAAAATTACTTTTAGTTATGGACCTGACACTCTCCCTGGCACTTGGCGTCTAAGCAGCCAGTTATCAGTTTTGTAAGCGGTCACATGGACTTTTTAGAAAGCCAAAATGTGTGAAAATCAGGATTCGTGGTAGTGTGTGTAAAGAGTCTTCTTATCTTAGTGACTACTCTCCTCATTGTTATGTTTCTTTCCCTGCTGTCACAGGGACAGGAAGTTAGGTGATAGCTCCCCAACAGGGTGACAGACAATAATAAAATGAAAGTGTACTTTTAATAAGTCTATCCAGAATTAGAACATTTTTGCTGGAGTTGGACTTTACCGTGAAATTTGCAGAACCGTTTTTTTTTTACAATACAAATCATTGGCACGTCTACATTGCATTTAGTAACATTTAAAACAATGGTTCCTTTGAATTTAGAACATGGGTCTCCAAACTTTCAAAACAAAAAGCCAGTTTAATGCCCTTCAAACTTTAGGGGGGGCGTACTGTGGCCAGTGGGAGTAGAAAATTCCCTGGCATCGGTGGGAGTAAACAATGCCATAGGCTTGGTGATCAGTGGGAGTAAAAAAAAAGTTTACACCATTGGTGTCAGTGTGAGCAATAGTGCCCAATCATTGATGTCAGTGGTAGGAATAGTGCCCCATCATTGGTGTCAGTGGTTGGAATAATGCCCTTATCATTGGTATCAGTGGAAAGAATAGTGCCCCATAATTGGTGTCAGTGGGAGGAAAAGTGCCTCATAATTGGTGTCAGTGGAAAGAACAGTGCTTCATAATTGGTGTCTTTGGGAGAATAAGTATAGGGAATTCCAAAAATAATTGAGTATACCACTGATAACCACTGTAAACCACACCAAACAGCTAATTCAATAAAAAAAATCACAGTTTTATTAAATATAATTAAAAAAATATAACATCGGCAACATCATAAAAAATTACACATCACATTGGTACGGTACATTTGAATATAAAGTCTATGCTTATTTAAAAATTGTCTGTTATCATTTATTTTTCCTTTTTTGTAGAAGTGTTTTTATGATTATGACTAAACTTCTTGAAATGTGTAAATCCTTATGGGTCCTGAAGAAGTGGGGACACCTGCAAAACACGTAGACCTTGTCATAAGGATACACAACTTTGAAATGTGACATACCATTCCAATATGTAATTTTTTTATGATAATGATGAATGTTATATTTTTAAATTACAGTAAAACCCTGGATTGAGAGCCTAATTAGTTCCAAAAGCATGCTTGTAATCCAAAGCACTTGTATATCAAAGTAAATTCCCCATAAGAAATAATGGAAACTTAAATGATTTGTTCCACAACCATTTATTGATAGGCCCATCAGTTTATAGTCCATATAAAAAGATTATAGCAATGTGATAGGTTGTGTAACCATAAAATGTCCATCCACAAATGGCAGCCTCCACAAGGGGATGAGAAGCAAAATCCAGCAGGAGCTCCAGAGTATAAAAGAGAAGAGAGGCGCCTCTAAGTGTAGAAATGTGTTGCTAAATGTTGTACCTTCATTAAATGTAACCATATTGCTACATTTAGAGGCCCCACTCTTCTCTTGTGACATAACGCTACTTGTATATCAAGACATCACTTGTATATCAAGTCAAAATATATAAAAAAAAAACATATTATTTTGCAAAACGCTCTCAAACCAAGTTACTCTCAAACCAAGATTTTTTCCTGTATATTTAATAAAACAGATTTTTTATATATTATTTGTTTGGTATGGTTTATAGTGGTTATCAGTGGTATACACAAAGTCCAAATTGTTTATGGAATTGTCTATGCTCACAGCAGGAACTCAACCACGACCCGTTCAGATTTCACAAACAGTTAAAGGGTCTTAAAGGTGCATTAAATACCAGAATTGCATTACATACAGAGTTCAGAGTTCAGGGGGGTTACACACAGAGTACAGAGCTGTCACTTGTAGACACAGAAACCGGACTTCTGTGTTTACAAGTGATTGTGGTGAGCAGGCACCAAAGGGTCTGAGCCAGAGGTGGTAGAACTGAGTTTCCCCAAGTTCCTCCTGAAAAAAAGCCAAGATGATACCCTGAGTTACCACATTTATGTATGTACTAATAAATACTCCATTCCACATATTTTTGTCCAGTGGGAGGATTAGTTTCCCCATCATTGGTGTCATAGTAGGAATGGTACCTCATATAAGTGGAAGGAAAAGTGCCTCAAGAGCCAGTAAAGGAAACAAAAGCCACCGTGGGCAGCAGTTTTGAGACCCCTGATTTAGAAGATGACCCTATGGACACTCCCACCCTTTTTGATGTTTCTCAAGCTGGGGTGTATTTGAAGGCCATATGCATGCACTAAGATCTATTCCAAGTGTTTTCAGCCGATCACATGCGCGGAAGTGTTTTACTTCCTGGTGCGGTGACGTGGCGGCGTCAACGTCACCGCCACGTCAGCGCGCCGTGTACACGATCAAACCAATACGTCCCCAGCAGACAGATTTGTTCTAATCGGTCTGTCCGACCAATTTGAACAAATCTGTCTGCTCGTGTGTATGGGGCCTTAGTGTTTATTAAAAGTCAGCAGCTACAAAAAGTGTAGCTGCTGACTTTTAATAAACAGACATTTACCTGCTCCACAGTCCAGCGACGCGGCCGCCTGGAGCTCCGCTCCTTTCCCCCCCCCTTCTCCAGTCAGCCCCCCTCTCTGGTGTGGGCACCCGGCCGTGACGCCTTTCGGCATCAAGGCCGGGCACTCACTGCACATGCGCGAGTCGCGCTGCGCCTATGAGTGGACAGGTGATCTCCTGGGACCTGTCCCTGGAGATCGCCAAAAGACAGGGTCACCTAAGGCGAGAAGAGAAGTTGCCGAGCCCCACTCCCCCCAAAAACATTACATGTCAAGTGTGGCATATATGGGGGCGAGGAGTGCTTAAAGAGGAAGTTCCACTTTTGGGTGGAACTCCGCTTTAAAATAAAAAGGGGTGAATATATATACTTTTTACCTGCTTAGATTCACCAAGGCAGAAGTGGATTTGTGACAGGGAAGAGCATCAATGACAGCAATACAAATGAGGATTTTAGGCTAAAATCTCTACTGAATGTAAGGTGTGTGGCTTGAGCAAACAGAAGCCCTTCTTCGAAATCAGTGATGAACCAATGATAAAATCTGCCAACAATGAATGCCAAAAGAACAGATCAGAACTGGAGATTGTAACATTTGTACGTTCGCTCTCCATGGTCTCACTGCGTCTAGGAACTTAACCACCCTCACTTGCTCCCAAGATGAACTAGGGCCTATGGACTGTATTATTTGTAGTGTGCGCAGAAGCTTGTGGAAAATGTACAGGGAGGCAGAAAAATACAGCAAGATCCATTAATTAGTGGAGGTGCATGGACTGTTTTTTGAGAATAAAGATATCCTTTAGGGCTCATTTACACTTGCTTGTGCTTCAACAAAGCTTCAACAAGGCTTCGGACAGGCTTTGTTAAAGCTCTATGAACGCTAGTCAAAGCTCCTGTCACTAGATAAAATGGTTCACTTACAGTTCTGTTTACACCAGCTTTTGCTTTGCTTCAAAAATTATACCCCATGTAGCTTCAGTGGTGTTTCAAAGCATCTTTAAAGCCTCCATAGAAGTCTAAGGCAAAGCTTGCTTGAAGCCCCACGGAAGCTCCACCAAAGCCTCATCGAAGCCCCACAAAGTCTCACCCAAGCCATGCCCCACCAAAGCCCCACTGAAGCCCCATCAAAGCTCCACCAAAGCCCCATCGAAGCCTCATCGAAGCACCAAAACAAGACTGCAAGCAAACCATTTTATTTAGTGACAGGAGCGTTGACTGGCGTTCAGAGAGCTTTAACAAACCATGTCCGAAGCCATGTTTTGAAGCAAGTGTAAACTAGCCCTGAGGCCGCGTACACACGATCGAACATGTCCGCTGAAACTGGTCCGCCGACCAGTTTCAGCGGACATATCCGAACGTGTGTACGACCTAGCGGACAGGTTTTTCCAGCGGACAAATTTCAAAGCATGTCCGTCGGAGATGTCCGCTGGTTAGTACGCCTAACCAGCGGACATAAATCTCCCGCATGCGTCGAATGGATTCGACGCATGCGTGGAAGTATTTTACTTCCTGGAGTGGTGACGTGGCGGCGTCAACGTCATAGCCACGTCACTGCATCCTCAGTCCGAGGGGATTTTCGTCTGATGGTGTGTACACGCCATTGGACCAAAATCCGAGGAGACATGTCTGCTGGAAACGTCGGACATGTTTGAGCGGACATGTCTCCACGTGTGTACGCGGCCTAAGTGTCACTTTAAAGAGGAACTTCACATGGTTATGGGAAAATGAAAAATCAGCCTCTACAAGTATTGACTTTTAGAAAAAACACATGCTTAAAGTGGTTCGATTTTTTTTCCTTTTAAAATAATAAACACATAATACTTGATTATGTGATTTTGCTCCAAACAGCCCTAATCCTCCTCTTGCCGGGTCCCCTGCCGGCATTTCTGGCCCCTCCCTCTTGCTGAGATCCACGATAACAAGCTGCTTGCTCAGGGGGCACTCGTGTGTGCTCGCTCCCGAGCCGGCTTTGTGTGTCTATGGGACACACGGAGTGTGGCTCAGTCCCGCCATTTGCTCCCTCCTCACTGGCTGTGATTGACAGCAGTGTGAGCCAATAGCTCCTGCTGCTGTGCCTCTGCCAATGAGAATGGAGAGTCCAGGGAGAGTTTCTGCTTCTGTGCACACGGTTGGATTAAGATGATGCTCAGGTAAGTAATAGGGGAGCTGCACACTGAAGTTTTTTTACTTTCATGACTAGAATGCATGAAGGTACATGCACACCAATAGAAGAAATTAGTAAAAAAAAAAGGGTCACCAGTACAGAAAGGTACAGAATATAATAAAAAAACTCACAAAGATTCTAAACGTTTCAGTTTCTGCTATAAAAAAAAGTTCTGTTGCTGTCTCTGACCCCACAGGAGAGATTTCCAATCACTTTCTGTCCCTTGGACCTCCTTTCACAAAGACAGGAGGGGAAATCTTCCCAGTCAGCAGTATAACCTTGACAGTTGTTCCAACTTTCCCCTACTCTTTCCAAAACAAAACAAACATGATTTAAAAGTTAATTAGGGCATAGGTAGGCACAGAAGGTATAGGATCTTTAGCCTTCAAGGGCATAAAAGATTGATACAGAAGCTGAGAGAGAGAGAATTTGCAATATATTAGCGTATGCACTAGGAGAACAATAAAGGAGGTGGATGAACTTTCCATTTATGAATGGAAGGCACTTTGCTTGGGGCCTTGTTTGGTCTAAATCTGGCACTGGCAACTCAGCATTCACATTCAGTGACCACTTTTAAGGCCTATGTTTATAAAGCCTTAGGCTGATCACAATCTGCATGTGTTAGTGATTATCTAAATCTGGATGTGCAATGGTTTAGTCGAGCCTAAAGCAGCCCATAGATGACTCGATTTTCTTTCCTTCCACCACTGATGGAAAGAAGAGAGGAAAGAAAATCTCTTGATTCCCCCATCGAAACAGGCAATGTTAATGGGAGAATGCCTCCTGAAGTGGAAGACAGCAGGAACCAGTGAGGATGCGCAGCGCGACTCACACATTCGCAGTAGGGAACCAGGAAGTGAAGCCGGCGGCGGGGGCAGCCGAGAGCTGAGCGACTGATTGGCTTCGGCTGCCGACATTGTGGGCACCCTGCACAGATAAGTGTCCATATATTAAAAGTCAGCAGTTGCAGTATTTGTAGCTGCTGGCTTTTAATATTTATTTTTTTAGGCGGATTCTCCGCTTTAATTTTTAAATCTGAAATAAGTCAATCATCGATAGATGTACATTATATCAATCGACTCTGCTCCATAACTCTCATTAGTGCTACATTTAAATGGTAAGCATCACAAACATGTCACAGAGTATGACTCTTGTACTATATTTCAAAGTAATTAGATGCCTGAGTGGGTTTAGTATACCCAGACTGACCTGGTAGCTGGAGTATCACTCGGACAATTGTATGATAAAGTCTCTGCCACAGACCCTCCTTGGTGAACTTGAACTTGAGGAAAAGTCTCTGCCACAGACCCTCCTCGGTGAGCCTCAGAAAGACACCTCTGCCACAGGCCCTCTCTGGATTGAATTCTCTGAGATTTCCCTCCCTTGGATGAATTACGCCTGGATCTCCTTCAACTTGTCGCCCAGGTACCGACTGACAGGTGACCAATCCCTTAGTGTCCGGCTACCTGTGATCCCCGGAGGTTTGTCTAGGTCCTTTTGGATCGCCAGCCTCTCAATGGCACTCCTCAGATGGACTCCCCAACGAACAGCAGTACAGCTTGGGATCTTCAAAGGTGGGAACCCAGTCACTCACTGGGTCCCCGTCACTGTTCAGATGCTCCTGGCCAACATGGCCCGAGAGCCAGGAACACTCCGTGGCTCGCACGCCACCGGGCAGGTAGGCCATAACGCTGGGGCGCCGTGATGTGGCCACCTAAAGGTGGTTGCCACACTGGACGAAAAAGAAGACCCAGAACCAATAACGTCTGTCCCATAAATACCCCTCCCCAGCATGCACAACGAGGCCAAACCCTCCTGATTGGCTGCTGGGAAAGAGCACCCAAACCTCGACTCCACTGCTGCCACCTGCAGCACCGGGGCTGGAAGAACACCCCAGTACAACAGAATAGCCCACAGCACAGCCAAGCGGAGACAGAGACCCTGTTTTTGTACTTAACAATCTGGATCAGAGTCTAACTATACTCTGATCTACTTCTAAATTTAACTAGCACCGGTACCATAAAGTACACAGGTGCTACATAAAGAATTGGCAACTTGCCTATTTTCTTAATTAATATTAATACATGCATATAACACAATTGCCTGGATTCCTAAATCTCCACAAATCAGACAGATCTGCAACGATGTATCCTGGCCTAGGCCAACAAGGCCCAGGCCTAGGGCAGCACTTTGCAGGGGGCAGCATGGAAAGAGTCCCCACCGGCTTGCGCTACACTGTTAGTATAACGCAAGATGCTTCTAATTTTGACTGTTCTATCATCCTAGACCAGTGTTTTTCAACTCCAGTCCTCAAGGCACACCAACAGGTCAAGTTTTCAGGATTTCCCTCAGATGAAACGGCTGTGGTAATTACTAAGGCAGTGAAACTGATCAAATCACCTGTGCAAAATAATGGAAAGCCTGAAAACATGACCTGTTGGTGTGCCTTGAGGACTGGAGTTGAAAAACACTGTCCTAGACCACAAACCTTCCTCACTGTGCTATATGTTTTCTGCTGCACCATTGGCATGGTTATATCTTCTTAGTCCTCTCCATAAAATGATCAGATTTTTTTCTTTCATTTTTTATAAGAAAGGGTTATAGCCCCTGTCACTTTATTTTTTACTATCCTTGTCCCATTTCCCTTCCTGCCCCATAGTCAAACAGGAAGTGAGAGGAAATCTATGCAAATTAACGGAATTCAATGCCCCCCCCCCCCCCGGGCCCTAAGAACTAGTGTCCTCAAGTGGCCTTGACACAAAGGATATTTAAATTAGAGGGTGCACAAGTTTAGTCAGGCCTATGGCAGCACAAAACCTAAATACACTACTGCAGATCTGTACACAATTCTTCAAGACACCTCAAGACATTCAATCCCATCTACAGTGAATATAAAAAGTCTACACACCCCTGTTAAATTGTCAGGATTCTGTGATGTAAAAAAAAATGAGACGAAGATAAATTATTTCAGAACTTTTTCCCACGTTTTAATGTGGCCTATAAACTGTACAACTCAGTTGAACAACAAACTGAAATCTTTTAGTTGGCGGAAAGTAAAAAAAAATAAAAAAAATAATATGGTTGCATAAATGTGCACACCATTAAACGAATGCTGCGTACACACGGTTGTTTTTTGTCTTGTAAAAACCGTTGTTTTTTTCTCATGAAAAAAAAACGATGGTTTTTAAACTTCATTTTAAAAAACGACGTTGCCTACACACCATCATTTTCTGAAAATGCTCTAGCAAAGCGCGGTTACGTAAGACACTTTCGACGGCACTCTGTTCCATTGAAGCTCTCGTCTCATAACTTGCTTCTGAGCATGCGCGGGTTTAAAAACGTTGTTTTAAACGTCTTTTTGCCCACACATGATAATTTTTTATGACACAAAAAACGACATTCAGAAAAACGACATAAAAAATTCAAGCATGTTCGAATTTTTTTTTGGTCGTTTTTTTGAAGATATAAAACGACGTTTTGCCCACACACGATCATTTTAAATGAAGTTTTTTTTTTTCATCACAAAAAACGACCGTGTGTACACGGCATAATACTTTGTTGAAACACCTTTTGATTTTTTTACAGCACTCAGTCTTTTTGGGTTTGAGTGTGGCACATCTTGACTCTTCTTGACTCTGCAAAAACACTCCAAATCCGTCAGATTGCAAGGACATCTCCTGTGCACAACCCTCTTCAGATCACTCCACAGATTAATCAGATTCAGGTCTGGGCCATTCCAAAAATGTATTCTTCTTCTGGGGAAGCCATTCCCTTGTTGATTTGGATGTATCCTTTGAGTCGTTGTCATGCTGAAAGATGAAGTTCCCTTCATGTTCAGCTTTTTAGCAGAAGCCTAATGCCGCGTACACACGATCACTTTTCGGGATGAAAAAAAACGTTGTTTTTCAGCATGTAGAAAAACAAAGTTTTTCCAACTTCATCATTAAAAACGATGTTGCCCACACACCATCGTTTAAAAAAAATGATGAGCAAAGCACGGTGACGTACAATACGTATGACGGCACTCTAAAGTGGAAGTTTTATTCACGCTCCTGTCTCATAACTTGCGTTGTTTTTAACGTAGTTTTAGCCCACACACGATAATTTTTTACAACCCAAAAAATACACTTTTAAAAACGACAAAAATGCAGCTTGCTCAAATTTTTTTTGGTCGTTTTTCAGAAGATGAAAAACGATGTGAAGCCCACACACGATTATTTTAAATTACGTTTTTAAAAACTTTGGTTTTTTTTTATGCCGAAAAGTGATCGTGTGTACGCGGCATGAAGGTTTTGTGCCAATATTGACCGGTATTTGAAATTGTTCATAATTTTCTCTACCCTGACTAATGCCCTTGTTCCAGCTGAAGAAAAACTGCCCAAAAACATGATGCTGCCACCACCATGCTTCACTATGTGTATGGTGTTCTTTTGGTGATGTGCAGTGTTGTTTTTGTGCCAGACATATCTTTTGAAATTATGACCAAAAAGTTCAACCTTGGTTTCATCAGACAATAACACATTTTTCACATGCTTTTGGGAGACTTTACATGTGTTTTTGCAAAATTTAGCCAGACTTGGATGTTTTTTTTTTCATAAAAAAAGGCTTCTGTCTTGCCACTGTACCCCATAGTCCAGACATGCAGTATGAAGAATATGGGAGATTGTTGTCACATGTACCACACAGCCAGTAATTGCCAGATATTCCTGCAGCTTCTTTAATGTTGCTGTAGACCTCCTGGCAGTTTTCCTGACCAGTTTTCTTCTTTTCATCAATTTTGGAGGGAAGTGCAGTTCATGGTAATGTCACTGGTGTGCCATATTTTCTCCACTTGATGATGACTGTGTTCATTGTGTTCCATGGTATATCTAATGCATTGAAAATTCTTTTGTACCCTTTTCCTGAGTAATACCTTTTAACAATGAGATCCTTCTGATGCTTTGGGAGCTCTCTGCGGACCATGTCTTTTGCTGTAGGATGCGACTAAGAAAATGTCAGGAAAGACCTACTAGAACAGCTGAAATGTATTTGGCGTTAATCAGAGTCACTTTAAATGATGGCAGATGTGTACTGACTCCTATATAACATGAGTTTGAATGTGATTGCTTAATTCTGAACACAGCTACATCCTCAGTTATAAGAAGGTGTGCACACTTATGCAACCACATTATTTTATTTTTTTACTTTTTACTTCCCCCTGCTAAAAGATTTCAGTTTATTTTTTAATTGAGTTGTACAGTTTATAGGTCACATTAAAGGTGGAAAAGTTCTGAAGTTATTTTTCTTTATCTCATTTTTTTACATCACAGAAACCTGCCATTTTTTTTCTAATTTCTGTGAGATACATATACATTCTTTTCTAGCGCCGTTATCTTTGGGCCAACTTGGGAGTCCACAGTGTTTATGCATATATATCCATATATTTTTTTCTTTCACCAACACCGTGGCCCTAGGGCCCTAAAATATTCATCACCAGTATCTCACCTTTCCCCTTTTGAATTCTTCAATACTTCTCTTTATTTTCCTAACCAAGCTAACCTTCCCCAAAAAATAAATAAATAATAATAAAAAAAATAAGTAAAAAAACAAACAAAAAAACCCAGCAGAACCCCCCCCCCCCCCAATCATAAAGAGATAGAGGGACTCAGTTTCTATTATTTCTACTCTACCAACACACACCGTAGATCAGGCGGTCTTCACGCCTCCGGTACCACTTCCAGCATTCTTTTCCCTTCCTCCGAGTACATAAATGAGTTCCATACCATCCATATTTTGTTATACTGTTCTTTCCAATTTTGACCTGAGAAAACCTCCATGGCCCCTATCTCTATTGCCCTGTTGAGCCACCCTGCAAAGGAGGGTGGCCTAGGATCCCTCCAGTGCAGGGTAACACCAACTTTGGCAGCGTTGATTAAGTGACACAGCATCGATTTTTTTTTTATGTTCATTGAGAGCAATGAAGCAGGAAAAGAGCAGGGTCATCCGGAGTTGAAAATTCTGTAAGTCCTTCAGAAATCCTCTGGATCTCTAACCAATATTGTCTGATCCTTGAACAGGACCAGAATATATGTAGCAGGGTCCCCCTCCCCTCCCCTCAGCGCCAACAGCGATCTGAAGTTTCTGTGGAAAATGTGTGGAGCCTTGATGGCGTATAGTACCATTGCGTGAGGAGTTAATAATTAGAGTGTGTAGGATTTTTCCATATTAATACATTTATATATGAAATGTTCAATAGTATGTTTTATCTCATTTTTATTTAAAAAAAAAATATATATATATATATATATATATATATATATGGTAAAACCTTGGTTTGAGAGTAACTTGGTTTGAGAGCGTTTTGGAAGACAAGCAACATTTTTAAATACATTTTGACTTGACGCCGAATAAATGCCAGCAAGGTAACCCCCTCAAGAGAGAACTTCCCAGAGGGGGTTATCTAATGTGGGGAGGAGCCACAAGAGCCACCGTGGGACCCCAGAACAGGTGGATCGGGGCCACTCTGAAGGTAAGTTTGAAAATTATTTATTTTAAAAAAAAGAAACCTTTAGGCCCTGTACAGGCAAGACTCTCGTCAGGAAAAACCCGTAGTTATCCCTGACGAGATTCTTAGCAAGAATCTCTTGACGCCTGAGTGTACACACCGACTTTTCAAAAGAACCGCGGTTCTCTTGAAAGGCAAGAACGCGGTGACATCATCGCGTACGACGAGCATGTGCTTGCCACATTCAATGCTGCGCCCCCATCTTGCTTCACCCTGCCTATGCCGTGGAAGCTACCGCGCATGCGTCAAAGTCATTTCGAGCATTCGTGGGTTTCCACGGCGGCAGATAAGTATTCACACTCTCGGGTTTCTCGTCGGGAAACAGGCCGACAAGAATCTCGACGAGAAAAAAAAGAGAGCAGGTTCTCTTTTTTTCTCGTCGAGATTCTGGCCAGATTTCCTGACGAGAAACCTGAAAGCCTCGTACACACGAGCTGTTATCTCGGCAAGATTTGTAGGTGTGTACGAGGCTTTAGTGTCACTTTAGGAGCTGCATAGTGTGAATATTTCCCAAAGAATGTACTTTGCTGCATGGTTAATTAATTTAGTTTACTTCCTCAAACAGGCTCCTCCTGCTCAAAAGTGCGCTGAACGAGACGCCAATGCTGAAACCCTTAAATATGCTGTGGGTGCAATGTGATCTCAGAGGTCATATGTGCAAGCCCTAAGGAGACCCTTAACAAGTAATCTCCAGGAAAGGTCACATTAAGCATTTAATAATGTTCCTATTGTTGTAAAATAGTCACCAAGTAGATAAGTCACTGTGCGTAAACAGTCTATGAGTGCTGTAATTGAAAGGAATGAATTACCTTCCAGAGGGTTGCTCTCTGCATTACTGAGTGCAAGCTTTGGTAGGCAAATATTTGACTTTTAAGTTGACTTTGATAATTATCTCATGGTATGAGTGGGCATGTACATCAATTAGGTCAAAACATACTTATTTTACACAATATATAAAGACTTGTCTCCTACAAAATAAAGAAAGGTATCCTTGAGTGGGCTCTCATTCTTGTAAATGCTAAATAAGCTATTTTAACTGTATTAAGAAAGTGCAAAGGTGTGGAAATTGCATGTCAATGGAGGGTCACATCCCTCTAACACCATCTATACAAAGTCTAAATTAACACTTCGTATCCAGAAGCTGTAGTCCCTTTTCACCTATTTGTGCACAAATGTGCTTGTTAATTTTAGCAGGGCCTTTCCTGCAATAAGATGAGGTGAGAATCTTGTCTTGGTGTTTATTACTTACATCTCTTCCCCAAATCTTACACTACTGGTCTCATCAATACATGGCAGCAGGCGAGAAATTGGGGTGACCTCTCCAGCTTCCTTCAGTCAGCCATTTTTATCTGTTTATATACGTACAGTATGCAATCTTTTCACAGTAAAACCTTGGTTTGAGAGTAATTTGGTTTGAGAGCATTTTGGAAGGCAAGCTACATTTTTAAATACATTTTGACTTGATATACAAGCAATGTCTTGATATACAAGTAGCATCATGTCACTAGTGAGTATAAAAGAGAAGAGAGGCGCCTCTGAGGCCTCGTACACACTATTGGACATATCCGATGAAAACGGTCCGCGGACCATTTCCATCGGATATGTCCGATCGGGAGTTTGATCCGATGGCGTGTACACACCATCGGATCAAATTCCCCGCTGCCGGACGGCGCGGTGACGTGGCGGTGACGCGGCGGTGACGTTGACGCCGCCACGTCACTGCACCAGGAAGTAAAACACTTCCGCGCATGCGCCGAATCCATTCGGCGGCGGCGGTGGGGGACGACATGTCTGCTGGTAAGTGTACTAACCAGCAGACATGTCGGGCGGACAGATTCCCACCGGATAGATTTCAAAGCATGCTTTGAAATCTGTCGGGTGGAGAAATCTGTCCGCTAGCCCATTAACACGAGCGGAGATGTCTGCTGAAACGGTCCATCGGACCGTTTTCAGCAGACATATCCCCTCGTGTGTACGAGGCCTAAGTGTAGTGATATGGTTACATTTAATGAAGGTACAACATTTATCAACTCACATGGTTGATGATTAAAACAGGCACATCTAAGTCTGCAGGGTAAAGATGTCCAAATAGACCATCCTCCTCACTGCCTTTGATGTTGTTCCTTCCATGCTGCTCTCCTCACTTTCAGATTGCTCTACTGCAGGGTAGTCTTCCCAGTCACGATTGCAGACTGACATCGGTGAGAGCCGGCGGTGCAGGGATGATCTATGTGGACAGCTTTACCCTGGATGCCTGCATACTTCGATGTGCCTGTTTTAATCATGAACCATGTAAATTGCTAAATGTTGTACCTTCATTAAATGTAACCATATTGCTACACTTAAGCCTTGTACACACGCATGGTTTTCTTGGCAAGAAAGCTGCTGGCAGAGCTTTCTTGCCGAGTAAACTGTGGGTGTGTACAAGGCTTTGAGGTTTCTCGTCAAGAAAACTGCCCAGAATCTCGACGAGAAAAATCGAGAACTTGTTCTCTATCTTCTCATCGTGATATTTTTGGCAGTGTTTTCCTGCCGAGGAACCTGAGCGCGTGTATACTTACCTCTCCATGGAAACTCGCGCATGCTCAAAATGACTTTGACGCATGCGCGGTAGCTTCCAAGGAATAGGTAGGGTGAAGCAAGATGGCGGCGACAGCATCGAATGGTACTCGATGACGTCACCGCGTTCGTGCCATTCAAAAGAATGGCGGTTCTTTTCAATGAAGTGTGTGTACACTCGCCCGGCAAGAGAATCTTGCCAAGAATCTCGTCAGGAAAAACTACGGTTTTTTCCTGACGAGATTCTGGGCCGTGTGTACAGGGCTTTAGAGGCGTCTCTCTTCTCTTTTATACTCCGTAGCTCCTGCTGGATTTTGCTTCTAATACCCTTGGGGAGGCTTCCATTTATGGATGGACATTTTATTGGTTACACAACCTATCACATTGCTATATTATTTGGATATGAATTATAAACTGAAGGACATATGAATAAATGGTTGTGGAACAAATCATTTGAGTTTCCATTATTTCTTATGGGGAAATTTGCTTTGATATACGAGTGCCTTGTATTACAAGCATGCTTCCGGAATGAATTATGCTTGCAATCCCAGGTTTTACTGTATTTGTTTTTAAAAGTCGTTTTAATTTTTTTTTTCCCAATGAGCAGCTTTCATTAGGAATCATCATCACATAGGCCCTTTTCCTAGCACATTTTGTTATTGAGTTACCACTGTTTCCCAACTGTGTCCCTGCATTGTCATTTTTTACATGCACCTCTGGTGGGGGCCAGTACGGAGCAATGATGTTCAGCCAACACTGGAGCAAGTACATGTAGATAAAAAGTAGCTGGAGGTTTTTAGCAACACTAAGATACAAAAAAAGTATAAAAGTAAGGTGACAACTGTATTTAATTAAAAAAAAAAATGGAATTGATGCACAGTGATTTAGCAAATTAAATGTCAACCAGTTAGAGTTTTGGTCTTCTTTAATATACAGTATTTACATACCACAGGTAGATAGTTTGGGCTGAAACATATTAGCACTATTAGCTGTATGGCTTATTATGTGTAGGAATACTGTAAACTGTAAAACTGACAAACGAAAAGACGAATACTAAACTGGATTCACATGTTAGGTGAACATTTTACTGTATATAATAACATAGGAAACTGAAAGGACCACACAGCAGCTGTGTATTTTAGATCCTTCTCAAGTCCCCAACTTGAAAGGCCGATGGTAATTCTCACTTGCTTCTTAACTTTATCTTTCTCCCCTAACAGTATTGTCACCTAGTCATTTCAAGCGTCGGGTTATGCTTACTGAATGACGGCACCATTGCTCAGCTGCATTGAGATTGATGCCCGCCACATGAATTGAAATTCGGCGTCTGAAGTTTGATCCATGTACAGTATAGGTAGGCTAATTGTACTTGTCATAAATCGACTTGCATACAACCAGCCTGGCAGATTTTTGTCATGCAATTACTTCTGGTGGCTATGGCTTTTAGCAGTAACCATTGTGTTCTGCCAGCCAGGAAGGCTCCCTGTGCCCCTCCACCTGCAGAACAGAATAGCGATGCATGAGGCATTATTTCATAAACACTGCATTTGTTGATGGGGGAATCAGGCGAATTTCCTTCATTCCTTTGATAAAAAGGGAAGAAAATCAAATCATCTATGGCAGGGGTGTTCAACCTGTGGCCCACGGGCCACATGGGACTCTTGGAGCCCTCTGATGTGGCCCTTGACATCAAAACCAGGGAATTTCACTTCTATTATAGCCTTTTTGAAAGTGCACCACACCTGCAGGATATAATAGAAATCTATGGCAAAGCGCAGCTAATCAGAGAAAAGCCACAGGTGCACTGCGCTGCACCCGTGTTGTGGGTAAACCACAGTGCATCAGTGTGAAAGCAGCCTTATAGGGGCCTCAGGACAGCAAGGGTTCATTTACATCTGCAGGCTGGAGGGTGGTAAAGCACCATAGTTGAGATATGTTTTTGCCCCCCCCTCCCTAATCACTGGTGTAGCATCAGGGGTCACAACGGTGACCTTGCATCATGCTCAAGTGGGCCCTTTCACATTTTGCTTTCCACTTGGACAGGAGGGGTGGCAGGGGCAGAATATACAGTAATGATCCTTTCCATTTTTCTCCTGCAACCACAGAAAGCCGGCTTCTCCTCTTCTCCCTCCTGCCAGAATTCAGCAGCTGCAGGAGGAAATTTATGCTATTTAAAATAAAAAAATTGTAATCCTGAACCATTTCATTTTATTATGGCCCACAAATGGTTACCAAATCACTTAAGTGGCCATCACACTTCAAAAGGTTGAGCACCCCTGATCTATAGGCTGCCTTACTTGTACATCCCTAAGAATTTCTATACACATCCAGATTAAAGTAGGTCCATCATTTGAGATCACTGACGTGTAGATATTAATTAGATCATAATAATGAGTGTGCAACAGGTGACAGAAGCTCAATTTATTGTACACACATATTTTCCAGCAGGTTGGTCAATATATGGGCACTGGACAGTCATTGATTTTTAGAATAACCAGTATACCAACACACGAAGGCCAAGATGGTAAGATGATCATGGCAGGTTGTTGATAGAAGCAATAAAGTAATAGAGCGCTATCTAACATAACTGCAATCAAAAATAATAGTGAGTCTAAGCAGCAATTTTCCTGTGAGATACACACAGCACATAACAATAAATCAAAACTAAATTGCGCTAATTAAATGGTTGTGAAATTTTGATGAAGACAGGAAAGAAGTCCATAAAGTGATGTGAAGTCCAATGTATCCTTCAGTGCTTTACACTTTCACCAAAATAATCGTGAGCCTCCACCTCAAAAAATGTCCGTTTACCAGCTCCTTGTGACTTCCTGTCGTAAAGGATTAGATCACACGTGAGCCCCAAAAAGAGATAAGACCTCCATAATGTAAAATCTTCCATGTTTATTGGTTTTTAATCGGGTTGCACTTACATCAAGGAATGTAATCTTTAAGATAAAAATTCAAGCCGGCCGGCTAATAGTAGCAGCCCGTCTATTGGGACTTGCGCAAACGTGGTGACGTCAGCATGTTGCTCCTCTCTGCGCGTTTCATCACAGATGACATGATCCTGGGGCACCGTCGGCATACTGACTGCATTAAAAATAATAAGGAAGTAACCACACCTAGTTCTGAGCTTCAGGTTGTCATCTTAAAAAAAAATACATTTTGGGAAAGGGCAGATACCCACATATATAAAAGGTTGTAGATAGAACATAATAATCAAGAATGAGGACAGTTGTCACCAGCCATAATGTCAGTAAAAGATCTGCTTGCATATGACCCACCCTTGCCGAGCTTATGGCTATGAGCTGTTGATGCTACATTTGGGGTTGTCTGATTGATCCTGCTTTTAGCGTGTGAGCGTGGTGTGCGTAAAAACAGGCCTGAAACAACTAATCAACATAATCGATTGTAGTTGGTCAGCCGATTCGTTGTTCTGCATTATTTGTTTAGATATCAGAAAATACAGTGTAACACACATATAGCTCAGTACACTGTTCATATATGTCAGTAAGTGACTTAGAACTTGTGAATGTGTGAGGAGCAATGCCTCATGGGACATGTAGTCCTGGGCAGGAGAAGGAAATTAGTGATTCTAAAAATCTAAAGGCATCAGCACCTGAACCCAGAGAAGCTGGATGCTGATAGACAGGAGGTAATATAAGGCATTACAATTAAAATTAATGTACAAGTTTACCAGTATTGTGCATTACATTTAAGTGATTATATCCATGAAAAAAGTCTCAGCCTTTAGTACAACTTTAATATAAAAGTTTTATATCCCCCCCATTCACCCTTCATATAGCTTCATGTCTGACTCCCAGTTAAAATATCTGTATATCCTACTTCTGGGTGTATTTATTAATATTATATACACTGATCAGCCACAACTGTATGACCACTGACAGGTAAAGGGAATATCTCGTTACAATAGCATCTGAAAATTGGTGGGAGATATTAGACAGCAAGTGAACATGTTGTCCATGAATTTAATGTGGCGAAAGCGGGGAAAAAAATGGGCATCGTAGTTTGTAGTGTATGGGACTCTGAAGCCCATGGCGGCCCATCTCCACAGCCAAAAGCTTCTACAATGGTCACATGAACATCAGAACTGCACTATGGAGCAATGGAAGAAGGTGGCCTGGTCTGATGAATCACGTTTTCCTTTACATTATGTGGATGGCCGGGTGCGTGTGCGTCACTTACCTAGGCAATAGATGGCACCAGGATGCGGTATCAGAAGGCATGTCAGCAGAGGCAGCGTGATGCTTTGGGAAATGTTCTACTGGGAAACCTTGGGTCAGGGCTGTTTTAGCCATACTCAATATTAGGTGGGTGGTTATAATGTTATGGCTGATCAGTGTATAAATGATGTAAGCTGTATTATTACTTTGACTGTTTCACAGTATAAATGGTCATCTGCAGTGATTTTGTACTATAAAGGTCTAATAATTTGTATTTATTTTTTATTTAACCCCATCATGACAGGTGATAAAAGCATGCTGCTGCTTTTACTAAATGTCTTCTGCTGGCCATACACTTATTAACCACTTGAAGCCCCGGCCAATTCTGACACTTTGCTCCTACATTTAAAAATCATGATTTTATGCTAGAAAATTAAATAGAACCCCCAAACTCTATATATTCTTTTTTTAGCAGAGACCCTAGGGAATTCAATGGCGGTCATTGAAATGTTTTACCTATATTTGCGCAGCAATTTTTCTTGCTTTAAAAAAAAACAAACAGTAAAGTTAGCCCATTTTTTTGTTTGCATAATGTGAAAAATTAAGTTACGCTGAGTAAAAAGATGCCTAACATGTCACGCTTCAAAATTGCACACGCTCGTGGAATTGCGCCAAATGAGTAGTCACCTATGGGTACTTAAAAATCCCCATAGACGGCACTTTCAATTTCCTTACTTTTTACACGTTTTGAGTTACAGAGGAGGTCTAGGGCTAGAATTATTGCTCTCGCTCTAACGTTCACGCCAACACCTTACATGTGTGGTTTGAACAGTGTTTTCATATGTGGGCGGGACATATGTATAGGTTCGCTTCTGCGTGCGAGCATAGGAGGACAGGGGCACTTTAAAAAAAAAAATATTGTTAATTTTACTTATATTTTTTTTATTTTGACACTAAAAAATATATATATATATATTTTGATCACGTTTATTCCTATTACAAGGAATGTAAACATCCCTTGTAATAGGAATATGGCATTACCGCTTCACAGCCGAAGTGGAGCCATTTTTTTTAATGCAAAGGCCGGGCGTGACTTCATAACATCGCGCTCGGCCTCCGGCTATCATAGAGACTCCGGAACAGCTGCTATGATCATTCTTATGGTGAAGGGAATCGCTGTCTGAAAACTGCAATATCTGAATGCTGCCTGTAGCTGCAGGCATCATTCAGATATACCACCACAAACCCTAGGACGTCATATGACGTACTCTGGGCGCCAAGTGGTTAATTTTTTGACGATAATATTCACACAAATATTTGTGCAAAAATTCTTTGTACATTCAATGAACGGACGAATGTCGTTTGAAAATTTCACTTGCTGTTAACATTCAATATTAAAATGAATGTAATTTCAGAACGAAAACCACATACACTGTCCGAAAATTCATTCGGTCGAGAAAAGTGTTCTATTTTGCTCCTTCGAATTTTCCTGTCACTGTGGTCAAAAACAAAAGTCGATTTGATGCCACAGAGTCTGCAATTTTAATAATATATTACAGTCCTGTCTGAAAATCTGCAAAACGGCAGTTTAGGTCTTTTTCATTTTTTATTCTTAAAATAAAAATGTTGATACAGTAGATCCCTTCTGTCTGTTATTCTAATGCCACGTACACATGACCGTTTTTCATGTGTTATGCCGTGTACACACGACCGTTTTTCATGACGTGAAAAATTACATTTTTTTTAATGTCATTAAAAACGATCGTGTGTAGGCTCCAGAGCATTTTTCATGACGTGAAAAATGGGCATTAAAAATTTAGAACATGCTCTATTTTTTTGCGTTGTTTTTCACGTTGTGAAAAACAGTCGTGTGTAGGCTTTAACGACATGAAAAAAAACGTGCATGCTCAGAATCAAGTTATGAGATGGGAGCGCTCGTTCTGGTAAAACTAACGTTCGTAATGGAGTGCATTCGTCACGCTGTAACAGACTGAAAAGCGCGAATCGTCTCTCACCAAACTTTTACTATCACAAAATCAGCAAGAGCAGCCACAAAGGTCGTGCCACCTGAATGGTACTTTCCCTTTATAGTGCCGTTGTACGTGTTGTACGTCACTGTGCTTTGCTCGAGCATTTTTTTTTCCACGATCGTGTGAAGGCAAGGCAGGCTTGACAAGAATCAGGTCTAGACCATTAAAAATGGTTGTGTGAAGGCAGAATAAGACCGCATTATATATTTTGTTCCCCAACCATATAGCTGGATATTTATATTTACCACTGCATATAGATAATTAAGAATATATACCGTAAAATATGCCGATACCCGCTTCCCGCACTTAGTTTGAATGCCGCCCCCGACATATACCGAGCGCAGTACACTCGGGAACATTCGGCCACGCTTGGCTTCACTCGTGGTCACGCTCCTAGCCTTTATGCGTGAGAAGTCGAGCGTGGCCGAGCGTGCCCTAGTGTACTGCGCTTGGTATATGTCGGTGGCCGCGTTCAAACTAAGCGCGGGAAGCGGGGATTCGACTAGGAGATATCGCGGGAAAAGCGGGGAGGATACCACCGAGGCCGCAGACGGACGCTGGACCAGACAAGGCCGCTGATGGACGCCGGGCAAGACACCGACGAGGGGCATCTTAACTGTAATTTTTTTCTTTTTTTTCATGATTTTCCCTTCTAGGTTGGGGGTGCGCACTATACGCGGGGGTGCGCAATACCCCAATAAATACGGTATATTTTTTTTAAATTTACATGTTAACTAAATCATACACCAACCTTTTTTAAAGTTTTTATCTGATTTTCTGAGTCGATTAATCGAAACAATAATTGGCCAACTTATTGTAAAGTGTCATGGGTTTCATGAGTACAAGGTCTTCTATACATCCAAATGACTATTATTGGATGTCTGATTCTGTGAGGTTAAACTAAAGAATATTATTTGCAACTTGGATGAACATTTTGTCCCGAAGGGAAATGTAATCAAATGTTGTATGCAAATGTGTAACAGGGTTTTATTTCTCATTGCTTGTTTTTAACATCAGAGCTCTTTTACCTCCTGTCAGTACATGTAAGGAGTTTGTGCATATTCCAAGTCTGGGCACCTCAAAGTATTAATAAAAGGTTCATTGAAGGAGAAATTGGGCATTTAACACCTGTCTTCAGAGCATTAACAAATGGTGTTCCATATTAAAGTGTAACTAAAGAAAAAAACTTTGGGGCAGATTCACAGAGAATTAGATTCTCGTAGAGTATCAGAAATACACTACGCCGCCGTTTTTTACCTGGCTCTACGTGGAATTCAGGTAGATTTTGTCCAGTAAACGACGGCGGCGTAGTGTATTTCTACCGTCGCAATCCATCTGCGTGAGTAGGGGGCGTGAAGCATTTAAAATAGGCGCGTTCCCGCGGCGATCGAACTGCGCATGCTCCGTTCGCAAATTTCCCGCCGTGCATTGCGCGAAAACACGTCGTCACGTCGTAGTAGCGTCGTTTACGTACATTCCTATTCCCGAACGAGTTACGTTAAAAAAAATATATATATTTTCAAATCGACGCGGAAACGACGGCCATACTTTACATGGGTTACGCACTGTTAGACCAGCAAAAAGCTCCTATAACATTACGTAGCCAAAAAATGACGTAGGCGATTGCGAGGGACACTCGTACCTTCGTGGATCGCCGTAAAAACTAATTTGCATACCCCGACGCATGAAAACGACGCAAACTCCTCCCAGCGGCCGCAAAAATATCGCAGTGTAGATCCGAAGGCTTACGAAGACGTAAGCCTCTCGGATCGAAGCCCGAAGCCGCCGTATCATGGTTTGAGGATTCAAACTAGTGATACGGCGCGCAAAATTTGAAATTACTCCTGTCTAACACCAGTTAGACAGGCGTAATTGCTCTGTGAATCTGGGCCTTTTTTTTAATTTTGGTTAGAGAAAGGGATTGTTTTAACTAGACATGTGCACTGTCTTGAATGAATTAGTAAATTAGTAAAAATTTGAATTTGTTATGTCCCATTCATTTAGATGCGGTATTTGTTATTTCGATAATTCGGAAGAATTAGAAATTCGGAAATTCGAAAATTCGGTAATTTGAAAATCTGAAAATTCGAAAATCAGAACAAAAATCAGAAAATTTGAAATAATGAAAATCCGATAATTCGAAAACCCAGAAATCTTAAAATTTGAAAATCCTGAATAATAACTAACTAATACTAACTAATTATTAAATTATAGGTATTGTAATGTCCTTTTAAATTTGGCTGTTAGTGAACGTAACGAATATGAATTTATCCGAAGTTACAAAATATCCGAAATAGCGAATGCTACATCTAAACAAATGGAACTTATCAAATTAATAATAATAATATATATATATATATATATATATATATATATATATATATATATACAGGCGGCCCCTAGGTTACAAACAAGATAGGGATTGATTAAAAATAGATAAACATCAATCATATAATGTGCCTACAGTTTCAGTTTCGTTTTTCATCTAGTTTCATGCTTGTGTGAAGTACAGAGACACAGAGCCAATACAGGGCAGTGTTTGTTTTTAAAATAAAACTGATTGGGTCTGAGGGGGTTTTAGACACATAGTAATCACACCACAGACCACAGAGAGAAGCTCCCAGTACTTTTTACATGAGGAAACAGACAACCAGGAAGTGTGCAGAACAGAGAAGGATTACAGCAAAAACAAACAATGAGGACATGAAACCAGGACTGCATTAGGGTAAAGGAAGCTATTTAGCTAAAAATATTTTTTTCCCTTTAGTGATCCTTTAAGTTAAATCTGTTTGTAAGTGGGAACAGGTACATTTTTTTAAGTGCAGCTCAAGCCAAAAAAAAAAAATAATTAAGCTTTTTGGATAGCATAGGGAATGGTTATCACCCCTGTAACATTTGTTTTGCTGTCTGTTCCCCTGTTCAGAAGATTTCACCTCACTTTCTGTCCCAATGACAATTGGATTTTGAAAATTTGGGGTTATTAGGGAAACAAGGATTGGTGCTAAAGCTTCAGTGGAGACACCTTTTTCCCATATTAACTCTTAGGCCGCATACACACGATCAAATCTGTCTGCTGGAAACGGTCGGCCCGACCGTCCCAGCAGACAGATTTGATCGTGTGTACGGGCGAGCCAACGGATTTGGCCAGCAGACAGATTTGAAAGCATGCTTTCATATCTGTCGGCTGGGAATCTGTCCGCCCGATATGTCTGCTGGTTAGTACGCTAACCAGCAGACATATCTTCTCGCAAATGCGTCGAATGGATTCGACGCATGCGCGGAAGTAATTTACTTCCTGGTGTGGTGACGTGGCGGCGTCAATGTCACCGCCACGTCACCGCCACGTCACCGCGCTGTCTGCTGGCGGGGATTTTGGTTAGATCGTGTGTACAGCGATCAAACCAAAATGGCCAGCAGACAGATTTGTTCAAATCGGTCGGTCCGACCGATTTGAACAAATCTATTTGCTCGTGTGTACGGGGCCTAACAGGAGAGAATTTCCCTTCCTAGGGGCAGATTTCCTCTCACTTCCTGTTGTCTCCCTCAATTTGTAAGTAGGAGTCGTTTGTAATTAGGGGACCGCCTGTATTAATCATATTATTATTATTTTTTATTAATATAATTTGTTACGTTCCATTCGTTTGTATGCGATATTCGTTATTTTGGATAATTCGTAACTTTGGATACATTTGTAATGTTCACTATCAGACAAATTTGAAAGTAAATTCCAATACCTATAATTTATTCCTTAGTAATAGTTATTATTATTAGTTACTTAGTTATTATTTTGGACTTTTTTTTAAACTTTATAATCTCTAATTTCGGAATTTCGAAATTTTGGGTTATATGGGAAACAAGGATCATGAAGGCCAAGGAACATACTATACACTAGAAGTTTAAAGCAGGGTTAGGGTATAAAAAAATATCCCAAGCTTTGAACATCTGACAGAACACTGTTCAATCCGAAAAAAGGAAAGAGTATGGCACAACTACAAACCTACCAAGACATGGCCGTCCACCTAAACTGACAGGCTGGGCAAAGAGAGCATTAATCAGAGAAGCAGCCAAGAGGCCCTTGGAGGAGCTGCAGAGATCCACAGCTCAGGTGGGAGAATCTCTCCACAGGACAACTATTAAGCCCCATACACACTATCAGTTTTCCTGACGGTTTTCGCTTCAGGTTTACCAAAACCATCTAATATGAGGTCAAACCTCAAGAGTTTCAATTTGTATGCAATCAGGCAGGCCCTTGTACTACATGGTTTGGTAAACCTGATGAGAAAACCATCAGGAAAACTGATAGTGTGTATGGGGCTTTAGTTGTGCATTTAACAAATCTGGCCTTTATGGAAGATTGGCAGGAAGAAAGTCATTGTAGAAAGAAAGCCATAAGAAGTCCAGTTTGCAGTTTGCGAGAAGACAACATGAGGAAGAAGGTGCTCTGGTCAGATGAGACCAAAATTTTACTTTTTGGCCTAAAATTAAAATGTGTGGCTGAAAACTAACTGCACATCACCCTGAACTCACCATCGGTAAGGGAAGCTGGTCAATGTTGATGGGAGGATGGATGGAGCCAAATACAGGGAAATCTTAGAAGAAAACCTGTTCGAGTCTGCAAAAGACTTGAGAATAGAGCGGAGGTTCACCTTCCAGCAGGACAACAACACTAAACATACAGCCAGAGCTACAATGGAACAAAGCATATTCATGTGTTAGAATGGCCCAGTCAAAGTCCAGACCTAAATCCAATTGAGAATCTGTAGCAAGACTTGAAAATTGCTGTTCACAGACGCTCTCCATCCAATCTGACAGAGCTTGAGCTATTTCGCAAAGAAGAATGGGCAAAGGTTTCACCCTCTAGTTGTGCAAAGCTGGTAGCGACTTGCAGCTGTAATTGCAGTGAAAGGTGGTATAAAGTATTGACTCAGGGGGGCTGAATACAAATGTACTCTACACTTCCCACATATTTATTTGTAGAACATTTTGAAAGCCATTTATCATTTTTCTTCTACTTCACAATCATGTCCCACTTTGTGTTGGTCTATCACATAAAATCCCAAAAAAATACATTTACGTTTTAGGTTGTGACATGACAAAATGTGGAAAATTTCAAGGGGTATGAATACTTTTTTAAAGCACTGCACATCAACAAAACATGTTTTGCAATAAAATCTTTACTCAAAAACGTTCTCGTACAATTGACATCATTAAACATACATAAGTATAAGAACACAGGTCCAAGTCTGCAGCATGTTGGTGGGGCTTTTATCTAGGCTGTGGCTGATTTCTAAAAAAAAATAAAAAATTGTAAGACTTTGCACTTCTTTTGTTTTTATATACTTGAATGTATTTAACCGTTTTAAGCTGAAAGTTCAACTGGGCTTTCCATTGCAAATGTTTGTGTACACAAACTGCTGGTCTCAAATGCCTTTGGGTAAGTGTGTTGTATCTTAAGAACATGGCTACAAATGGTTAGCAACACCTGACTTTGTGTGATTGTGCTTGGTTAATTTTATGTATCTGTTACTGTGTAATTACTCCCATAGGCTGCCTGATATCGATCGGCTACAAGTGATTTTGTAATCAATGATAGTTAATGCTTTTGAACACAGTAAGCCCCTTGGTCCAGCTTGGTCACATTTATTGTAAGTACAGGTAACCATAAATTAGTATAAATACTTTCCATGCAACTGTTAATATTTTAATCAGTTTAAGAATTCAATCTCCAATTCCATTGAAACATATTATGCTTTAAGACTTAAAATTAGTATTTGCAAGTTTAAATACATTAAAGTTAAACCAGATAGAAATATAAAAAAAAAAGCATAATTCGATCCAGTTACAGTGTCTTGCAAAAGTATTCGGCCCCCTTGAACTTTGCAACCTTTTGCCACATTTCAGGCTTCAAACATAAAGATATAAAACTGTCATTTTTTGTGAAGAATCAACAACAAGTGGGACACAATCATGAAGTGGAACGAAATTTATTGGATATTTCAAACTTTAACAAATAAAAAACTGAAAAATTGGGCGTGCAAAATTATTCAGCCCCCTTAAGTTAATACTTTGTAGCGCCACCTTTTGCTGCGATTACAGCTGTAAGTCGCTTGGGGTATGTCTCTATCAGTTTTGCACATTGAGAGACTGAAATTTTTGCCCATTCCTCCTTGTAAAACAGCTCGAGCTCAGTGAGGTTCGATGGAGAGCGTTTGTGAACAGCAGTTTTCAGTTCTTTCCACAGATTCTCGATTGGATTAAGGTTTGGACTTTGACAGATTTTGCTTTATGTTTTGGATCATTGTCTTGTTGGAAGACAAATCTCCGTCCCAGTCTCAGGTCTTTTGCAGACTCCATCAGGTTTTCTTCCAGAATGGTCCTATACTTGGCTCAAACCATCTTCCCATCAATTTTAACCATCTTCCCTGTCCCTGCTGAAGAAAAGCAGGCCCAAACCATGATGCTGCCACCACCATGTTTGACAGTGGGGATGGTGTGTTCAGGGTGATGAGCTGTGTTGCTTTTACGCCAAATATAACTGTCACGTACCTGGTACAGAGCAGAGCCTGACGTGCGGGAGTGGCCACTCTTGCTCCTCTGACTCCGGAACCCCTGGTAGTGTGGACAGGAAGCGCTGGAGTTCAGAGTCGCACTAGCGCCTGGCGGGGATGCTGTGCAGGAACTGCGGAGGTCTCCTGTAGTCTCAGGAAGATGTCAGAGGAGCTGGAACAGCAGGTCCGTAGACAGCGGGAGCTGGATACAGGTGACCAGGATCAGCAGGGAGACTGAGTTCAGGCGCTTGGTGCAGCTGGCTGGAACAGGCGGCAGGAGGGAGGTGTTCTGTAGTGCTGGGCGCTGATCGCTGGAGTAGTTAGCCAGAGGAAGGTGTGCTGTAGTTCTGGTGCTGACAGATAACAGGAGCTAGTGCAGATGACTGGAGCCGTTGGCAGGAGGGAGGTGTACTGTAGTACGGATGCAGGTAGGGTCAGGCAGGCCGGGTCGGATTCAGTCAGACCGATCAGGTGCGTGGATAGAGCAATAGTGGAGTCGTAGTCCAGGCCGGGTCGGCAGCAGGCGGGCAACAATCAGTTAAAGGGTAAGGCAGAGGCAGCGTCAGACAGGCCGGAGGTCAGGGCAGGCGGAGATCAGAAGGGTCAGAGATGAGCCGGGATCACGGGAACAGACGTCAACAGGTAACAGGTCTCAGGTGGGCAACAGGAACGCTAACGATCGGGCAGCAAGAGGCTGTAGGATGAGCCCCATTAAATAGCCTGGACTGGCGCCAGAATGGCGTCAGCACGTGCCCGCGCGCCGCTCCCGCGATTGCGCGTGCACGCGCGCCGATTTACCGCGAATTCGCGCTCCCGGCGCCCCCGTGCGCGCCGTAGTGCCGCTAGCGCCACCTGGTGGTCGACCACGTTCATGACAATAACGTTTTGCATTGTTGCCAAAAAGTTCGATTTTGGTTTCATCTGACCAGAACACCCTCTTCCACATGTTTGGTGTGTCTCCCAGGTGGCTTGTGGCAAACTTTAAACAACACTTTTTATGGATATCTTAAAGAAATGGCTTTCTTCTTGCCACCCTTCCATAAAGGCCAGATTTGTGCAGTATATGACTGATTGTTGTCCTATGGACAGAGTCTCCCACCTCAGCTGTAGATCTCTGCAGTTCATCCAGAGTGATCATGGGCCTCTTGGCTGCATCTCTGATCAGTCTTCTCCTTGTATAAGCTGAAAGTTTAGAGGGACGGCCAGGTCTTCGTAGATTTGCAGTGGTCTGATCCTCCTCCATTTCAATATTATCGCTTGCACAGTGCTCCTTGGGATGTTTAAAGCTTGGAAAATCTTTTTGTATCCAAATCCAGCTTTAAACTTCTCCACAACAGTATCTTGGACCTGCCTGGTGTGTTCCTTGTTCTTTATGATGCTCTCTGTGCTTTAAACGGACCTCTGAGACTATCACAGTGCAGGTGCATTTATACGGAGACTTGATTACACACAGGTGGATTCTATTTATCATCATTAGTCATTTGGGTCAACATTGGATCATTCAGAGATCCACACTGAACTTCTGGAGAGAGTTTGCTGCACTGAAAGTAAAGGGGCTGAATAATTTTGCACGCCCAATTTTTCAGTTTTTTATTTGTTAACAAAGTTTGAAATAGCCAATAAATTTCATTCCACTTCATGATTGTGTCCCACTTGTTGTTGATTCTTCACACACAATTACAGTTTTATATCTTTATGTTTGAAGCCTGAAATATGGCAAAAGGTCGCAAAGTTCAAGGGGGCTGAATACTTTCGCAAGGCACTGTATATGCTTTATATAGGACAGATAATTCTAGGGATCTTTGTAATCGGCTGTATTCAAGTTGGGAGAGGGGAGTAAGGCCAGCCATAGACGGTTTGATTCCTGCCGAGCCGAGATTCAAACCATGTATAGTCAGGCTGAATATACCCAAGTTGATTGATCAATCAACTTGGGTACAACCAGCCTGTCGTATTAGCAATAATCACTGTGTTCTCCTGGCAGGGACAGCTTCCCCCGCCAGGAGAACACAATGGCTCCACTGAAGGGAATCCCCTGTCAACCCGTGGTTGCAGGAAAAAATTCACTCCTTCTGTGGCCGGCCTAAGCACCCTTAAGCAATAAAGGAGATGAGACCACAGTAATGACAATATCATCATGATCATCAATGCTTCTGCTGCTTCCCTGTCTAATCGCTGAGTGGGATGGATCTTTAACTATTGCTTAAATGCAGCATAGTTTTGGATTTTTTGCCATCTGTGTCTCATTTACCTTTACTTCCTGTCCACAAGCCAAACAGGTAGTGAGAGTAAATCCCTGCAAATTAAAGGAATTCCTTGGGGGGCCCCAGGTTACCAGATCTAGTGTCCCCATTGGAAGATTTTCCCTTCTGGGGACACTTTTTTTTTTTTTTTTAAAGCGGGGGTTCCCATCCAGCATACTGGCGTCAGCGCCAGTATGCTGTTTTTTTTTTTTTTTAATCTTCGTACTTACGGTTTAATTGATCATTTTATATTGTGCCTACCGCAGGTGAATGGCGCGTCTATTCAGCGTCACAGCTTGCAAAAATAGCCGACTAGCACTCGGGTATTCCCGGCGCCTGCGCACAGACCTAGGAGCTGACTGCGCAGGCGCCGTATATATCCGAGTCCAATGGCTATGGCGCTTCACGCCCTCTGAAAAAAGCCGAAATAGGACTCGGATATATATACGGCGCCTGCGCAGTCAGCTCCTAGGTCTGTGCGCGGCTGCCGTATAGCACCGGGAATACCCGAGTGCTAGTCGGCTATTTTCGGAAGCCGTGACGCTCCATAGATGCGCCATTCACCCGCGGTAGGCACAATATAAAATGATCAATTAAACCGTAAGTACGAAGATTAAAAAAAAAAAAAAAACAGCATACTGGCGCTGACGCCAGTATGCTGGATGGGATCACACAGAGTAGTTTTAAGGGTGAACCCCCTCTTTAAGTTTTATTTTTCAATGATAATAGTAAACAGAACAAAAAGAGAAAACAAGGGCACAGACAGTATTAACCACTTGACCACTGGGCACTTAAACCCCCTTCCTAACCAGACCAATTTTCAGCTTACGGTGCTCTCACAATATGAATGACAATTACTCAGTCATACAACATTCTACCCATTTGAAATTTTTGTCCTTTTTTTCACACAAATAGAGCTTTCTTTTGGTGGTATTTGATCACCTCTGGGTTTTTTATTTTTTGCGCTATAAAAGAAAAACGACTGAAAATTCTGTAAAAAAAAAAACTTGTTTCTGTCATATTAGTGGGTTATTTCTCACACACAGCATATGCATACCACAAATTACACCCCAAAACACATTCTGCTATTCCTCCCGAGTATGGCGATACCCCATGTGTGAGACTTTTACACAGCGTGGCCACATACAGAGGCCCAACATGCAGGGAACGCCATCAGGCGTTCTGGAACACCCAGGCCAATTCTGACATTTCTCTCCTACATGGAAAAAATCAACACTTATTTGCTAGAAAATTACATAGAACCCCAAAACATTATATATGCTTTTTTAGCAAAGACCCTAGAGAATACAATGGCGGCCGTTACAACGTTTTATCTCGCACGGTATTTTCGCAGAAATTTATTGAACGCGTGTTTTTTAAAAAACTGTTTTGTGCTTAAAACAAAACAAAAAACAGTAAAGTTAGCCCAATTTTTTTTCATAATGTGAAAGATGAAGTTACGCCGAGTAAATAGATACCCAACATGTCACCCTTCAAAATTGCGCACACTCGTGGAATGGCGCCAAACCTCGCTACTTAAAAATCCCCATAGGCGGTATTGCAGAGTATCGCGCAGGGTATTGCAGAGTATTGGGGTATTGCAAAGTATCATGCAGGGTATTGGGGTATTGCCGTGTATTGGGGTATTGCCGAGTATTGGGGTATTGCCGAGTATCATGCAGGGTATTGGGGTATTGCCGAGTATTGGGGTATTGCCGAGTATTGGGGTATTGCAAAGTATCATGCAGAGTATTGGGGTATTGCCGAGTATTGGGGTATTGCCGAGTATTGGGGTATTGTTGAGTATTGGGGTATTGTTGAGTATTGGGGTATTGTTGAGTATTGGGGTATTGCAAAGTATCATGCAGAGTATTGGGGTATTGCCGAGTATTGGGGTATTGCCGAGTATTGGGGTATTGCCGAGTATTGGGGTATTGCAAAGTATCATGCAGAGTATTGGGGTATTGCCGAGTATTGGGGTATTGCCGAGTATTGGGGTATTGCCGAGTACTGGGGTATTGTTGAGTATTGGGGTATTGTTGAGTATTGGGGTATTGTTGAGTATTGGGGCATTGCCGAGTACTGGGGTATTGCCGGGTACTGGGGTATTGCCGGGTACTGGGGTATTGCGGGGTACTGGGGTATTGTTGGGTACTGGGGTATTGTTGGGTACTGGGGTATTGTTGGGTACTGGGGTATTGTGGGGTATTGTTGGGTACTGGGGTATTGTGGGGTACTGGGGTATTGTGGGGTACTGGGGTATTGTGGGGTACTGGGGTATTGTGGGGTATTGTTGGGTACTGGGGTATTGTGGGGTATTGTTGGGTACTGGGGTATTGTGGGGTATTGTTGGGTACTGGGGTATTGTGGGGTATTGTTGGGTACTGGGGTATTGTTGGGTACTGGGGTATTGTGGGGTACTGGGGTATTGTGGGGTACTGGGGTATTGTGGGGTATTGTGGGGTACTGGGGTATTGTGGGGTATTGTTGGGTACTGGGGTATTGTGGGGTATTGTTGGGTACTGGGGGATTGCTGGGTACTGGGGATTGCAGGGTACTGGGGATTGCAGGGTACTAGGGGATTGCAGAGCTGGGATGTTTTGAGGGATGGCTGGATCTGTGACTGCATTTGTCACAGATCCAGCCACAGCTCAGCTGCTGACACCCCGCTCCCCCCCCTCTCCTCGCACACTGTACAGAGAGGAGAGCGAGGAGAGGGAGGAACCGGCGTCATCAAATGACGCCGGTTTGTTTACAAGTGATCGCGCCGTCATTCGACGGCGCGATCACGTGGTAAACGGCCGCTATCAGCGGCAATTTACCGTGATCCGTGATGCGCCGGGTCTTCTAGACCCGGCGAGCACGGACACTTTCGCGAGCGCGTCCCAGGGGACGCGCAATCGCGGAAGTGCACGAGGACGTCCCAGGGACGTCGTGTCAAAGCAACTCCACCGCGCCGTAGCAGTAAAATGCTTATGGCGCGGTGGGGAAGTGGTTAAAAGCCGATAAGCATTCTAATCCATCTCCAGTCTCCAATCTATCCAAAAGTAAAAACAACGTTTTTCCTTTAGTTCTAATTTAACTTATAGGGTTACATGTTTCTTATGGTAGGTTGAATTGCTCTGGCATAGATTCTGTGGCTAACACTAGAATTATTGAGAAGCAGAAGAGTAATATAGGATGACAATGGAGTGGTTTGAGACACTGACAAGGTTCGGAGGCATATGATTACAATAAGAAAAGCTCAGGAAGAAAATAAAAGACTGGTACTATCAGGTAATGAAGCCAAGAATTGTTATAGAATGGGTTTGTGTTTCAGTGGAAACTTGAAGCAAGACAGCTTAGGCCAGCACCAGGTAACTTCTGTTCTTTTAGAATAGAGAGACAAGCAATTTAAAGTGAATTATTGAAGAGTTCAGTGACCCAGTGAATAAACCATATCCTACAGATAGCAGCGAAGCAATTCCTTTAACAGCAAATGAATCAAGGACAAACTCATCTGAGACATGCTTCATTTAAAAAAATCTAATGTCACTTGATCTACTATAATGCAGATGGGATACATACACTCTCCAGACACTTTATTGGGTGCACCTTGCTAGTACCGGGTTGGACCCCCTTTTGCCTTCACAACTGCCTTAAAGTGGTTGTAAACCCTTAAGCCCTGTACACAAGATTAGTTTGTCGGATGAAAACACACCGATGGACCGTTTTCATTGGACAAACCGATCGTGTGTGGGCCCCATCGGTTTGTTTTCCATCAGTGAAAAAAAATAGAACATGTTTTAAAATTTTCCTATGGATAAAAAAACGATAGAAAAAAAACGATCGTCTGTGTGGAACTCCATCGGTCAAAAATCCACGAATGCTCAGAATCAAGTCGACGCATGCTCGGAAGCACTGAACTTCATTTTTCTCAGCACGTCGTAGTGTTTTACGTCACCGCGTTGGACACGTCAGATTTTTGACTGATGGTGTGTAGGCAAGACTGATGAAAGTCAGCTTTGTCGGATATCCAACGAAAAAATACATCGGATTAGATTCCATCAGATATCCGATCGTGTGTACAGGGCTTTACAGACCACTTTTACCTACAAGTAAGCCTAGATTAAAGCTTACCCGTAGGTACAAAAAATATCTCCTAAACCTCCACGGTTTAGGAGATATTTGCAGAAAAGTCTGAACCAATGTCTACGGCGCATGCCTGGAAGTCACTCTAGGAGTAAAGGCGGCGACGGAGGAGGTGAACGAGGGCCGATGCGGGGGGCTTTGATCTCAGGTAAATACCTCATTATGCCTTTGTCTGGCAGGGTTTATTTTTTTTTATTTTTTTCAGGAGGCTTTACTTTCTCTTTAATTCTTTGTGGCATAGATTCAACAAGGTGTTGAAAACATTCCTCAGAGTTTTTGGTCCATATTGACATGATAGCATCACGTAGTTGCTGCAGATTGGTTGGCTGCACATCCATGATGGCAATCTCCTGTTCCACGCAAAGGTGCTCTATTGGATAGAGATCTGGTGACTGTGGGGGCCATTGGAGTACAGTGACCTCATTGTCATGTTCAAGAAACCAGTTTGTGATGATTTGAGCTTTGTGACATGGTGCATTATCCTGCTGGAACTAGCCATCAGAAGATGGGTACACTGTAGTTATAAAGGGATGGACATGGTCAGCAACAGTACTCAGGTAGGAAAATATCCCCCCCACACCATTACACCTTCACCAGCCAGAACTGTTAATACAAGGCAATGTAAGAAGAAGGAAATGGACAGCCGCACTCCAATAAGATGAAAAAATGTAAAAAATAGTGCCTATTTATTCCAATCAAATGTAACTACAACAGCAACAAAATCATTTTGATTGGAATAAATAGGCACTATTTTTTACATTTTTTCATCTTATTGGAGTGCGGCTATCCATTTCCTTCTTCTTACATTGCACATTGCAGCAGGTAAAACCGAGGAGAAAACCGAGAACCTGCTTGGTAGCCTTTTTCCCATGCACACGGCCTGATTTCCGACAGGTTGGGAAACACGGCCGTGTGTATGCTCCACCACAGGTTTTCCCCATAGGGAAACCGCCGGCTTACAAACCGCCGGGAACATTTTTTCCCACTGGGATTCCCAGCGGTTTTCCTGTCAGAAAACTGCAATGGAGCATACACACGGCAGGGATTCCCAGTGTAGTGTCACATTCCGCTCCCTATCACAGATTGCTCCGGAAGTGACGTTCCATCGGCGCCATCTTGCTACACCCCGCACCATTGCACAGTAATGATAGAGTGTGAAGGGGGCAAGCAGACATCTTGTTACACCCACCAGAGTTTTAGATTTCAATTTTTTTGTGTTACTTTAACACAAAACTGAACTTATGGCCTGGATTCACATACCTTGGCGCATATATATGCCGCCGTAGCGTATCTGCGCAACGCAGAGAGGGAAGCATGGAATTCACAAAGCAAATGCTCCCAACATTGCGCCGGCGTAGCGTATAGTCGTAGGTGTAAGTCAGCGTAAGTCAAAGTAGGTGGAAGTGGGCTGGAAGTGGGCGTGATACATTTAAATGAAGCGTGACCCCATGCAAATGAATCTATGCCACAAAAATAGAATAATTCATATTGCAGCCATGTCCTGTCCCTCATACCTGTAGCTATGATATGTCCCCCACGTATGCCACCGCCGCCGCATACCGCCGCTAATCCCCCTGCATTATAGCGTAGCGTGCATTACAAGCTTTCGTTTTGAATACTTGTAAATGCCCGCGCCGCCATGTATAGACACTCCCCTTCTCGGGGATCCGTCCAATACCGAGCAAGGGGGAGTGGTGATGTTACGGGCGTGGGACACTCCCCCTTGCTCGGTATTGGACAGATCCCCGAGAAGGGGAGTGTCTATACATGGCGGCGCGGGCATTTACAAGTATTCAAAACAAAAGCTTGTAATGCACGCTACGCTATAATGCAGGGGGATTAACGGCGGTATTTGGCGGCGGCATCATAGCTACGGGTATGGGGGACATACATGGCTTGCAATATGGGGGACATACATGGCTTGCAATATGTGGGGGACATACATGGCTTGCAATATGTGGGGGACATACATGGCTTGCAATATGTGGGGGACATACATGGCTTGCAATATGTGGGGGACAGGACATGGCTGCAATATGTGGGGGACAGGACATGGCTGCAATATGTGGGGGACATGGCTGCATTTGGGGACATATTTAAAAAAAGTATCGGTATTCGGTATCGACGACTACTTGAAAAAACATATCGGTACTTGTACTCGGTCCTAAAAAAGTGGTATCGGGACAACCCTACCTGTGATCTTTGACTTCTCCCATGTTGTTCGGGTAGATCTCCACCTCTCGAAGGTTGCCTACCTCTGCCCTAAAACACTGTAGAATGAAAAGGCAAATGATTGGTCAAACAGAAAATAAAGATAAAAATAACAAAGGCAGCAGAACTGGTGGAATAATAGACAATAAATAGATAAAAAATGAAAAGACTGCACCAATATAAAACATTCTATGAAAATTAAAATTGAAAATTTCACCAATACCAATTCACATTGAAAGACTGGCATCCAGGGGCTGATATGCCAAAAACAGTGCACAATAATTAACTAATACAAAAAAATCAGAGTGCAAGGAAAAATTTGTATATAAATTCACAAAATGTATGTCAAATTATATGTATAAACAATGAGAGGTTAATACGTCAAATCGATGATCCCAAAAATTGTATGCCAACAGCACACAATTGGCAAACCAAACCTCTAAAATTCTTAATGATATCACCACAAAACTCAAACACTGATGACCAAATGAATAATGAAGGATGATGCAAATATGATGATCAGATACAGTGCCGGTTGAATGTGGCGATATAAAAAAAAAGGGAAGGTGCCCACCACCATAATTAAGTTGTCCGCTTACCAAAGGCAAGTTGTCTCAGTTGTTGGTTTTCTCCTTCCAAGTGCTTATTCCGGTTTTATATTCACCAGTTGTCAGTCAGTCTTGGTCAGGTGCTTTGACAGCGGCTGGCGCCCCATCTGTCAGAATCCGCCAAAAAAAAAAAAAAAATTAGCTTTCCATCTCCACACAACACACACACACACACACACACCCCAGACACTGCTAACCTCCTTCTGCACAATTTATTTGATGGCAGCTGAATGTAAACAGCAGGTAGTGGGGGAACCATAGCCAGACTGCCATTGGCTGTTTCAATTTTAAAATTAGGCTGACTATTGCGCCCCCTTCCCACTCCCTGCTGTCAATCAGCAGAGGAAGACCTGAAGAAGAATGTTCTCCTTCAAATCCTCTCCTTTGCTGATTGACAACAGGCAGTGGGCGGGTGCAATAGCCCACTATTGGCTACTGCAAATTAAAATAGTCAATAGCAACCTAGCTATTGATTCCCCTGCTATCTGCTCTTTTTTCCTGTATTCTGCCAGTGGCCAGTGGCTGTTAGAATACAAAAAAAGGCCTAGGTGTCAACTGATATCAGGCTACTTCTGGGGCAGCTGGATGTAATATTAGTACCTCATATTGTTATCGGCCTGAAAGGTGGCCCATAATTGGTATCTGTATGGAAAAATCCATATCTAATGGCACCTAGTAGCAGGGCAGATAATAATATGCAAAAGGGGAGGGAGACATAAAACATTGGTAGCACCGTGCCCTGACATTATGGGGTATATTTACTAAAGGCAAATCCACTTTGCAGTACAAGTGCACATGGAAGTGCAGTCACTATAGATCTGAAGGGGACAAAAAAAAAAAAAAAAAAAAAAAATTTCCTGTACATGATTGGATGATAAAATCAGCAGAGCTTCCCCTCATTTCAGATCTCTCTCTCTCAGATCTACAGTGACTGCATGTCCAAGTGCACTTGTAGTGCAAAATAGATTTTCCTTTAGTAAATCAACCCCTATGCTGCATGGTGAGTGGATATAGAATGGAAGCCGTATATTATATGCAGCAATGTGCACTGAAGTATGCTACACAGTTACTGGATATAACATGGAAGACATACATATTATATGCAGCAGGGTGACATGCTGTGGAAGAGGAGCTCTATAATATTACATTACTGTGCACATGCTGTATGGTAACTGGGGAGGTGAATGTACACAGAATGAGAACTTTTCAGCAGGAAATAGACAAATACAACTTTAACTCATACACCAAACTTTCACAATTCTAATATTATTTGATAGAAGGCTTACCTTTCATCCAGGAGAATACATCCAGCAGAATACATCCAAGACATTACAGAGAACTTCTCCACCATGCCATGCTTTCCTTTTCAGAGGCCTTACCAGGAACAGGAAGTGAGAGGTGAAAGTTCACCCCTCTGGTTCCCACTGCTCACTTCCTGTAACAGACCTCCTGTATTATGATTGCAGTCTCTCTGTTTAAAGAGTTTTCCCCAGGGCTGGATTTACATATTAGAAGATCGAAAGCACAGAAATCAGACCCATATCCCAATAAAAAAGAATGAGATAAAAGAAATTAGAAAAATATTTATACATGTAAGTTATGGAAGATGCATTCTATATATATATGTTGTATCTTCATTCTGGTATATATGTGTGTGTGTATATATCAGATATACTCTATATGTATATATATATGTGTGTGTATATATATATATATATATATATATATATATATATATATACACACAGTATATACACACACACATATATATACTGTATATACACACACACACAAGAATGCAGCTCTCATCACTTACATATTTATCTTCCAGCCCAGCCTAGTATTGGCACATGACAACAGTGCAGCTTGGGCAAGGATATGACATTTAACCACTTCCTTACTGGGCATGTATACCCCCTTCCTGACCAGGTGAAATTTCAGCTTGCGGCACTGCGTCGCTTTAACTGACAATTGCGCGGTCGTGCGACGTGGCTCCCAAACAAAATTGGCGTCCTTTTTTCCCCACAAATAGAGCTTTCTTTTGGTGGTATTTGGTTACCTCTGCGGTTTTTATTTTTTGCGCTATAAACAAAAAAGGACGACAATTTTGAAAAAAAAAATACAATATTTTTTACTTGTTGCTATAAAAAATAGCCCAATTTTTAAAAAAAAATTCAGTTTAGGCTGATACGTATTCTTCTACATATTTTTGGTAAAAAAAAAATCGCAATAAGCGACTGGTTTGCGCAAAAGTTATAGCGCCTACAAAATAAGGGACAGAATTATTATTTTTTATTATTCATTTTTTACTAGTAATGGCGGCGATCTGCGATTTTTATTGCGACTGCGACATCATGGCGGACACATCGGACACTTTTGACACATTTTTGGCGCCATTCATATAAATATAAATATGCACTAATTACTGTATAAATGTGACTGGCAGGGAAGGGGTTAACACTAGGGGGTGAGGAAGGGGTTAAATGTATTCCCTGCATAGTGTTCTAACTGTGGTTGGAGGGGGGGTGACTGGGGGGTGACCGATCTGTGTCCCTATGTACAAGGGACACAGATCGATCTCCTCCTCTCCAGAGACAGGACGCTGTCCCTGTGTAAAACGGCAATGAGAGATGATCTCATATGTTTACATATGAGATCATCTCTCATTCGCCCACAGATCGCATCGCAAACGGCCACTCTGATTTGGACACGGCCAGTACACAAGTTCCCCGCTGCACGCTCTGGAGCGCGTGCTGGGAACAAAGAAAGGGGCTGCTGTGAAAACGCGGAAGCCCGGAGAATTAGAACCACCCTGCGGCCGCATATAGTCGTACGGCCGTAGGGAAGTGGTTAAAGCGGAGTTCCACCCAAAAGTGGAAGCTCCACGTATTTGCCTCTCCCCCCTCCCCCTACTTTGCCACATTTGCCACCTTTCGGGGGAGGGGAGCAGGTTCCTGTTTTTGACAGGTACCCTTCCCCCCTTCCGAGAGATCTCGCTGCCGCGGATGCGTTCCCGATGATTTTCTGCATGCGTGTTTTTGATGCATTCCAGGGCATGTTTGGTGTGTTTTTAAAGCATTCCAGTGCATTTTCCTCTCTTTTTTCCTCAACCTTAAATAAGGACATGTGTGTTGCAGTGCGTTCAGGTGCATTCTAGTGCGTTTTTGATGTGCTTTACAGTGTTCCATTACAGTCCAGTGCAGGAAAAATGCAGCATGCTCTACTTTTTATCTGGAACTGCAAGCACTAGTGTGAATTATGCCATTGAAAACCATATAACTTACTTTCCATGCAAAAAAAAATAAACGCACTGGACTGCATGTGGTGTGAATTGGCCCCTATAGGCAATGGAGGCAGCAGCACCCGAGAGCCAATGGAAACATTGTCTGGGATACCAACATCGCCGGATTCCAGGACAGGTAAGTGTCCTAATATTAAAAGTCAGTAGCTGCAGTATGTGTACAGTATAGGGGGTTATTTACTAAAGGCAAATCCACTGAAAGTGCACTTGTAAGTGCAGTCGCTGTAAATCTGAGGGGTAGATCTGAAATGAGGGGAAACTCTGCTGATTTTATCATCCAATCATGTGCAAGCTAAAATGCTGTTTTTTTTATTTTCCTTGCCCACTCAGATCTACAGCGACTGCACTTCCAAGTGCACTTTCCTTGCAATTTCATGTGCACTTTGCATTTGTAGTTTACACTTGTAGTGCAAAGTGGATTTGCCTTTAGTAAATAACCCCCTTTGTGTAGCTGCTGAGTTTTAATTTTGTGCTGGGGAGAACTGTAATATGCCAATTCCTTTTAATTGGCTGCTGGAATTACCCTTCGGCAGGTACTAAGTCCAAACAATGGACTGGACTTAGTATAAAAAGAATATACAGTATATATACTATATATATTATATTGCCAAAAGTTTTGGGACACCTGCCTTTACACGCACATGAGTTTTAATAGCATGCCAGTCTATAACAGCTTCAATTCCTCTGAGAAGGCTGTCCTATGGGAATGTTTGACCATTCTTCCAGAAGCACATTTGTCAGTTCAGGCACTGATGTTGGATGAGAAGACCTGGCTCACAGTCTCCACACAAATTCATCCCAAAGGTGTTCTATCAGGTTGAGGTCAGGACTCTGTGCAGGCCAGTCAAGTTTCTCCACCCCAACCCACTCATCCATGTCTTTATGGACCTTGCTTTGTGCACTGGTCCAAATCATTTGGTGGATTATGGTGTGTGGGGGGGGGGGGATTATGGTGTGGGGTTGTTTTTCAGGGGTTGGGTTTGGCTCCTTAGTTCCAGTGAAGGGAACTCTTAAGGCCTCAGCATACCAAGACATTTTGGGAAAATGTCATGCCCCCAACTTTGTGCGAACAGTTTGGGGACGGCCCCTTCCTGTTCCAACATGACTGATCATCAGTGCACAAAGCAAGGACCATAAAGACACTGATGAGCGAGTTTGGTAATAATAGTGCAACTTCTGATTCATGGATTAAACAGAACATTGAAGATTTATATCCAGAGTTTCTCTTGGTACCGTGTAAGCAGACAAGACCCTTGGACTGTGGAGGTGGATGTCTGTGAATGTTCTCATTCATTCAGGTCAATCAATATAACTGGACTTGCTGTATCTTAAGACGTTTTGCTGGTCCGCCGACAAGCGTTCTCAATTCAGAATGACTTATACAAAAATTCTTTGGGAATGGAAAGTGGATGCGAGAGGTTTATCTGCTTTGTATTAAATGGATTATGTGCTTAAAATCTTATTAAAAAAAATTATATTTTATTTAAATCTTTTGTTTTTTTATGTTTTATTTTTTATTTTAAAAGAGTAAAATACAAAACAAAATGGGAGTGGGTCTCTTATAAATGTATTCAGAATGTTATCTATGACATAGTTACAAAAATATCAGACAAAATATATGTTGAAATGTCTTTATTAGACATTAAATATTTTCAGAAAAACATATTTTAAAAATATATTTTCTAATATATATCTTTGTAAAATACATTTAAATTATATTTTTGGAATGCATTTACAAGTATATTTAAAGATATATGTTTAAATGCATTTTTTTTATATGTTCAAAAATATCTGGACAATATATTTACAAACATATATTTTCACATATATGCCTTTGGAAAATATATTAAAATTATATTTTTGGAACGCATTTACAAATATATGTACAAATATATGTTGAAAAAAATCTGAAGAATATATTTAAAAAATATATTTTCCAATATATGTCTTTGGAAAATGCATTTAAATTATATTTTGGAATGCCTTTACAAGTATATTTAAAAATATATTTTTAAATGCATTTTTTTAGATGCTCAAAAATATCTGTCAAATATATTGAAAAAAATATATTTTAAAATATATGCCTTTGGAAAATATATTTGAATTTACATTTTTGGAATAGATGTAAAAATATATTCGCGTAGGCCAATATATTGTAAATATATTTAAAATATATATTTTTTTTTAATAAATATATTGGAAATATATTTTTCTTCCGTATGGGTCCTTTCCTCCCAAGGGGTTCAAGAAAACAAAATAAGTGCTAGGCATTTCCTAAATTGTTGAACCTAGGAAGGGAGAAAATTATATACATTTTTTTCTGCTTGCAAAGGAGAAAAACACAATAGAGTCTGCAGAACATTGCCCCTAGCGGCCAGTACGCTGGTAATGCAAGGCAGGCTATTGTTGTTCAGTTCAGCATGTACAGCAATAGGAGGGAAATATAAAACATAACATCTCCCTTGCTTAGAATTTTTCTGGTGCTGCAAAGGAAGAAGGAACCGCAAAAACCTATTCTGACTAACTGAGACAAATCCCTCCCGAAGTTCTGCACATGCACCAATATGTGGATCCGGTGGGACAGGAAAACAAACATTTGAATAGGGACAAGAGTCCTTGTCCAGGTCTTCTTCAAAAGCAGCAGTAATTGAAACATAAGCATGGGGCCTCAGCGGTACAAGCGCAGGTCAGGCAATACAACAGTGTTCCCAAGGGAGTCAGTGGTGGTAATAGAGAACACTTGGTCCACCTGCCCAGGGCATTTCAAGACCACACAATCCGCAAAAATGTATCTCCCAGGGCTCCATCCTCGGAGACAACCCTCCAAGCGATTGCCAATACACAGGACGGCATATGGTGTCTCCTGATCCTTCACTGGGACTTTCAGATGATCCCAGATGGCATCCTGGTACCATTTCTTCCTTAAACTTTCACACTCAGTCGGCAGGGTTGGAGGTACATATGGGTATGTAGATGGCGCCCTAAAGAAGTACCCTCCCCCAGCATGCCCCGTAAGGGAAAACCTCCTCTGATTGGCTGCTGGCAAGAAGGCGCTCTCGCTGGTCTCCACCGCCACCACCTGTCGTTCCAAGATGGAAAGGTATCATCTTTTGGAACACAGAATGAAACAACAGCACAGCACAGCACTAAACTAACATAAATCACATGGATGAGAGCTGAGTAAGTCTCTCATCCCCCCTCTAAATTTAAACAGCGTCCGTACTTGGAAGTACAGGGGTGCTACATTAGCAAGCATGTAAGGTCAGCAGGCTTGCTGCTGCTTTAAAAAAGTAACATGTAAACAGTCCATTGGATTTCCAAATACTGTAATTAAGCATATAAGCTCCGTTTTGTGTTGAAAATAACTGTGAAATCTAAAACTCTGGTTGGTGTAAGAAGATGTCCGCGTGCCTCCTTAACACTCTGTCATTACTGTGCAATGGTGTGGGGTATAGAGAGTTGGCGGCGACGAAACGTCACTTCCGGAGCAATCTGTGATGGGGAGCCGAATGTGACAACACACCGGCCATAAGCTCTCATGGAAAACCAGTCGTTTCCCTTACTGTGGATGGCGGCCTCTGGAGCTGCCAGGTTCGAGGATTGGCCTCGGCAGGGGGCCGACATCGCTGGCGACTAGGACAGGTAAGTGTCCTTATTAAAAGTCAGCAGCTACAGTGTTAGTAGCTGCTGACATTTATTTTTTTATTTATTTTTTGTCATGGGTTCTGCGTTTAAGTCCGAAAAATGGAAAAGGATGCAGTGCACATCAAATGCAGGTCAGCAGATTCCAGTTGACTTTAACTGAACAGTACACATGGCAGTTCAGAGGCCTGTTTTGGACCTGATTTGCATTGTACTGTGTTTATTTGGATGCAGCATGCTCTATAGAGGCGAGTTTGAACTGCATGCAAAGCAAGGCATACACAGCCTTTTCTTGTCAAACTCTGTGTTTGCCATTAAAACACAAGCATTTGCATTTGAGTAGCAAATGCTCATCCACATGAACTCTAAATGTTTTATGGTTGCCTGGAATCTATACTATATACTGCACATAGTACACATTTAAACACAGGGATGTTAATAGTATAAGGACACCTTGGTTTAAAGATTGCATTGCAGAACATGTTCATCACTCTAATGGGGATCAGGAATTGTGGCATAGCATGCCACTCGTTCCTGTTTGCGTCCCAAAAGAAAATGTCACCTTACTCAGATTCCTTCATGCAGTTACACACCTGTTCTGAAACCAAGCAAACAATGCAGATGCGCTGAGTCATTCCCAGTATAATTTACTGAGGCAATATAGACTTTGGTAAGTATTGTAAATAATAATTGTGCAGTGCTAAAACATACCCTACTCACACGCCCAGAGGCGATTTACTTCGCATGTGCTGCGCTATATAAGTTCTTCATTCATTCATTCATTCATTCATTCATTCACATAAATGATTTGTTGGCAATATTGTGCAAAATATATGAATAAAACACAATACAACTAATGCTCCACTAATCCTTTAAACCAATTTCTATGTGCATAAAGTGCTACTGCTCAAAACTGTGTCCCACATGTAGCTCCCCCCACACATAAGCCGCCAGCTTGGTAACACCCCTGGAGTTATTCCTCTTTCACTGAATTGAGTGGTCTAATACCTCGAACACTCTGACACACCATTTACACAAAGATACCACATCAATTTAAAATGACCTTGAGTATATTGATGGTAAATGAGTCAACAAAGACAAGGGAATACAACTATAATCACAACCTTGTAATAATTTACTACAATGCAATGCAGTCACAAAACAGACTGGTGATTGTTTTTTTTACTAATGTGGGCCCAGATTCCACCACGTTTATATCTTGACCTGTAACAAGACTAGTGTTGCTCACGAATATTCGCATTGCGAATATTCGCTACGAATATTGCATATTCGAGTATTCGCGAATATCGCGAATATCGCGGCGAATATTCGCTATTTCGAATATTCGAATGTTTTAAATTTTTTTTTAGAACAGATCACATCCTAGAGATCCCCATCGACGTCTAAAAGCATTGCTGGTATGATTAGAGACCTTGGGCCGAGTAGCTGCAGCGCTCATTTTATATTGCCGAAAAATCGCAATGCGATTATTCGGCAAATAGCGATATCGCGCGATTATTTTATATTGTAATATATCACGAATATTCTGAGCCAATCAGAGTACTCCATTCCGCATTTCTCGAAATTTCGAAATTATTTTGTATTGTAATATATCACGAATATTCTGAGCCAATCAGAGTACTCCATTCCGCATTTCTCGAAATTTCGAAATTATTTTGTATTGTAATATATCACGAATATTCTGAGCCAATCAGAGTGCTCCATTCCGCATTTCTCGAATATTCGCAATTATTGTGTATTGTAATATATCACGAATATTCTGAGCCAATCAGAGTGCTCCTTCCGCATTTCTCGAATATTCGCAATTATTGTGTATTGTAATATATCACGAATATTCTGAGCCAATCAGAGTGCTCCTTCCGCATTTCTCGAATATTCGCAATTATTGTGTATTGTAATATATCACGAATATTCTGAGCCAATCAGAGTGCTCCTTCCGCATTTGCCGAATATTCGCAATTATTGTGTATTGTAATATATCACGAATATTCTGAGCCAATCAGAGTGCTCCTTCCGCATTTGCCGAATATTCGCAATTATTGTGTATTGTAATATATCACGAATATTCTGAGCCAATCAGAGTGCTCCATTCCGCATTTCTCGAATATTCGCAATTATTTTATATTGTAATATATCACGAATATTCTGTGCCAATCAGAGTGCTCCATTCCGCATTTCTCGAATATTCGCAATCGCAATTCGCAATTCGCAATCGCATTCGCATTCGCGATAGCGAAAATTCGCAATCATTTCATTTCGAAAATATATCACGAATATTCGTATTTAGCGAATATCTGTCGAATATTCGACTATATATTCGAGATATATCGCGAATTCGAATATGGCATATTCTGCTCAACACTAAACAAGACCACCAAACAGAGTAGCTAAAAGAATGTTAAAAAAATATTCAGAGAGCTAAACTACAGAGCTAAACTACATCAGGGACCCAGGGATGGCCCTGTTAAATCTAAGGTGCCTGCAGGGATTTGATATACTGTATGTATAAAAAAAATGTATAAAAAAACGATCTTTAATAGAATAAATAGTAATAATTAAGATAGGGCAATTTTGTCCCCAAATGTAACTTTTTATTTTTGCTAGCTTAGTTGGGGCCCTTTTTTTTTTTCTCAAAAAAGGATGTTTATTGAATAATATGGTAACAATACAGGGTTACAAACAATTTGAACGATTTGCATTCGTCCATCCTCAAACAGCATAAAAAGATAACAATACACTCCCAAAACATCTATCCCACTACACTCTCCCTTTACTAAACCAGCATAGTCCACAATAGTACAGGTAGAAAAAGAGCTGTGAACTCACACACCCAATATCGTACTCAAGTGTGGGCAATGACTCAGGCCCCTGGCCCTCCCTTCCTCTCTCCCACATGATGCCTCATTATACCATTTGAGTCCCCGTATCTCCCAGTTATTATATGAGCAGCCTGTCCAGTACCAGCTCTAATGGAGCCAGCCCCGGGGTATTTAACCAGGGGGCCCACAATAACTCGAACCTTCCCCTCCGTTTCCTGTGCTGATAGATATATTTCTCTGCCCTGAGTGTGAATTGCATCTGAGCTATCCATTCCCCTAATCTAGGGGGATCCACATCTTTCCAATGGGTAAGAATGAGTTTGCGGGCCTGGAAGAGGGATCTGCCAACGGCTTCCTTCGAACTGTCCTCAAGTGGCAAATCATCCATGATACCCAAGATACATACTTTAGGGGTCTGCGGTACCTGAACCATAAAGACCTCACTCAAAGTTTTGAGAACCCCCACCCAATATAGGTGCAGCTTGGGGCATCGCCACATCAGATGGATGAGGTCTCCACGATCCCCGGCACATCTAGGGCAGGAATCATCATCCACCAAGCCCATCCTGTGCATTCTGGCTGGCGTGAAATGTACCCGCAGGACAATATACAGTTGTGACAGCCGCTGCGCCACATTAAGTGAGGAACCCCGAATAGCTAGCAGTGCCTCCTCCCACTGTTCCTCCTCAAAAGCACCCACGTCTCTCTCCCATGAGGTCACCACCCTGGCAGGGATGCCCGGCAGAAACGCCGACAGCAGCATGGCATAGGCGCCTGATATGAAACCCCTGAAGCCAGTTATCCCAGTCATAAAGTGGAAGATCGGGGAGGGGGACAGTATCCAGGGGTTGTTCCCGGCCTGGGCCCTAATGGCGTGACTCAGCTGCAGATTGTAGAAATGCATTGCCTGAGGTAGTTCAAACTTCTCCCGGAGCTCCGCAAAAGTGAGCAGACGGCCCCCGGAAAAGATATGAACCAGATGCGTGACCCCGTATCTCCTCCAGTGCTCGCCGCATGTCAAAGACATCAGCTCCTCATAGTAGCGGTTGTTCCAAATTGGGCTGTGCCCTGTAAAACCCTCTATGTTTTGTAGTTGTCTTGTTTTATTCCAAATTTTTTGCATTAGTGCGTATGTGGGGAAAAGTTTATTCGACTTGGCGCATTGTAAAGATTCGAGTCCAGTCACCATGCTGTCCATACCCGTCATGTACTGTACTATGTCCACTACCGGATCCCCCGGTCCCTTACTCATAGCTCGAGCAATGTGTTGTAATTGAGCTGCCAGGTAGTACAACCAGGGGTTTGGGAGAGCAAGCCCTCCCATCTCCTTGGGTTTTTGTAGTTGTTCTAGTTTGATCCTAGGGGGCTTATTAAGCCAAAGAAATGAACGAAATAGGGAGTTGATGATCCTAAAGACCCTGAGAGGGACAACCATGGGAGTATTATGAAGAATATACAGCAACTGGGGCATAAACACCATTTTTGTGAGGTTTACTCTACCAACTAGGGACATTTTCAATTTTGACCATATTTTAATTTTGTCTCTAATTCTGCCTACTAAGGGAGTGAGGTTAAGAGTGACATAGTCGAGCAGCTGGGGGGTAACCCAGACACCCAAATATTTGAATTTAGTCGCCACCGGGATATTCTGCAATGTGGGATCCTGCGGGTTCACCGAGTCCAGGAGCATTATCGCGGACTTAGTCCAATTAATCAGTAGGCCAGAAAAGGAACCAAAGGTCTGAACCACAGGCATCGCCTCCCGGAGGGAACCCGACTTGTCCCCCAATAACAGCATGGTGTCATCCGCGTATAACATAATCTTTTCATGCGTCAGACCATACTGAAATCCCGTAATCAGGGGGTTGGACCGTACCAGGGCTGCTAACGGTTCTATGGCTACCGCGAACAGCAAAGGCGACAGGGGGCAACCCTGCCGGGTCCCCCTGTGCAGCGGGAAGGGAGAAGACACTCTGCCCTCCTCTCTAATAACCGCCAAGGGGGAGTCGTACAGGAGCCGCACCCAGGACTGAAACACAGGCCCGAATCCAAATCTGGTCAGTGTCGCCCACAGGTACTGCCATTCTATGCTAATCGAAAGCTTTATGGGCATCTAAAGACAATAATGCTCTATCCCCCATATTATCTGCTGTAGACTGCATATTTACAAACAATCTCCTGAGATTTATAGCAGTAGACCTCTCCGGTATGAAACCAGATTGATCTGTGTGTATGATTGCCGCTATCACCTTATACAACCTTATTGCGAGGACCTTTGCTTATATTTTTATATCGCTTTGCAGGAGTGAGATCGGCCTATAGGAGCCAGGATCTAGTGGATCCTTTCCGGGTTTAAGTAGCAAAACTATGCTTGCTTGTCTCATGGAGTCTGGGAGCCGCTGTGACTCCCTGGCCGCATTCAGAGTGTGCAGCAGCTTCGGGAGCACAACTTCCCCATACTGTTTGTATACTTCGATCGGGATGCCATCATCCCCTGGTGCCTTAGCATTAGGAAAAGAGTTAGCCGCCTCTATCATCTCCTCAATGGTGATAGGAGCCTCAAGGGACTCCGCCTGGGACTCCGTTAAACACGGTAGCTCTATCCCTTGCAGAAAATCCCGAGTCTCCTCTCTAGTGTGTGTTTGTTTTGATTCATACAGGTCAGAATAGAATCTGACCAGTTCCCTCATCACCCGGTCGGGAGTGTTTACAAGTTGTCCTCCCTCAGTCCTCAGAGCTCCAATGGACGGGGACGTCTGTTGTGATTGCACTATCTTGGCCAGGAGTTTGCCTGTCTGCTCCCCCTCTTCGTAGAAAGCCATTTTGGAAAAAAAACGTTTCTTGTCAGCCCTAGAGGAGTCAAGTCTGGTCAATGCGTCCTGTGCCGCTATCCATGCTTCCCTAGAGCCCTCCCCAGAGTTGGCAATATATTCCGCCTCTAAGCGTTTTACCATCTGTGCTAACTGTTCCCTTTGTTCTGTCGTGTGGTGTTTAATGGCATTCACCTCCGCAATGAAAATTCCTCTCAGGAAGGCCTTAAAAGCATCCCAGGAAGTGTCTGTACCAGGATGATCTGCGTGCCTCTGCCAGTAGGCCACAATCTCTTTTTCAACTTTTTCATGTGAGGGGAATAGGTTAAGCCAAAAGGCATTAAGCTTCCACGGGGCCCGCGGGAGAGTAGTGAGTGGCCTAACTCTCAGGGAGAGTAAGATGGGGGAGTGGTCCGAGACACACCGGGGGAGATACTGTATACCCTCTACATACTGAGTTGCAGAAGCCGAGCACACACACAGATCTATCCTGGACAGGGACATATGTGTCTTGGAGAAGCATGAGAATTGTTTCTCCAGGGGGTTCCTTAGTCTCCATGGGTCCACCCACCCCACCTCCTCCATAAACTTTGCCATGGCTGACCTTGTCATCCCCGGGGCTCCCCCCGGGGCCGGGTGTCTATCTAAACAAGGGTCCATAATCCCATTGAAATCGCCCACTACCACCAAGGGGACACCAGGGTTGCACAGCTGAAAGGCCAGGAGGGTGCGCAATATCTGTGGGCTAAATGGGGGAGGAACATATACTGCAGCTAGAATGAGCGTCAATTGATATACTTTGCATAATAAAAACACATATCTCCCCTCCTGGTCAATTCTAGAGTCTATTAGCTGAAAGTCCAGAGATTTATGTATCAATACACTCACACCCCTTGAATATGAGGTGTGAGTGGAGTGATATGTCCAGCCTGCCCAAGCAAACCCCATCCATGACTTAGTGTCCGGAGTCAAATGAGTCTCCTGTAGGACACATATAGCTGGAAAATGTTTCCTGAGGGAGGTGGACACCATAGTACGTTTAAGTGGATCTCCCAAACCCCGTACATTCCATGAAATTACAGCAATCCCCGTCATCATGTCTCAGTTAAAACGGCATCACATGTCATATCAAACTTCCACCCGTCGTGACAATCACCATCTCCCCCCAACCTGACCAGCGGGCATATAACATATAGCTTTGCTAATGTAAGATCAGCGTCCTCCTGGGTGGACGACAGTGAAAATGCAAAATAGTCAGAAAAAAAAAAAGGGAGTAGCAGGACATGGGTCATCAACTTCAAACAGTCAGGTATACCCCAGTGTGGAGTGTTTACCCATATCTCACCGCTTAGATCGTGCTTATACCGGGGAGCCTCAGTCCTACGGCTGGGAGTGTGATTCTGGGAGGACAGTCTTTCTGGGTGTGTGAGGAAGAGAGCAACATCCAAAAAAAACAAAAAAAGAAAAAACAGTGAAACCATATAAGGAACAACAAAAAACATCAACTTTGCAGAATACTGCTGCTGGGCTAAACCTGAGCCCTTAACTTGCCACGGACGCAACGTGCATCCCATGGCTCCTTTCCTGCGCCTCCTTGGGCGCTCCGTGTGTGATCCAAGTCGCATGAATAACTAGACCGGTCAGTAAATAATTCAGTTCGCTCCGATCCTGGCTAGGGAAATGAAGGCCTTCTTTCCCTCTCTACAGATATTGTTCTCCCGGTCCATCACTGTACTCAGTCCAGCAGATCAGGATAAATCAGTCCTCGTCCGCCGCCGGTCTCTCCACCTGACGAATCACGTGTTCATTCATATCCAGCCACGATGAGGCATCCGCCGCTGATTCGAAAAACTGGGCCCTGCCTCCTGCAACGATCCGGAGTTTTGCAGGATAGAGCATTGCGTAGTTAGCTCGTAGGCGCTGTAATCTCCTCTTTACTTCCCCAAATTTGGCCCTACGCCTCTGCACATCAGCCGAGAAATCGGGGTAAAAGGACACCCGCACTCCATTAAATTGAATGTTGCGCCGTTCTCTGGCCAGTCTCAGGATGATTTCTTTGTCCTTAAAGTTGAGAAGTTTAGCAAGCATGGTTAGTGGCGGGTTACCAGGGGGGAGAGGTCTGGGTGGCACTCTGTGCGCCCTCTCCACTGAAAAAAAGGGTGTAAAAGCATCTTTGCCAAAAACTTCTTGCAGCCAGGCTTCCACAAACGCGGTAGGATCCCGGCCCTCCGCTTTCTCAGGGAGGCCCACTATGCGCACATTGCTCCTCCTCAAACGGTTCTCAATGTCTTTGTTGCGGTTCTCATTAGCAGTCGCTGTCCTGGCTGTGATCTGTAGTTCTCTAACAAGAGGGGCCATCCTGTCTTCCACCTCGCTGACACGGCCCTCCACCGCCGTGGTGCGCTCCCTGATTTTTTGGAGATCGTGGCGGATCAGTCCCACCTCCTCCTTCAATCCCCCAAAATGTTGTTGCAGCGTCTGCACCGATTCTGTGCATTTATTCACCGCTCTCAGAATCTGAGCCAGCGTGGGTTGTTCAGAGCCCTCATCCTCCTCCTCCTCCCCTGTATGCACTGTAGGTGTAATCTGGGCTGAGGCCTGCTGTGATGAGGAAGGAGGCCCCGGCGCCAGTGCTTGGAAGATGTCTGGCTCAGCGTCCAGCTCCTCATCAGAGGTATGGTCTGCTATGTTGTTAAGTTTTTGTGCATAATACACCATGTCCTTAGTTACCTCTTTTCCCTGGGCTTTAGGAGTCTTGGGGGGGGTTCCTACCCGCATCTTTCTTGTCTCCTCGCGCTTTCCAGGGTGCCGCGGCGCCATTTTGTAAGTCCTGCAGCTCGTCTCCCTTGAGCTGTTTGCGGGTCATCATGCCGGTGATCGGGCGGGTGAGTGGATCAATGTGTGCCTCGAGTGCGGCTGTGCTGCCAGACGTTATCCTGTATTGAAATCGCTCGGTATTTCGGCCGGGAGAAGGATCAATGAAGTATGCTTCCAGGGAGCTCTGTGAGACACGTCCGCTCACATGCCGCTCTTGGCCACGCCCCCCAGTTGGGGCCCTTTTTGATGGTTCACAAGTGGTGAATATTGGTTAGGTCCGTCAATCCTTCTAAAGGTGTTTGTAAGGTGATACTTTAGAAAAGAACGCAAACACTGATAGGTGAACATAATTGTTATTGGATGTCCTAAAACATGTGATATAGAAGTATCTGTTTCTGTAATTTGTTCAAAATAGGTTTGACATCCGTCTCCCACCAATCCTTGTTTGCTGGTTTTCAAACTCTGGATAGTCTGACTGATTGTATGAGGTATGATTAGGGACCACCGGGTCTATACTAAGATGTATAGCCTGTAAGAGATGTTTGGCAAGATTTGTCGGACTCACAGAGAAATCATTATAATTTGACTGTAGTCCTTGCGTTAAAGGGGTTGTAAACCCTGGAGGTTTTTTACCTCAATGCATTATATGCATTAAGGTGAAAAACCATCTGTAGTGCAGCACCTCCCCATAGCCCCCCCCCTTACTTACCTGAACCCGATCGTTCCAGCGACGGAGACAAGCACATCAGCTCCAGCCTTTGTTTCTGGTCCTCATTTGATAGATTGATAGCAGCAGGAGCCATTGTCAATCACAAATCTGTCTGCTTTCCAGCAGTAGTGTCAGACAGGGTGTGGAGACCACGCTGCTTAGAAAATAGTGGATGGATTTGAACTGGACCGATTGCTATATGCACTGCTGGAGATTTAATTAACATTAAAAATGTAATCATAGTTCTTCTTTAAACCTTGATATTCACACAAGGAGTACATCCTGTTTTTTCATGTCTCCTTAGAAATTGCTGGTCATCAGTCAATTTTTTTGGTCAATTCTAGATCTAACTCTGTAGAAGGCTCTTTATCCATGGGCACTCCAGACTCGAGTTGGCAGCAGACCAGATGGACAGACTCCAACAATGGCAGCATATCTTACACGCATGCCCCAGGATCAGACCCCTGTCCCATTCTTATACAGCACAGGACCAGAGGGTTGGACCCAAGAAAGCCCGCTAAAGAAAAAGACCCATGAAGCATGTTAACTGTTAACCCTTCTGGCTGGGGCAGCGCTAAACTCAACATGCTTACAAATGTGTCAGCATCAATAATTTTCTTACAGCCACCATTTTAATTCAAAGAGAGAAGTTACACAACAGTCCTACAAGAAAAGCACATTTATTGATCATGGCAATCGATACAATCTAAAGCTACCACCCATGTCAGGGTGCTAGCTGCAGTTGGCAGAGAAGTAATGCCCCATACACACGATCGGAATTTCCGATGGAAAAAGTCAGGCGGACTTTTTCCATCGGAAATTCCGACCGTGTATATGACTTTTTTGCATCAGAAATTCCAAGGAATTCCGTCAGAGTTTAGATAGAGTACATGTTCTCTTTTACTCGGATGGAACTCCGATGTGATTTTGGCCAGTCAAAGGTCCGAACGTGTGTACAGGGCATAAGTTAAATTGGGTGAACCTTGTGCCTTTTATAATTGTTTTCCTTTGTTTCCTGGAATTATTATTGAAATCCAGAGAACACATTATCTGTACCACAACAACTGATCTTATTACAGCTAAAGAACAAAAAGCTGGGCAAGATCAGGACACCATGGGGAGATTCCTTCATCCACACTCTTTAGCCAATGAATGAGAATTGCAGGTCTTCACAGGAAAAAAATCAGGATTTGCCTAGTTCAAAGTGACAACAAGTGCAACACAGCGAATGTTGTAACTTTTGCAGTTAACAAAAAAAATAGGTCATTTTACATGAAGCATCTTTACACATGGATTGTTCCAAAATCTATGATGTGGGTGATGTTGGTGAATTTTCCTGCATAATTATGATGAACATGGTTTAAATTAGGTGTATAATTTTTGAACATACAGTTAAATTTGACCATTTATCAATAGACCCCAAGTCTATAATACAGTCTCTGATATTCATGTATAGGATTCCAAATAGTGGGCTTTTTCTATATTCTGAACACCCTAAAAAACGGAGATTGTGAGTTCTGGCCTAAAGTGTTATTAAGGGCAAAATAAAAAATGACATATGTAATGAAGTCAGTCACTAGCATTTGTTTTTCCAAGTCCCTCTGTAACTTGTTTTTTTTTTTTTTACCTGTTGATCCTGATGTTATTTTTTACATTCTTTTAAAGTGGAACTAAAGGTAAAAAATAAATACAAATAAAATAACAGGCAGGCTCTTTATGGCCAAAGAGACATGCAGCATTTCCAACACAGTGTCAGTGTGCTGGGATTAATGACTCCCGCAGCTGATGTCATCCCGCATCAGCCAAGATGACTGAAGTCTGGCATTTGGAAAACTCTGGGAAGAAGATACAACGGACCTCATTGGTGTTGGACTGTTGAACCATAAGTGAGTATTCTTGCCCTTAGTTCCAGCTGTAACAAACTAAGCTTTGTAGCAAAAGTGATTTAAATGCAGCGATACCCCCGGAGGGGCTGCTGATTTGTTTTGGGTCTACTCTCTGACCTATCCACCCCTTTAAGTGGCTCGAACCCTCCCTTGGCACATGTTACAAAAGGTGAATTTATCCTTTAACCCTGTATGCCTGATATGCTAAGCTGAGGAGCCTGGAGTGCGACCGGAGCCATTCACAGCTTATGCCTTGTTTCCACTGCACGGAACGGTTCGGGTCAGTTAATTTGGAGCGGTTAGGATGGGACCGGTTTAATCGCGTGAGCATTTCCACTGCAAATCGGACCGTCGCGGACCATTCAGGTTTTAGAAAAATTTCCTAGCGCGTCCACCAATCAGCGAGATGTGTTTGTAGGTCCGCCCTAATGGAACCGTTCCACTTTCTCTGGACCCTCATGAGAAGCAGGACCCTTGCTGGTGCGGTACGGTTTGCTTTTATGGCACGCTTTCATAATGGAAACACCCAAAATAGCGAACCGTACCGTACCGCACCGAACCGATCCGCTCAGTGGAAACGAGGCATTAGAGAGCAGCTGCAGAGGAATGATCACAGTGCTGGAGGAAGCCTGCTGGAATGAGGGGTAAGGTAACATATTTTCTTCTTAATTCCCAGCCCCTAGATTAAACAAACAATTAACCCTTGCAGTGCAGGAGCCCCATTTTTTCTATTAATGGAGTTGGGCTTTAGGTCTGACTTTGTCGCTACATGCTTCTTCCAGATACGTGGTTTAGAATAGAAAACACCTAGTATTTCTGGGGATGGAGGAACATGTAGTTCACACCATGTGACAACATTAGACCAATCATAATGCTGAACCAATCACAGATTTCTTCAGTGTTTACCAGTTGATTCACATGTCTGAAATTTTTGATTTTTCTTGCTGGTTGCTGCACACATTAATCGCACATCCTGATGCACTGCAAAATAGGACCTAGGCCCAACATCCTCACGGGAATGTGCCTGGATTCAATTATATTTTTAATTTAATTTTTTAGTTAATATGTCCTTTTTTTACACTGCCATACAAATTGTCATACGCATTTTAACTTTAAAGCGCAGTTCCACTCTGGAAAAAAAATTTCTTCCAAAAATCTAAAAAAAATATTTAATGGAAAAAAATAATAATTTTTACTTACCCTAAATAGCTGTTGCTATGCGGAAGTCCCGAATTTGCCCCTTATCTTCCGCGGTGGATTCTCTTCCTCCTCTTACACTGAGTGGATTCTTGTAAATGTGGCACGCTGCATTCTGGGAACTGTGTGTATCCCAGAAAGCAGCCGAACCATTAACAATGCGCCACGCTGCTCGCACATGCGCAGTAGGAAACGGGCAGTGAAGCCACACGGCTTCACTGCCTGTTTCCCTTACTGTGGATGGCGGCGCCTGGAGCTGCCAGGATCGAGAATCGGCATCGGGGGGGGGGCCATCAGCGTGGGCAAGTAGGAAAGGTAAGTGTCCTTATTCAATGTCAGCAGCTACACTGTTAGTAGGTGCTGACTTTAAAAAAAAAAAAATTGCGGGTGGAATCCCGCTTTAATATAACATTTGTTTATTTATTTGGTTTGTCAGAGAGCAGGCACATAATTTTGTGACACATATACAAGATATAAGTCAAGAGACTCCAATTTCGGACATTCTTTTTTCCACCCTATCCTTTCAGATTTCACAATAGTCTATACAGAGTCAGTGCTGCACATTCTCCAGCTGTTGCAGACACATGAATTCTGACACCTTGCTTGCCCTTCCCCCAGTTACCAAATTCAGGCACGCTTATGCACACCACCATTTGTCAGGAACCTAATCCCCGGGAACTCTTCCACCTGCTTTGATGAGTGTGCAGTGTGCAACAAACTTTAAAGAATATCTAAACACAAGAACAAAGATGTAATTTATTGTAACTTATCAGTCCTTAAAACAGACCTTACCCCCTTTTACTAAAAATCACATCAGTATACAGCTCTGCATGCTAAAATAAAATAATCTTACATTAATTACATAGTTACATAGTCGGCAACGATGGCAAGGCTTCAAAAAGACAATAGTCCATCCAGTTCAACCCGTGTAGGTGCATGTATCAGTGTCTATAATAATTTCCCATAATCCCTGTATGATGTGTCCTTTAAGATATATATCTTTGGCTCCATACACACGAGCAGACAGATTTGTTTAAATCGGTCGGACAGAACGATTTGAACAAATCTGTCTGCTGGGGACGTATTGGTTTGATCGTGTACACACGATCAAACCAAAATCCCCGGCGGCAGACGTCGCGCTGACGTGGCGGTGACGTTGACGCCGCCACGTCACCGCACCAGGAAGTAAAACACTTCCGCGCATGCGTCGAAACCATTCGACGCGTGTGCGAGAAGACATGTCTGCTGGTTAGCGTACTAATCCGTTGGCTCGCCCGTACACACGATCGAATCTGTCTGCTGGGACGGTCTGGCAGACCGTTTCCAGCAGATAGATTTGATCGTGTGTACGCGGCCTAAGAGTCTTTTAAAGATATCCATACTCCCTGCATCCACCGTCAACTGTGGGAGAGAGTTCCACATCCTTTTTCCCCTAACAGTGAAGAACCCTACGCAGTTTAAGGTTAAACCACTTTTCCTCCAGTCTCATTGTGTGCCCCTGTGTCCTTTTACACTCCCTAGGACTAATTAGTTTATTTCCTATGATGGGATCCCTATTGAGATATTTGTAGATCGCTATCATGTCCCCTCTTAAGCGTCTCATCTCCAGCGAGAATACATTTAGTATTTGCTGCCGTTCCTCATAATTGAGGTCCTCCAGTCCCCTTATTTTGTGCCCTTCTTTGAACTCTTTCCAGCTCCAGCACTTCCCTTTGGAGGACTGGTGACCAGAACTGAACGTAAAACACCAGATGAGGTCTGACCAGAGTTTTATAAAGTGGCAGAATTATAGTTTTGTCCCTGGAGTATATTCCTTTTTTTTTTTATGCATGCTAATATTCTGCCTGCTTTGGTAGCTGCAGCTTGGCACTGCATGCTGTTGCTCAATCTGTCATTTATTAGCACCCCTAGATCCTTCTCCATCCTTGATTCTCTCAGCTGTTCTCCACCCAGTGAATATTTCTCATTTATGTTTTTTGACTTCAAGTGCACTACTTTACATTTCTCCACATTAAACCTCATTTGCCATTTGTCTGCCCACTCTTTTATTATGTTCAAGTCTTTCTGCAATTTTTTTTTATGTCCTGATGCAAGTTTATTACTCTGCTTATCTTTGTGTCATACTTAAAGACTGAGGGCCAGATTCTCGTAAGAGATACGATGGCGTAGCTCCATATACGCCGTTGTATCTCTGTTTTTTCAGCTGGGTATCTATGCGACTGATTCTTCGAATCAGTTATGTATAGATTTTGCTTAGATCCGACTTGCGTAAGTCACTTACACCGTCTGATCTAAGTTGCAATGTTACTGGTTGCGTTCCCGTAGATTTCTGCGTCGAATATGCAAATGAGCCTGATACGCCAATTCCCGAATGTATTTGCGCCCCGTCGTCTTAGTTTACAGCGTTTGCGTAAGCGTAAGGTTACCCCTGCTAGATGAGGGGTAACCTTGCGTAGGTCCGGCGTACGCCATGTTAAGTATGGACGTCGGGCCAGCGTTGTGTTTTTCCATCGTTTACGACGTTTACATAACTCGTCGTGAATAGGGCTGTGCGTTAATTACGTTCATGTTGAAACCAATGTATTTGCGGCGTACTATGGAGCATGCGTACTGGGCTACGTTTATGGGCAAAGCATGTGCAGTTTGTTAGGCGCGGGGGCACGCTTAATTTAAATACAAGCCGCCCCCTTTGAATTACGCGGGTATACGCCGGGCCATTTACACTACGCCGCCGCAAATTACGGAGCAAGTGCTTGGAGAATACGGCACTTGCTCCTGTAAGTTGCGGCAGCGTAGTGTAAATATCATACGCTACGCCGTCAGGTATAAGAATCTGGCCCTGAGACTGAATTAGTTATCCCATACTCTGTATCATTTATAAATATGTTGCATTTAATTGGTCTCAAGACAGAACCTTTGGGTCCCCCACTCACCACTCCAGACAAATCTGAGTACATATTATTTATCACTACACTTTGGATCCATACCTGTAACCATTTTTTTACCCAAGCACAAACCCTATGGTCCAAGCCTGCGGACCTCAGCTTGTAAATTAAGCGTTTATGGGGAACTGTATCAAATGCTTTTGCAAAGTCCAGATACACCACATTCACAGGTCTCCCTCTATCTAGATTGCTGGTTACTTCCTTGTAGAATGTTAGCAGATCTGGCAGGAACGTCCTCTCATAAACCCATGCCGATTACCACTAATGATATTCTTCTCCTTAGTAAAGCTTTGGATATAGTCCCTAAACATCCCCTCCAATAATCTACCCACTTTTTTGGATATTGGTATGATGTTGGCTTTTCTTAGCTGGTACTAATCCTGTCAGTATGCTGTCCACAAAGTTTAGGAACAATGGCCTGGCTATAACTTGACTGAGTTCTCTGAGGACTCGCGGGTGCTGGTGATTTATTTGTGTTAGGTTTTTTTGAGTCTTTCGTTGATTTCAACCTCTGTTAGCCATGTGGGTATGTCACGTGTTGTGTCACTAACACTACAGTCGCTGTCGATAAACCCTATTTTTCCTGCGTAAAAACTTTGGAGAAGAAGGCATTGAGTACAGTTGCCTTCTTTGTGTCATCTGTAACCATCCTCATCTTTTAAGTGTGCAATGTGCTCTGATTCTGTCTTTTTACTGTTAATATATAAAAAAAATAAGTTTTAATTAGTTAAACAAACATTTACAATTACTGGTTCATTCATGCGCTGGAGATGTAACCCTGGCCATACAGATGCATCCTGGGAAGGATACACTACCAGTCCTTGCCTCTCAGATGATGTGCACTGTCACATGTTCTAAGAGGCAGACACAGAATTTAAAGTGTTACTAAACCCACAACAGCAAAATTAGTCTGAATATGCAGTAAAGCATGCTTGTTATACAAATCCTTTGCATTGCGTATAAAGACTGTTTGATCCTGTTCCTCTGATCCTCCTTTTTTTCCACTTTCTCCCAAAAATAACCTGATATTTACAGAGTCAGGGGACAGGCTGCACATGCTCAGTTTGGTGTATATTTTAGAGAGTTTTTTTTCTTGGGTGCATGTGATCAGCACAGGGCCAATCAGCGCTGTCCAGACATGTACAGACAGAGAATCAGGGGAGAATGTAAACTCCTCCTACAAGCTTTACAAGGGACTGATAGAAGTCACAAGGCTGCTATATACTTCTGATTAGGAAGGGTATTTATCCTTTATATTTACTAAAATAATTGCATTTCCATGTTCTGTGTACTGTGAGAGACCAGATAAAGTGACTGCAGGTTCTGGGTTTAGTAACACTTTAAGTAAATAAAAGTAAGTTGATTCATCTTCCCTTAGTGTAAAAGGCAGCCCGTGTAAAAGGCAGAATGGACAGAAAAAAATAAGATATGAGGAAAAAAAATCTATTAATTTAAAACTGAAATCAACTGTGCTTGATGTGAGATGAGCAAAATAAATAAATAAAAGTGAAAAGAAAAATGTACAGCAGCACTCAAAAAACACCTAGATACAGCATGTAAACATGGGGCTTGAGCTGTGTTCCATTGATCCCTGCTGTTGTGCCTTGCGGTTCCTAATCCTTAAAGGGCAATACTGTGAAGATCCTTAGGCATTTACTTTGGGTGTAAATTGACCTCTTATGTTTCAATCTAATTTTGTTTGGTAAGAGGCAAAAATTTTATTTATTGGTGGTGGTATCACAAAGGAGTTTGAAGAAGTTCTTATATAATTGAATCACATACAAATTTAAATTCAATGCCTAATTATCTGTTAATATTTGTATGTAGATTGTTCTTCTTTAAGATGTGGTTGCTACATTCGTTTTCTTTTTATGGGCTAAAAACATTTTCTGTAAGTATATAAAAACGCAGGCCATACACGATTCGAATTTCGATCGAAAATCGCATACGAGCGTGAAATCGGACGATTTTCGTATCATTAGTGTGCTTGTTCGACACGCGATTTTCGTACGACAGGCGACATTTCAAAAACCAACATGTTGGTTTTTTTTCTGAAAAACGTCCAAAAATCGTATCGTTAATGGTAGAGTTGGACGATTTTTCCCAAGAAACATAACTGCGCATGATCCGAGTTGGCGCGACCCGACTTTTGACAGTAGGGGGTATGTTTAAAAGGTCACAGAAGATTACATCACTTCCTCTATGGTATGAAAACATTGTGTTTTCTCGCTCGATTTTCGTACGTAATTGATGGTACACTCGCATGCTTTTGTGAGCGCCGCGTTCGTTTATCGCTCGACGGCTCGTTCGAAATTCGAATCGTGTATGGCCTGCCTAATTCTGCCAGAATTCCAGTAAACTTTCCGTGCACCGAGAACCTGAATGAAAAAGTGTTAGATTGCGCTCAGGTCCTTTTATCTAGTGGACTCTCACTAAGGGGTAAGAGCTTGGTAAGAGCTGACTGGGGGTAAGAGCTTGCCCTGGCTCTATATATGCAAATGTAAAAAAAATGTTCTTAAATCTTAAAGAATTTAAATGGAATTTAAAACCATGAGAGCCAAAAATTAAAAAATCTAAAAAATGAATGAGCGCTAAAGGGCTCCCTTATAACCAACACTGCATTAATATACAATTTTGGTTGGCCATACATTATACAATTTTCTTGTACAATTTTCCTTTAGATGTACCAAAACCATATAATATGAGGTCACACCTAAATAGTTTAAATTTTTATGCAATCAGACAGGCCCTTGCACTACAGAGTTGAAGGTAAATCTAAAGGAAATTAAATAAAGTTCCTATTGTCTGTAGCAATTCCGACGCTCAAAGTTCCGACGCATGCTCGGAAACAAATCGAGGCAGGCTTGGAAGCATTGAACTTAATTTTCTCGTCTCGTCGTAGTGTTGTACTCACTACATTCTTGACAGTCGAAAGTTCAGAGAAATTTTATGTGACCGTGTGAATGCAAGTCAAGCTTGAGCAGAATTCCGTCGGAAAAAACATCCAAGGAAAATCCAATCTTGTGTACATGGCATAAGATGTCTGGACTGACCAATAATGGAGATAGTAAGGAGAAAGGGAAAGGGAAACGGGGGGGGGGGGGGGGGGGAAGAGAAGAGGAAAAAAAAGGGGGGGTGTAAGGAAAATAGGTAATAGGGGGAGGAAATGAAGGGAAATAAAAAAAAAAAAAGGGATGGGAGGGAATGAGGGGTGAAGGGGGGAGAGGGAAGGGGAGGGTAAGGGGAAAGGATAAGGAAAGGAGGGGGGATGCAAGGGAAAAGAACGGGGGAGGGCAGAAGGGAAAAGAGGGAAGGGGAAGAGAGGGAGCTGTGTTGGAGAATTAGAAAAATATAGTGGGCCCCAACCAAGAGAAGGGAATCATTCATAATAATGAGTGCTATTTCACTCATGGTTAAGGCCTCTATCAAGTTAAAAAATTCAATACACCTCCTTCTTACAAAGAAGGGAAGAAACAATCTCCACCACGAATGGGAGAATTTATTTTCTCAATGATTTGGACTCTTAAGGATTGAGTGTAAAGTCCTGTACATACGGCCGGGAATCCCGCCAGGAAAAAAACATCGGTTTTCCTGACGGGATTCCTGGCAAGCTTTCCTTGCCAAGCCGTGCACACATACGGCTATTCAAAAGAGCAGCAGTGACATCATCGACTACGACGAGCCGGTGCCATCTTGCTACACCCTACACTATGCCTTGTATGCTACCGCGCATGCGTCGAAGGCTTATCGAGCATGGGCGGGTTTACCTTCGGACAGGTAAGCATACAGACGACCGGTTTTCTCGGCAGGAAACACTCTGCTGGGAAAACCGACGAGAAAATAGAAAGCAGGGTTCTCTATTTTCGCGTCAGGATTCTTGGCTGTTTTCCTGATGGGAAAACTGCTAGGGAGCATACACCGGCCAAATGCTCTCCTGGCAGATTTTCTGCCAAGAAAACCTGTCGTATGTACGAGGCTTTAGGCCTCATGCACACTGAACATTTTTACAGCTGGTGTTTTTGGCTTCAGAGATTTTTTTCTGCAGTCAATAAACTCCCCAGCATGTTATCCTATGTGTCCATTCTGTATTTTTCAGCGTTTTTTAGCCATAAGCTTTTATGGGAGTAAAGTTTTGCTTAAAAAAGCTAAAAAAAACGATACACCTAATTAACGCTACAGCTTAAAATCGCTACTACATAAACGCTGAAAATCTAGTTATAAAGTCAAGTGTGCATAATTGTTTAAAATGTCTAGATAGATCAGTGTCCTTGCCAGTGTTTATGTTGGAGATGTGGTATCCTATCACAAAGACATCTCATGGTCCTGCCTACATACTGAATGTTACAAAAAACGCATGTCGCAAACCTTGTTTGTCAATTTACCAACTGTTTGGTGTTAAATGTGTAACCATTAGAACTTGAGGTAATGACATGGGAGTCACCTAGATACGTACAACTTGCACACCCTGTGGCACCACACTTAAACATACTAGTTATGTGTAACCATGTGTGGGTAGATTTTCTGGAAACAAGTAAACAAGGTGAGATCATGTTATCAATTGTAGCTAGGAACTTAACACTTTTCTTCAGTACTACTCTATATCCAGGGTCTCTATATAAGATACGGAGGTACCTGGAAACAATAGCCCGGATTCACAGAGCACTTACACTGACGTATAACAAGTTACGCCGACGTAAGTGCAAATGTGCACCGTCGTATCTGTGTGTCAGACCCACAAACAGAGATACGCCTAAAACCAGGCTACACCCTGCCGACGTAACTTTCTTACGCCGGCGTAGGGTGGGCGTACATTTAGGCTGGGTGCATGGTGCCGCTCCCATTAATTAGCCATTCAAACATGCAAATGAGGTAAATATGGCGATTCACGAACGTACGTGCGCCCAAAGCAGTCTACGCGCGGTGCGCGTAAGTTGTACGTCCGGCGTGAAGTTATTTCCCATAAAGGAGGTGTAACTCAGCAACAGACATGCTCAGGTCTGCACCAGGGAACACAAGCAGGCGTATTTTACGTTGGACGTGTGTCTGGCTGGGCGTAGGTTACGTTAACGGCGTACACAGTGATCCGGCGTATCTTAGGCAGTTGTTCCGACGTGGTCGTGAGCATGCTCATGTCAGAGTCTATGGAACTTACCGAGGCCGAGATGCTGCGGACGGCTCACCCTTGCGAACCAGCGCTGACCGCCCTCTGGTGGTGGAAACAGAGGGGTGACAGCACCAGGAGGCACCGGTACCGGAAACAGGAAGCTGAGTCAAGGTGTAGATCAAGGAAGGCACAGGAAGACCCTGGAGAGACCTGGTGGATGAGTACGATATCCGGGACACAGGATCTGCAGACAGGCTGAGGAGACAGTCCGTGAGACAAACAGGATCAGGGGACCGAAGAGACAAAACAAGTTCAAGGTACTGGCTGTGGGCCAAGGATCAGAGAGATCAGCGGAAGTCCAGTAATGCAAGCCAAGGTCAAGGATCGGAGAGGTCAGCGGAGTCCAGGGGTGCAAGCCGGGGTCAAAGGATCGGAGAGGTCAGCGGAGTCCAGGAGTGCAAGCCGGGGTCAAAGGATTGGAGAGGTCAGCAAAGTCCAAGGCAGGCTGAGATCAAGTATTCAAACAGGTAAGCCAGAAAGTTTCAGGTCAACAGGTTCAAGCAGTGAGACACATACAGGAGCTGATGACAAACCAGCAACCTGTCATGTGTCAGAGGCAGGTTTAAATAGGGCGGTGAGCCCTGTGATTGGTTCCGACGGGACCGTGTGCGCTCGCGCCGTGCGTGCGCTCCCGCATGCGCCGCGCCGCCGGACCATGCCCGCGCACGTGCGCGCACATGCGCTGAATAGGGATGCGCGGCCGCGCCGTTCTACTGCGCATGTGCGCGAGACCAAAGTCCGCAGAATTGGTGCCCTGACAGCGCATTTGCATGGGGTAACGCCTCATTTGCATGGATCACGCCCACTTCCACCTACGCCGGCCTGCGCCTTTGAAACCCATGCCACGCTGGTGCAACATTGGGAGCACTGGCCAATGTGTTTTAAATGCATTTGTAAACTTCTGTTGTCGCTATAGGAAAGAAAAGTGTGTTAGGGTTACAACATCTTCTTATTTCCATAAAATACTGGAGAGAAGCGTTCTGCATTCTATAAAAAACTAGGCTGATAACGTTGGCGTTTCAATGCAGCATCATCAGCTCACTACAAGAAGTTACATGCTCATTGGATTTCTGGCAGGGTCAACAGAGCCGATATAACAAAAGCCTTTCGATGGTATATTTAACAAACCAAAATGTAGCAAATAAGATACCTTTATTGTTAGGGTTAACACACACTTTAAATAATTTAACAAACTGCTGTGTATTATATAAATGGTACACATAGGAAGTGTTGAAAACTTGGAGGCTTTTCTGGAAACAGAGAACCTGCTGCTCAGCGAATGTTGCCAGGTACACAGTTCAGACTTTACGTGTAATTGTATCTTGAGCTTTTCACTTATTTATATACACCATATGCTTGGCAATTTGGAGACATGTGAATGCAATGTAGTCATTTAATAGAATGTTCAGAACAATGAAGATACGATTATGTTGCACTCTACCCATTCCTGCTAGTCATCCTCAGACAAAAAATTTGAGGGCACTACATGCATTTTGTCTGGCAATGGCAAGCTAGGATTATGGGAAGGAAAACAAATACATACACAATTGGAATGTATATGTATGTGTATCATTTTACCTGCTAAAGGATTAATAATTCTGTAGAGCCGCTGTTGTGGTTTACACAGTTTTGCCACACTGGACAACAAGTAAGATCATTGTACAATAAGTCCCCTACATACGAACTTTCGAGTTGCGAACTTTCAAAGATGTGTTTGCACAGTTCTTTTTTCATTCAACCCAGCGGGCTGAACGAAAATAACTGACAGAATACAAATAATAACACAAGCAATATTGGTGCAGCGATCTCCCCAGCTGTGCTATTGTGTTCTGAGTGGAACCTGTCCTGTCAACCGCTGTATGGTTTCGGTCCTCGTTCTGCAGATCAGCTTCAGGGTCTTGGCAATCTTCTTAAAGTCTAGATCATCTTAATGTAGAGAGCAACGATTCTTTTTTTCAGATCCTCAGAAAGTTTTTTGCCATGAGGTGTCATGTTGAACTTCCAGTGACCAGTTTAAGAGAGTGAGAGCGATAACACCATATTTAACACACCTGCTCAATTAATGGCTGTGTGTTGAGTTATTTTGAGGGGACAGCAAATTAACACTGTTATACAAGCTGTACACTCACTACTTTACATTGTAGCAAAGTGTAATCTCTCCAGTGGGATAAATAAGAGGGGTATACTCACTTTTGTGAGATATTGTATATACAGTATATATATATATATATATATATATATATATATATATGGCTTTTTTTCTCAGAAAATGGGTGCAGGAACTCAACCGCCAACCTACAAACCCCCCCCCCCCCCACACACACACACCCTGCAAACAGCATCATATTGGGAATGGTCAAATTTCAAAGACAGGATTTTAAAGGGGCAATAAATACCAGGAGTACATTGCTTACAGAGTGTGAGGAGTCATACGCAGAGTTTAGTAGTGTGCTATACACCAGTGGCGGTGGTTATTTTCTTTGGTTAGCGGAAAACAGTAAATTCCCCCTTCAGTTGGTCATCTGACTGGCAGGTCTGGTGCACTGACAACCCCATCTATTAGGCACTTCTCCTCTCCCGAGCTCTCTCTTGGCGGCGGCGCCGCCGCCAAGCACTAGTTGAGTGCGAAACGCGTCGGCTGTCCTGTTTCTGTGGTTGCGGTGACTGTACATGTTCCTGTTTTTACATTAAAGACAACTTTTTCATTTGAAATTCTTCTGGAGTGCGGCAGTCCATTTTCTTCCTCTTCATTGCCATGGCGGCTCTTCCTTAGTTTCCTCCCTCTGGCTTCTGTTTCTTCCATCCTTCCACTGCGCTCCAGGGGCGGTCAATCGGGGGTTTTCTCTTGTTGGTCAATCAGAAAACGGGTCTTGGACTTGCTTCTGATTGGCTGGATTGAGGGGGGGCGTGGCGGCCGGACTCTGATATGGACACTTAGCCCAGGAGCTCCGCTCGCTTACCGGAGATAGTAACCTACATCAGTGCCCACTGGTGACATCCACAGCTGCAATCGCAGACATCCGACCGCTAAACACCGGCGGCATCGATCGGTCATGGGGAGGAATAGAAAGAAGCCCCAGCAGCCGCAAAAGCTGGACGGCTTCCTCATCCATCACGGGCGCGGGCATCAGCAAAATGGCGGCGGTACAGGGAACACTAGGCCAGAGCATAACCAGCTTAACAGCCGCGATCCGGCTCTAAATAACATCCGTCCGACTCTGCCGACCAGCTCATCCTCTTCTGGGACATCTAGTCCCACCACCAGGAGCCAGGCCAAGTCCAGACAGAGGAGAGACTCCCCAGCTAGGCCGCAAAAAGAAGCAGGCATGGAGGTAAGCGGTCCTCACCTCTCTTCAGCAGGCCTGAACACACAGGGAAGAGATCCCATAGCTGACTTCCCCACTGCAGACGGACCAGTGTCTGATACAATGCTTAAGGACATGTTGCTCTCCTTAAGATCCTCTCTGCAGTCTGATCTGCTTAAAGGGCTGAATGAATGCCAAAGAGAAGTGCAGGCATTGGGAAACAGGGTTCACATAGTTGAATCCAAGTTGGAGGACTACACCTCATCCTATAATACTATGGTAGAAGCACACTCAGCACAGGATGAAGACATAGAATGGATAACAGATAAGCTTGCAGATCTCGAGGACAGGTCCAGGAGGAACAATCTGAGTTGAGTTGAGTTGAGTTGAGTTGAGTTGAGGTGCACTTTCTATAGCGTGGTCAATTACCCCGGAGGATCCCGACACGCTGGATCTCAATCGCAATCTCAAACTGAGAGTAATTCCTGAATCAGTACCCCCTAACCAGCTCCTGCAGTACACCCAGAACCTGTTCTCAACCTTGCTACCTGTAGTGACAGCACATGATCTCCTCGTGGACAGATTCCATAGGATCCCTAAACCGTCCTTTCTCCCTGATGACACACCCAGGGATGTCCTGCTGAGGGTTAATTTCTATCACATTAAGGATCAACTCCTTCAAGCCTCACGCAAGCCGGGTGAAATCCCTCAGCAGTAGACCCTCACCCTCACGCCACTGTCAGAATGCTGCCAGATTTATCCAGGCACACACTACAACGCTGTCGCAAACCTGCTGACTGTCACCAAAGCACTGAGGAACCACAGTATCCTCCACAAATGAAAATACCCTGATACCCTCGCTATAACTCATAATGGAAACACTGTGTCTGTGTCCAAACTGGAGGACGGACTGAGTATCTTGCAACAATGGGGTATACTTCCTGACCAACCTGCCCAACAATCGCCTCATTCAGGTTTGCAGCTCATGCAAAATGATTGGCAGGTGGTATCACACAAGCGCTCCTCTAAGAAGAAAACCGGTGGAAACGCCTGATACTAACTCACCACTGACCACAAAAATCTCTGGAGTAGAGAGTTCATTGTTCGATTCTTTTGTTCACCCCTCTCATACCTATAGCAGCTACGCCTGCACGAGGATCTGTTTATTGATCCATTTCTTATCCTAACTCATTTGACTTTGTTTTTTGTTTTTGGTTCTTTCCTCTGTTTTTTTGATATACACAGATCCAGCGGCAATGACATGACCATAACGTTGAAAATGTTATAACCCGGATACTATTCCAGCACGGTACATCAACGTCCAAAAGCGAATCCATTGGGAACAGTAAGTACGAGCACGACATCTACACACGTTTTCTCACACCCCGACTACAATGACAATTACATTTTTATCCCTTAATGCACAGGGTCTGAATCACCCAGCAAAGCGGTTCTCCATGTGGAATAAAGCCATTAAACAAGGGGCAGGCATTCTTTGTGTACAGGAAACACATTTCCAATTGCACAAATCACCACGATGCTCGCACAGAGACTTCCCATTTATGTACACAGCCTGCACGCCGGATGGCAAAAAAGGACACTTGCATTCAAAAATTCTCTCTCCTTCCAACCTAAGGACACTGTCATTGACGAAGGAGGCAGATTTATTATAGTCACCGGGGACATAAACTCCAAACCTTACACAATCATTACGGTGTACACACCCAACTCACATCAACTCCGCTTCCTAAAAAAAGTTCTTAACAAAGCGAATCCCATGAAATATGGAAATCTTCTGATATGTGGCGATTTCAACGTTGGGACCCAAGGTTGGACACTACATCAGGTACAACTAAAGGCGTACCATCACTCCAGTCCCTGATCCACACCGAAGAACTGTTCGATGCTTGGAGATGTATTCATTCTAACGATAGAGACTACACCTTCTTCTCGGACAGACATGGCTAGTATTCTCGCATAGACATGTTCCTGACAGATAAATGGCTCTTGCAAAATGTCGAAACTGCGACAATCCATGACATTACATGGTCAGACCACGCTGCCATATCCATGTCTGTTGTGGAAAGGGGAGTCTCTTCTTCACCCCCCATCTGGCGTTGCAACACAAAACTTCTACAAGAACAACACTGTCAAAAGCACATCTCCCTACCCCTAAAAAACTACTTCTTAGACAATACAGCCTCAGTTGTAGATCCATATGTACTATGGAATGCACACAAAGCCTATATGAGGGGAATCATAATTCAACTAGGTGCCACGGAAAAAAAGAAGAAAGCCCAACGACTCAATAAAATCCTTCTAGAATTAAGAGATCTTGAATCTCAAAATAAAATCTCGCCATCAACATCCTTAGCCACTAAACTGTGCTCCGTTATAGAAGACCTTAGGGAGCTATTAACCCAACAATACGATAAACATCTCAGCCGTCTAAAACTAAATTATTACGCTAACGCCAATAGAGCAGGCAAATATCTAGCGAATAGACTTAAAGTAGCCCGTAATAAAGTAAGAATAGCCTACCTGAAGCACCCCACTTCATCTCACAAGATCATCAACCCACAAGAAATAGCGAACCAATTTGCAGAATATTATTGTTCCCTATACAACCTGCATACATACCCCACCACACCACAACCAAACACAGATAAAATCCAAACGTTCTTACAGAAAATGCATCTCCCTTCCCTATCGGAACATCAGCTTAGCAAACTCAATGCACCAGTCACGCTCCAAGAGGTAGAGAAAATTATTCTTTCCCTTCAAAATGGAATATCACCAGGTCCCGATGGATTCTCGAACGAATACTTTAAAATCTTTAAATCTATTCTGATTGGCTAGATTGAGGATCAGTGTTACAATAGCAAATATTCATTCGCTGTTGTAACACCTGGGTGGGCTTGTAGCGCAGTGCACTGTGCCATGAGTCCACTTTTTTTAAAGCCTATTAAAGTCTATGGCTCAAATCAGGTGCTTCAAAAATACACCCCCGCCGCTGTAATTCAGACGCTCGGCATCCGGAAAGGGCACGAGACGCCTGAATAGGGAGTGTCAGCGGCCGTGGATAGATTCATGCAATAGGAAAAAAAATGCCGCTCCAGTTGAGTGATGGAACCCAGGGGTGCTAGCCTTGTTTTGTCGTGGATAAAAAAGAATGGATGGCTGCACATCGAGGTAGTGATGAATCTTTTTATTGTAAAATCCGTAACATGAATAACATGCGTTCCACACAGCGACGCTTAATGAATAAGCGTAGCGTCGCTGTGTTTGCCTGTCCTGCAGTGTTATTCATGTTACAGATTCTACAATAAAGAGATTCATCACTTCCTCAGTGAGCAGCCATCCATTCGTGGATAGATTCATGCTATGCATGAATCTATCCATTAGTCATATGGAGGTGGCTGGAGAGAAGGGGCGGTGCCTGGGCGCCCCTAATGGATGGGCTGCCACTGCTACACACAGAGTGAAGAGTTCAGGGGTGTGCTATGTACATAGTGCAGAATTAAGGGGTTCACTACTCACAGAGTGTAGAGTTCAGCCTTCTTCCACAGCTGCTTACCTCTGCACCACCCATCCACATCTCACTTTCACTTCTCTTCAGTTATGACCTCTGCATGCAACCTACCCCTTCACTGCCCTCATCTTCTCTCCCCTCCTTAAAAGTGTCACCATTTTTCACATGTCTTACTTCTGTTCTTGTATTAAGCTGAAGAACCCAACCAGCTAAAGTACGTTCCTTCTCACTGTAGGTGTCTCCACCTCACTTGCAGGGAGATCATCAAGTGGGGGTGTCGGCATCTGCACTGCACCACAGGCACCTGCACTGCACCACAGGCACCTGTATCTCAATCGTCCCCATCCAGCACTTTGTGGGAGCTGCTCAGGAGACAGATCTTTAGGAGCAATAGGGAGACAAGCTGTCACTTTTAAACAAAGAAGCCAAACTTTTGTGTTTACAAGTGATAGTGGTAAGCAGGGAGCAAGGGGCCTGAGCCAGAGGTGGTGGAACTGAGTTCCACCAAGTTCCAGCTGAAAAAGAGCAATTTAAAGCCAGTATAACTTGAAATTACCAATCACTAAAAGACCAGGCTGCTTTAAACTGATATTTCAGTTACTTACTGGGTATTGATGTACTAAACCCCCAAATGGATTGTTATACCTCTCAGTGACTCCAATATTGACCCACCTATCAAGAGTTTTTGGCACAACCCCTGTTGTGAGGGAATGCCATTCCTATGGAGGGAGTACCATTCCTACTGTATCTTCCATATATATATATATATATATATATGAATACATTTACAAAACCTCTAACTGCCAGAGAGAAATATTCCATAGTAGACAGAAAAAAGCTGTTACCAAAATGCAGAGGTTCCCAATAGATAAAGGATGCCACTGAATTAATTTGTTGGAAAGCATTGACCCAAAACCTTGCTGATATGTAACTATAAAGCTGATCTCAAGGAATAATCTATATTGCATACTTATATTGGTCCAGCGTCAGGGCTGGATTCCTGACAAGGGCACGAGGCCAGGCCTCGGGTGGCAGTGGCTGCAGGGACGGCGCTGCAGCAACAGGGGGGAGGAAAAATCCTCTTGTCCCGGTGTAATGCTGAAAAAGGTCCCCTGGCGGATAAGGACCCCCTGTACTGCGCAGGCACAGCACGGAGCCACCGAAAATAGCCGAAGATGTAGAGATGAAAATCAGCTCTACATGGCGCCTGTGCAATGACTATGACACATGCCGCACGCTCCCGATGCTAGTGCTAGTCTGCAAGGGGCGAGGGTGATTTTAGCAATAAAGTACACATCTTAGCGGGGCGTGTTAAAACAAATGGAGGGAGGGTTTTGCAATGTTGATGGGCGGGTTTTGCAATGTTGATGGGCGGATTTGCATGAACTATTTAACTCACAAAAGAGGCGGTATTTTAAAATTATGGACAGAGATGATAAGGGCGAGTATTACTGTTCAATGTCGATGGCCAATTTTAATACTTGTCATAGTTTATTCTTATTATGCTTATGACTTAACCCCATTGCAAAACCCACTTATCAACATTGCAAAACCCGGCCAACATTTGTTTTAACACGCCCCTCTAAGACATGTACTTTATTGCTAAAATCACCCTCGCCCCTTGCAGAGTAGCACTAGCATCGGTAGCATGCGACATGTGTCATAGTCATTGTGCAGGTGCCGTGTAGAGCTGACCTGAGCTCTACATTCTTTGGCTATTTTTGTCGGCTCCGTTGAGGTTTGTACTGCGCAAGCGCCACGCCTGCGCAGTACAGGGGGGTCCTTATCCGCCGGGGGGGACCTTCATCGGCAAAAACACCGGTCGGTCTGTATTGAGAAAAGCATCCGCCCCTTGTCTCGTCACATATGGCTCCCCATCACAGTTTGCTCCGGAAGTGACGTTCCGCTGAAAATTTTCGTACTGCACATGCGTGACGTCGCCATATGCGTTCCAACACTTTTATGACAAAACAGCACACTAAAAACACGATGGGTAGCCGAATGTGATGAATCACTGCCATCTTGCTACACTCCGCACTCCTGCACCCTAAGGATAGGGTGAGAAGGGGACAAGCGGACATCTTTGTATACCCCCTGGAGTTTTACATTTTACACTTATTTACAGTATTACAGTAAACTGAGGAAGTCCGCTGCTTTTAAAAATGTAGCATGTAAACAGTCAGACGTAATGTAATCTATTTTACTGTTTTTTACTATATTTCTATCACATGGGGAGGGGGGGGGCTCAGAAGCCTCCTATGCGATTATGTGTGTGGGGGGCGGCATTGAAGGACCCGGCTTTGGGGCGGCAAAGGGAGTAAATCCGGGCCTGTCTGGCGTAGCACAATGTATGTAGGCACATCTATTACCTGATGGGTTGCTGGGGAAGCTGAAAATCACTGTAGTAATCAATGCTCCTACAGTGATAGTGTGAACTTCTGGGTTCTGCTATTCCTTAAACAAAATATATGTTCGGATCCCGGTTTCGGCTACATGTGAATTGAGTTTGGTGGTCTCAGCCCGGCTCCCGGTGGGTGTGCTATGCAAGGTACGCCTGTGCTTAGTACGCGCCCCCCCCCCCCCCACAAAAACCACCACACTTGCACGCACACGAAATTGGTTTAACACGCACGCACTTTGGCCTCGCGGTCTCCTAAGAAAAAAAAAGATAGGCGAAGGACCTGCGGGGCTGGCTGAGCGGGCTAAACCCCCTCACTTAGCTGAGCGGGCTAAACCCCCTCTGCCCCGTTGGGCTCCTAAGCGGAGCAGGTAGGGCAGGGTGAGTGGGAGTCCCTCCCTCACACCCGCCATTGCCACCCAGGGGCATGGAGAAGGATGGCAGATTGCCTCTGGGGGGAGGGTCTGCCTACTCCCAACTCCTGCAGTCCGGCTCCTCTCTCGAGTTCACGCACAAAATACACTTTAAAAAAATATATATATATGAATGTTGGCAGCAGGGCTAAGCAAGTGACCACCTGTGTTCTGTGTGCAGAGGGGAAGCTGCCCACACAGAACCCCATGAGGACTGGGAAGATTGCTGCTATCACTGTAGTAGCACCGATTATTTGAGTGATTTTCAGCTTTCCCAGTGGTCTTTCAGGTAAGCGATATGCATATTTACACTGCACCAAGCTGAACCAATGTAAGTGTGCAATACAGATCATTCCTGGAGTGTTAATGTTAGAGTTGTGACTAATTACATTAAAAGTTAATTAAAACTGTATTTATACAGAAACATAGTAATTGTGAATATATTTTAGTTTTAATTTGAAGTACATTTTAATTCTAAACATAAGTAAGAAAATGTTCCTGTTTTTCAGAAGAATTTGGTTTAGTAACTAATCAATAAGTTAGCACAGTGGTGGGTAGTGTTTCTTTGGTTCAGTGTATGTGTCAAAACCTCTCTTGCTGTTTTATTCATGCAGCTATTGGATTCCCTTATTCAGTTTCAAGGATAAAGAACAAGAAAAATTAATTGGATAACAAGTAATGAGCTAAATCTGTCAGCATTGCTTGCTAAAGCTCAGCTTGCCCGGCCTTAACATTGTCTAATTTGTATAGCACTAGCAGAATTGATAGAGGTTCCATAGAAGGGCTTATTTATTACTGTGGATTATGTTATCTATTATTTTTACACAAACTGATTCCAAAATACTGTACATTTAGGAAAAGAAGCTTTGCATAACAAAAAAATATACATTAAAGTAGAATGTCTTTGTCTATAATCAGATTTAATACAAACCCAGAGAACAAGGGGTTTATTTCTTATTTCCGGTTATATTTTCACCTAAAGGAGATTGGCACACTATCAAACAAAAAATGTTAAGCTGCCTCCAACAGTCATGCCTCAACTTTTTGCTAGTTTCCTGGGAGGTTTGACACATTTTTATCAGCCCTGCTAAATTATAGTATAACTATTTTTTTTTGTGGTTGTTTATTATTTTTATTTTTACTTCAATCAAGATACAGTACTTTACACACTGCAAAAAAATGTTATGCCCCGTACACACGATCACTGTATGTGATGAAAAAAAAACGACGTTTTCTGTGAAGTAAAAAACAACGTTTTTGAAACTTCACTTTTCAAAGACGATGTTGCCTACACACCATCGTTTTTTCACAAAAAGCGAGGTTACGTTCACCACTCTTTTCCATTGAAGCTCGCTTCATAACTAGCTTCTGGGCATGCGCGGGTTGAAAAACTTCGTTTTAAACTACGTTTTTTGTTACACGGTGACTTTTTGTGAAACAAAAAACGACGTTTTGAAAAACGACACAAAAAATTGAAGCATGCTTCAATTTTTTTTTTGTCGTTTTTTACAAGACATAAAACGACGTTTTTCCCTACACACGGTCAATGAAGGTTTACCAAAACCATCTAATATGAGGTCAAACCTCAAGAGTTTCAATTTGTATGCAATCAGGCAGGCCCTTGCACTACATGGTTTTGGTAAACCTGATGAGAAAACCATCAAGAAAACTGATAGTGTGTATGGCGGCGTACACACGGCCGAGGTTCTCGCTGAAAATCAGCGAGAACCTCGCTGGAATGCACATTCCAGCGAGGACCTCGGCCGTGTGTACGGTCTCAGCGAGCTTCCCGTCGGGAAGCCCGTCGAGCCGAAATAGAGAGCACGCTCTCTATTTCCTCGACGGCCCGCCTGGAAGAATGGCTGGTTGCCATTCCCGACGGGCGGGTCGCCGAATTCGACGGCCGGGAGAGAACCTCGACGGGCGGAACGATGTGTTCTGCCCGTCGAGGTTCTCTGCCGTGTGTACGGCACCTATGGGGCTTCAGCCTATGGCCTCATGACAACCATGACGTTTTTGAGCTGTAAATGGCTGAGCCGTTTTTAAGCTGCAAAAAAAAAAAAAAAACACGACCAGTGCGTTCTGAAGCTGCAGCGTTATGCCGCGTACACACGATTGTTTTTCGGGTTGTAAAAAATGGTCGTGTGTGGGCTTTAACGACGTGAAAAATCTGCGCATGCTCAGAAGCAAGTTATGAGATGGGAGCGCTCGTTCTGGTAAAACTACCGCTCGTAATAGAGTAAGCACATTCATCATGCTGTAACAAACAGAAAAGCGCAAATCGTCTATGAGTGCCGCCTATCAGTGCCCATCAGTGCCGCATATCAGTACCCATCAATGTTGCATATCACTGCAACCTCATTAGTGTCCATCAGAGCTGCCTCATCAGTGCCTATCAGTGCTGCCTATCAGTGCCCATCTGTGCAGCCTCGTCAGCAGTCAGCACACATCAGTGAAGGAGAAAAATTACCTATTTGTAAAAATGTGTAAAAGAAACTAAGAAAAAAGCTTTTTTTATTTTTTTAAATAATTTGGCAACTTTTAATTTTTCACCAAGTGGTGATTAAATACCCCCAAAAGAAAGCTCTATAAGCCGAATTCACAAAGCACTTACGCTGACGTATCTCCAGATACGCCGACGTAAGTACAAATGTGCGCCGTCGTATCTATGCGCCGACCCACAAACCAAAAATAGGCTTCAGCCGCCTGACGTAACTTTCCTACGCCGGCGTATAGTGGGCGAATATTTACGTTGGACGCATGTGGCGTTCCCATTGATTGTCTATGCAAATATGCAAATTAGTCAAATACGGCGACCACGAACGTACTTGCGCCCGGCGCATAATATACGTGGTTTGCGTAAGTCGTACGTCCGGCGTAAAGTTTTTCCCCATATTGCAGGCGCAACTCATGCAAAGATATGGACCAGGGAACGAATGATGTCTAATTTTACGGAGTTTACGCTGTACGTGAATAGGGCTGGGCGTAGGTTACGTTCACGTCGTAGGCAGTGTTTCGACGTATCTTAGGCAGTTGTTTCTACGTGATTGTGAGCATGCACACTGGGATGCGTCCAAGGCACGACGCATGCGCAGTTCGTTTTAAGTACTTGTCTGACGCTCGGCCCATCATTTGCATTGGGTCACGCTTCATTTAAATGTATCACGCCCACTTCCAGCCCACTTTCAACTACTTTGACTTAGGCCGGCTTACGCCTACAAATTTACGTTACTCCGGCGAAATGATGGGAGCATTTGCTTTGTGAATTCCATGCTTCCCTCTCCGCGCTGTGCCGGCGTAGCTTAAAAGACATACGCTGCAGCGGCATATATATGCACTGATGTATGTGAATCCGGGCCTATCTGTCTAAAAGAAAAATGATAAAAATGTCATATGGGTACAGTGTTGCATGACTGCACAATTGCCATTCAAGTCACGACAGCACTGAAAGCTGAATATTGGCCTGGGCAGGAAGGTGGTGAAAGTGGCCAGTATTGAAGTTATTAATACATTTTTGACATGGCAAAATATTCGCAAGACAATGAAATAATTCTAACATTCAACACACAAGTTACAGTATGTTGGTGTATATTCTACTTAACACCAACATGCAAATATTGGGCGCGATTCAGATACATTGGCGTATCTTTGTGCGGGCGTAGCGTATCTTCTTTACGCTATGCCGCCGCAACTTAGAGAGGCAAGTGCAGTATTCACAAAGCACTTGCTCCGTAAGTTGCGGCGGCGTAGCGTAAATTGGCCGGCGTAAGCCAGCCTAATTCATAGTAGGAAGGAGGTGGGCGTCATCTATTTAAATTAAGCGTGACCCAATGCAAATTAATGGCTGGTCGAACTGGGCATGAGCACGCATGCTCAGAATCACGTCGCATATACTACCTAAGATACGTCGGCGCAATGCCTACGACGTAAACGTAACCTACGCACAGCCCTATTCACGTAGTACTACGTAAACGGCGTACGCGATGTAAAATTTGACAGCATCATTCCCTGGCCCATACCTTTGCATTACCTGCCCCTGCTATATGAGGGGTAACTTTATGCCGGACGTTAGCCTTATGCAAATCGCGTATATGAAGCGGCTGGGCACATCTACGTTCGTGAATCGGCGTATCTTACCCATTTGCATATTTAAAATGGGAACGCCGAATGCGTCCACGATACGCCGGCGTAGGCAAGTTACGTCGGACAGCTGAAGCCATGTTTTTTAGCGTATCTTGCTTTGTGAATTGGCACAAAGATGCGACGGCGCACATTTGTACTTATGACGGCAAATTTTTTGATACGATGGCGTAAAGCGTTTCTGAATCTGGGCCATAAAGTGTAAATGTCTGCTTGATTGGACATAGATTGGTTCATGTCAATCCTCTTATAACATGTATGTGAGCAATCTAGTTTCTCTCACAGATTCAACATATTGTACAGTGTATCAAAAAAGAAGTGCAGCGCTTTTAAAGCATAAATTATACCTCATGAAAAATATTACACGTATAATAAAAAGTTACTAAATAAAGTTCATATAAACCAGTGTTAGAAGCTACGGTATCTCATTCAAGATTCCCAGATTTCCCTCCACACCTCTCCTGTCAGGTCTGCGTTTTATTAATAGAGATAAGAGTGATGTTATGTGACCTCCTCAGAATTTTCCTCACCTCTCCAGTCAGGTCTGCGTTTTATTAATAGACATAAGAGTGATGTTATGTGACCTCCCAGAATCCTCCTCACCTCTCTGGTCAGCAGGTGGTAAGCATTTCCCTAACAGGACGGATGTTTTGGCTACCCTTCGTACATAGTGGAGAGAATACCAGAGATTCCCTGTGAGGGTGGATTATTATATATTAATTAGTCTTCTGGTGAGTGCATGGTGGTAGAGAATGAGTGGATGCATCACGCACTTCTCCTTTTTAAATTGCACTGAGGCACTTTATGGTTGGCAACTTGGAACGCCACATTTTGGGACTAATTCAAACCTTTCAGACGCTTCATTGAGCACCTTTATTATTGGTTTCTAGAATGATATGTTTTTCACTTTGATATGTATCTTCGATGAATTACACACGTGATATAGCTTCTAACGCTGGTTAGATTTATACGCACTTTATTTCGTAACTTTTTTGTTATACAGGTAGAATTTATGCGTTTAGAAGCACTGCACTTCTTTTTTTATCTATTGTTTGTTGGGTTGGTCACCTATTTAGTGCAAGCTGCTTTTCTGTTTTGAGAGCTCGCTTTTTAAAAAAAAAAACATTGTACAGTGTATGTAGCCTGTAAATCAGGACTCTGATTATAGTCATTAAGGCCCCTTTCACACTGGGGTGGTTTGCAGGCGCTATTGCGCTAAAAATAGCGCCTGCAAACCGACCTGAAACAGCGGCTGCTGTCTCTCAGGTGTGAAAGCCCTGAGGGCTTTGACACTGGATCGGTGCGCTAGCAGGACCACTCCAAAAGTCCTGCTAGCCGCATCTTTGGAGCGGTGAAGGATCGGTGTGTATCCCGCTCCTCCACTGCTCATTCCCATTAAAACCACACCGCTAGCGGCCGAATACTGTCGCAATTCCGATGGTAAAGCGCCGCTAAAAATAGCACGCTTTACCGCCACCGCACTTCCCGCCCCAGTGTGAAAGGGGCCTTAATGTGTAATTTTTCAGCAAAGCACCCACGAAAAAATAAAAATCTTCACAGGATTTTGATACAGGCAAGGATATTTTGTACGTACTGTATATAGTTGGTTACATGATATTTCAGTTTTCATAAAAAGCCACAAAGATTAAAGCAGTTTAAACTGTAAATCAGGTTATTTATTTGCAATGACACCCTTAACAATGACGCATTCTACAGTGACCATGGGCCTTGGCCTCATATGCTGTGAGGTTTGGAAAGGTGTTTGTAATTACATACCTATAGAGAGTTAGGCCCCTTTCACCCGGGTTCAGGTCTGCCTGTCAGTTTTTTAGGCGTACATGAACGGACGCTCTGTGCAGGTCTATGGAGCCACAGAAGTCAGCTGTGACATGCCCGCTGACATCTGCGCTGCTCCGATCCGCTAAAGTGTGATGGATGGAAACCCTATTTTCCACCCGTCTGGCGGATCGGATCGGATGAAAATAGAATCTACGGTCTGTCTTCATCCGATCCCCCATAGGGTAGAGAGGCGCTCTGACAGGTCGGTTCCTGCTCAGTGTGCAGAGTCAGACCTGATATCTGCCTGCTCAGTGGGAATCGACGGAGCGATCCACACTGAGCAAAGCGGAGCCCGTACACGGACACGTCCATGTGAAAGGGCCCGAAGTGAGAGATAAGGTTCAGATTTAATTGCATTGCTAAAAATGTTTAACTTTGCAAAAGGAGAACTGGGGTTTATGCTCCCCGGATATAAACATTGATAGTTTGCCAAATGCGGTTGGAAATTGGTACCCAATGCTACAAACACTAACTGGCCACCTTATTAGGTACATTTTGCTAGTACCGGGTTGGACCCTCTTTTGCCTTCAGAACTGCCCTAGGCATAGATTTAATAAGGTTGAAAACATGCCTCAAAGATTTTGGTCCATATTGACATGATAGCATCACGCAGTTTCACAGACTTGTCGGCTGCACATCCATTCCACCACATCCCAAAGGTGCTCTATTGGATTGAGATGTGGTGACCGTGGAGGCCATTGGAGTACAGTGACCTCATTGTCATGTTCAAGGAACCAGTTTGAGAAGATTTTAGCTTTGTGACATGGTGCATTATCCTGCTGGAAGTAGCCATCAGGAAATGGGTACATTGTAGTCATAAAGGGATGGACATGGTCAGCAACAATACTCAGGTAGGCTGTGGCATTTAAATGTTGCTAAATTGGTATACTAAGGGGCCAAAAGTGTACCAAGAAAATATCCCCCCACACCATTACACCACCACCAGCCTGAACCATAAATATAAGGCAGGATGGATCCATGCTTTCATGTTTACTCCAAATTCTGACCCTACCATCTCAATGGCACAGCTGAAATCAAGACTCATCAGACCAGGCAACGTTTTTCCAATCTTCTATTGTTCAATTTTGGTAAGCCTGTGTGAATTGTAGCCTCAGTTTCCTGTTCTTAATTGACAGAAGTGGCACCCAGTGTGGTCTTCTGCTGCTGTAGCCCATAAAGGGCCGATGACAGAGTTAGTGCTCATCCATGCAACATCAGTGCCACATCAGTACTTATCCGTGCCACATCCATGCTACATCAGTGCTCATCCGTGCCACATTCATGCCATATCAGTGCTCATCCGTTCCACATCTATGCCACATCAGTAATCATCCGTGTCACATCAGTACTCATCTATGCCACATCAGTTCTCATCCGTACCACATCCTTGCAACATCAGTTGTCATTCGTGCCACAACCATGCCTCATCAATGCCAGTACAGTGCCACCGCAGTGCCCATCAATGCCTCACAATAGTGTAATAGGTTGTCCCTAGAACACTGATAGTGCTCCCTGCATGTTGGGCCTCTCTATGTGCCCTGTCTGTGTAAAAGTCTCACACATGTGGTATCGCCATACTCGGAACGAGTAGCAGAATGTATTATGAAGTGTCATTTTTGCCATGTACATCCTATGTGTTAGAAAAATCTTATAAATGGACAACTTTGTGTAAAAAAAAATGTGTTTTCATTTTCTTTTCACATTTTCCAAAAACTTGTGGAGAAAAGGGACATGTTGAGAAAACTCATTATGCCTCATATTCGGAATATTCGTTGGTGTGTCTACTTTTCAAAATGAGCCAATGTTTTCATTGTCCGGATGCTCCAGGACCAGGACCTTCAAAAGAGTGAGGCCGCGTACACACGGCAGAGAACCTCGACGGGCAGAACACATCGTTCCGCCCGTCGAGGTTCCCTGCCGGCCGTCGAAATCGGCGACCCGCCCGTCGGGAATGGCAACCAGCCATTCTTCCAGGCGGGCCGTCGAGCAAATAGAGAGCGTGCTCTCTATTTCTGCTCGACGGGCTTCCCAACGGGAAGCTCGCCGAGAGTGTACACACGGCCGTGGTCCTCGCTGGAATGCAGCTTCCAGCGAGGTTCTCGCTGGTTTCCAGCGAGAACCTCGGTCGTGTGTACGCCGCCTAAGAGGTAGTCAAGAAATGATATGTGTAATGTATGCCTGATGGTGCATGCATGTTGGGCCTCTGTATGTGACCAGGCTGTGTAAAAGTCTCAGACATGTGGTATTGCCATACTTGAAAGGAGTAGCAGAATGTATTTTGGGATGTAACTTGTGGTATGCACATGCTGTGTGAGAGAAATAACGTGTTAATATGACAATTTTGTCAAAGAATCTTGATTTTACAAAGAATTGTGGAAAAAAATCACAACTTCAAAAAACTCACCATGCCTCTCACTAAATAACTTGGAATGTCTACTTCTAAAAAAGGGGCCATTTGGGGGGTATTTGTACGTTCCTGGCTTGTTAGTGTCTCAAGAAATTAGGTATCAGGTATGATCGGGTGTGATCAATTTTCAATGATTGGCACCATAGCTTGTAGACTCTATGGCCCAGATTCACAAAGACTAATGGCCCATACACACGATCCGAATATCGGCCGATGGATCGTACAAATCTTTTCGCTTAATAATCGCAAGTAAAATAAAATAGGTTATTAAACTCACGACAAATTCTCGTACGACAGAAAAAAAAGATCGGAAGTGATGTCACGTGTTGTAATGTATTTGTATTGTATTGTCGGACGACGGCTGTACTGACTAAACGAAAATCGTACGATCTGACATCGTACGAGGAAAATGTTCGCGCTTGTCCGATCGAAAAATATCGGATGAACGGAAGTAGTGTACACACGATTCGAAAATCAGATACGCCTGAATGTTGCCAAGATATGACCAACGTAAGTCTCCTAAGCCGTCGTATCTTGGGTGTATATTTACGCTGGACGCATGCGGCGTTCCCATTATAAACATGCAAATGAGCAAGATACGTCGATTCATGAACGTACGTACGCCCGACGCAGTAATCTACAACGTTTACGTAAGGCGTTTTTCCGGCATAAGGATAAACCACCAAAAAGGTGGCGCATCCCATGCAAGGTATGGACGTCGGAACAGCCATCATATGAGATATGAGATGCGTTACGCCGGCCAAAAAATACGCCACTGTACCTGAATCTGGCCCATATAACTTTCACAAAGCCCTGGTTCACATTGGAGCATATGTCAAATCGGCGGCAATTACCGTTAATGGCACCGTCTTAATCGGTGCGACGCTGCATCTGTGGCGCTGCACCGATTTCAAAAAGTAGTTTCTGTACTACTTTTTGTGAATTCAGTCTGCGATTTACATTGACATCAGTACAGAAACATCTGTGTGTCTCTGAAATCACGGCCAAAATCGGGACTGACACGCGGGAGTGAAATTGTGCTAGTTCCGGTGAACTTGCACGGCTTCATTCCCGCAGCTCAGTGTGAACCTGGGCAAAGACCAAATCATTTACACTGATTTGGGTTATTTTTACCAAAGATATGTAGCAGTATAAATTTTGGACAAAATTTATGAAGAAAAATTACTAATTTGCAAAATTGTATGACAGAAATTAAAAAAATGCTTTTTACAAAATGTTCCCTTTTTTCATTTATAGCCCAGAGGTGATAACCCAGTGGTGATCAAATACCACCGAAAGAAAGCTCTATTTGTGTGAAAAAGGGACAACAATTTCCTTTGGGTACAGTGTTGCATGACTGAGTAATTTTCATTCATAGTGCGAGAACACCGAAAGCTGATTATTGGTCTGGTTAGGAAGGGGGTTTAAGTGCCCAGTGGGCAGATGGTTAAATCCCCTTTCCTCCCTATTCTGATGCTCAGTTTGAACTTCAGCAAGTCCACTTCACCATGTCTAGATACCTAAATGCTTTCAGTTGCTGCCATGTGATTGGTTGATTAGCAATTTGTGTTACCAAGCAATTGAACAGGTGTAACTAATAAAGTGGCTGGTGAGTATACACACTAGCTACAGGGCAAATCTGGAAATGTAACAAGTGTCTAGTAACCCCCTTTGTAGATAAACTTTATTCTTCTGGAGTTGTCTGAGCAGGAAGAGGAAAATCTGGAGGTGTCTCCACGGGGCTGCTAAGGTGATAGAACCTGAAGTGAAGCCATCTCCAGACCTGGGAGGTCCCTTCTTTCTTTTTATAGACCTGTGTGACCAACCAATCTTTGGTTATAAATAGGTTCTTCAGTATTCCAAGGGAAATGGTCTCAGGCAGTATGCTTCCTTTCACTTGAGAGATATGTACTCCATAGCATTCCAGTGGGAGCTTAACTTGGTTTAAATACATTTTATCCATAGTTCAAGTAATGTTCCAGTAATGTTTCTCTTGTACTGCCTAATTGGAATCCTTATGGTAAGGTGACCAGATTTTTAAAATGAAATCCGGGGACATATTTTTTCTTTACTAGTAATGGCAACAATCAGCGACTCTCTGCCCATCGCCGCCCACCTCACAGCCTCTCAAGTCTCACTCTTTGGGCCCCTGGCTACTACTGGATGGGGAGCGGAGGAAAGTCACTCTGCCAGGGAAGGCAAGGAGAAGGCAGGTGGCTGACTGCCAAGGCCAAGGCAGAAGAACATGGGAGTGGAGCTGAATGGACATGCGCCTGAAACGGAAGAAATATTCTCTCCGCACTGACCAGCACATGATCATCAGAAAGGGGCACAGATAATGGGGAAAAATACACTCCCCTATGCTAGTAGGCACGGCGGAGCGGGGGTGTGTAATTCTATTTTTTTTATTTTAATTCTCCACTGATTGTCTTTGAAATTGCCCCTGCCCCTAATTAATCCAATCTGGGGACAAAACCAGGGACAGACTTGGTCCGGGGACAGTGTCCTCAATCAGGGGACTGTCCCCTGAAACTGGGGATGTCTGGTCACCCTACCTTATGGGCTAGAGTTTTAAAAGTCTGTAGCCAGGGACCATAAAACAGCCCATAGAGAATAATCCCATGGTGTCAGGAAAGGTATTTATAGAACATAAAACATTTTTATATCAATATATGATTTCTGAAGAAATGAAATGTAGTTTATTTATTTTCTCCTAATTGCAAGCTGTATATCACCCTCTGACATTAGACACAGTTGTTAATTATGCAGCATCTATAACAATGGGCTATGAAATTTGCAAACAATGGTATTTCTCAAGAGAGAAGCCAGGCATAAAGTCTTGAGTTACAAACTTTTAATCTGTTCTGTACAGCAGATTCACACAGGTGCCAAATGGCTCCAGCTCTAAAATGATGCAGTGAAAAAATAAGTCTTTGTAAGGTTTTTCTAATGGTACACATAGCTAATAGGTGACTATCATCCAATGGAAAAAGAAAATATGGACAGCCGCACTCCAAAAAACCTTGCTGGTTGTCTTTATTTGAAAAAAAAAAAGGAAAACTGCACTACAAGTCACAGCATACAACATGGGAGTAAAACAGCTGACGCGTTTCGCACTATAAAATAGTGCTTAATCATAGCATCCAATACAGGCAAATGACCTCAACATATAAGGCAAATTACCTCAACATATAAGCCTGACTGGCACAGTACGATGTATTTGGAAAGTTTATAAAATATTGCAATTCCTTAATGTTTGGTTACATACATTTTATTCTCTGGTTTATAGCAATCAGGGGTCAAGTCCTGGGGAAAAAAGTGTGGGAACTCCCACTCAAGATCCACTCCCCCACCAAAAAAAAATAAAAATTATACGCTCATATGCATAATTACTAAACCTCATGTTTTTTTTTTCCGATCAATTGTACCTTAGTAAGTTCTTTCTAAATCCCGCGATAACTCGTGGCAGACCTCCGCAATGTCTCCTGGAAACAATGCCAGTAACATAAAGGGTTACTAAGGTTCGCCTGCCCCTGACAGTGACTCGAGCTGGGCATCGCCGCTTAGTGAAAGATTGGCTCGGACGGCTCGGCTGCTCTCGGCTGCTCTAGTTCTGCAAAGGGAACTGAGTTCCTGCTGTGAAAAAAGTGCAGGAACTGTTCCCATGCATTCCCGCAGGACTTGAGCCCTGATAGCAATGTTTATGGAATGTGTATGGCCGCGTACACACGATCGAACATGTCTGCTGAAACTGGTCCGCGGACCAGTTTCAGCGGACATGTTCTTTTTTTATTTTTATTATAAATCTCTTTATTTAAATTTTCTCATTTTCCATACAAAAATAAAATCATACATATACATTATATTTTAATTACCTTTACTTCAATAGTATTAACATTAACTTTTTATATCTCCAAAACATCCATACCATCCTTCCATCCCTTACAACACAACACATTCTACTTTCACCCTTCCCCACTCTCCCAATGGTGTGATTATTACCCCGGTTCCCCCTTTATCCTGACGCTTTTGTAGAGTTCTCTATCCAGTTTGCCCATACTCTCCTATATTTCTTCCCATATCCTCTATTGCAATATGTCTCTCTGTATAATATCAGATTACTGTTTACTAAGTTCTTCCACTGTGCTATTGAGGGGGCTTCTGTTTTTTTCCAGTTTAGCACTATTGCTTTCCTGGCATAGAACAGCAGCAGGCCTATCTGTGTTTTTCTTTCTTTTGAGATAGCATTACCCCGTATTAATCCTAAGAGACAGATCTCCACTTCTTGTTCCAGCCTTACAGATGTCACTCTTGCTATCATTCTCAGAATCTCACTCCAAAATACTGCTATTTTGGGACAGAGCCAAAATATGTGCATGAAGTCTCCTGGAGCAACTACACACCTCCAGCAATTCTGAAAGTTAGTTGGTGAAATCTTATGCAACTTGTATGGTGTATAATGACTTCTATGTACAATTTTATATTGTATTAATTTGTCCCGGAGGGATACCAGAATCTTCAGTGGGAATTTCCATACTTCCTCCCAGTTCCCTAAACCCGGGGCATCTCTCTTCCAAATCTCCCTTAATTTGCTCATATCATAAGGTGTAGTATTTATCAGGTAACCATAGAAATTTGACATTGTCCTCTTCCCGCCTTTTATCATTTGTTCTATATCTGATTCCATCAATTGTGGAGTCCCCTCTGGGAACTGGGCCACCAAGGCATGTCTAAGCTGCCTGTATCTAAACTCGTAACTCTCGGGAATATTCCATAATTGTCTCATCTCCACATATGATAGAAACTTTCCCTCTTGTATCAACTGTGAGAGTTTCTTTACCCCATATTTAGCCCAGGCTCCCGGGTCCTGAACCAGATCTAAATGTGGTAATTCCGGGTTCCTCCACAGGGGGGTATTTGGAGATAGATTATTATTTCCCCTTTCTCTTCCTATGACCGCTTTCCATATTTTTACTGTTGTTCTCATTGCTGGCGTTAAATCTCTCCTGGTTTTAATATGCCTATACAGTAATCCTTGCAATGCTTCCACCGATTGGACCACTGTAGCTTCCAACATCGTAGCTGAGTCATACCCATCCGAGTTTAACCACCTCCCTGCTGTCACTAACTGTGCCGCTGTATAGTATTTATGGAAGTCTGGGAAAGCTAATCCCCCCTGCCCTTCCGGTCTCATGAGTGTACTTAATTTGATTCTAGCTGGTTTATTAGCCCATATGAATGCAGAGAGCATTCCATGTAGCTGTGTAAAAAAGCTTTTTGGGAGCCACTGTGGAGAATTTCTGAAGGCATATAAAAACGTTGGCAGCACCTTCATTTTCACCAGGTTTATGCGTCCCAGTAGTGACAAAGGCAGTATTGCCCAGATCTTTATTCTCTTCCCAAGCTCCTGTACCTTCGGGTCTAAATTTAATTTTCGAAAATCTTCAATCAGTCTAGATATTTTAATGCCTAAGTATTTAAATTCCGATACCCATTTTAATAGCGTATTTGGAGCAGCGGTTTTTGGTGCTCCTTGATCTATCGGAAATAACATTGATTTACTCCAATTTACTTTGAGCCCTGTATATATCGAATATGTATTTAATAATTCTAGAGCCCCTTCCAGTGATGGACCTGCATCTCTCAAAAAAAGCAACATGTCATCGGCATACAGGGCTACCCTCTCCTCCAGCCCCCCTACCCGAAGTCCCTGAATATTGGGTGTGGTCCTGAGAGCCTCTGCCACTGGCTCTATTGCGATTGCAAAGAGCGTCGGAGAGAGAGGGCAGCCCTGCCTCGTGCCTCTATATAATTGAAAAAAAGATGACAGTTTCCCCCCTAGTTTCACTGCGGACATTGGCCTTTCATATATTGTTTGTATCCATTTGATAAATATTAAAGGGAATCCCATCCTTCTAAGTATTTCCCAAAGAAACGGCCATTCCACCGTATGAAAGGCCTTCTCAATATCTAAAGAGGCCACTGTCCTTGATCCCTCATGCATATGGTGTGTATGTATATTTGTGTAAAGCCTCCATAGGTTGATATCTGTTGTCCTTTGTGGCATAAATCCTGTTTGGTCCGAGTCTATTATGTTCCTAAGCAGTGGCTGTATTCTGGATGTTAATATTTTTGTCAGTATTTTTAAATCTGTATTTAATAATGCAATTGGCCTATATGATGAGCATATCTTTGGGTCTTTTGTTTCCTTATATATTAATGTTATGTGTGCCTCTTTCATAGAATCCGGCAGGGCTCCCTGCATTAGCCCGCTTGTGAATACTTCTGCTAGTTTGGGGGCTATTAATACTCCATATCTCTTATAGAATTCCACAGGAATTCCATTTGGGCCTGGTGCCTTTCCTCCCGAGGATGTTCGTATAACCTCTATAATCTCCTCCACCCCTATAGGCCTGACCAATTCTCTCCTCTCCCCATCTGACAACCACCCCAAGGCCCGCCATCTCCTCCGGGCAGGAGCCAGACGGGAGAGAGGAGGTGTAGAGCCCACTATAATACTCTCCGAAGGCCTCCAGTATCTTTTTGGGTTCTTTTACTATCTGTCCATTTAAATCTTCAATCTCTGATATAATTGTGGCTTGGTGTTCTTGTTGTGCCAACCTAGCCAGGAATCTACCCCCCCTATCTCCCTGTTCAAAAATATTCTGTCTATTTTTATGCATTTCCAATCTTGTTATTTCTTCTATGTGAAGATGAAGGTTTCTACATGCTGCCATCATTTCATCAAAGTTGATGCTACTGGGGTCCTGCCCATATCTCTCCCTTTGTATGTCAATCTGTGTTTTTAATTCCTGTTCCTTCTTCCTCTGTTTTTTATTAACTGTTGAAATATTTGATATATATTGCCCTCTTATGTAGGCTTTAAACGCATCCCATACCATCCCTACCGAGGCTGATCCTGCATTATTCTCCCAGTATTCCCCCATTATTGATTCCATTTTCTCTCCTATTTCTGGGTGTTTTACCCATTGAGGAGTTAGCCTCCACAATGACGCATTTTTAGGAGTTGGAATACGTACTGACAAAAATAGGGGAGAATGATCTGACAGACCACTTGGTAGGTATTTGGCCTCCTCAATATCTGCTAACATCAAGGAATCCGTAAATGCCAAGTCTATTCTAGAGGCCGTCTTGTAAGAGGTGGAAAAGCACGAGTATCCCCTTTCTCCCGGATTCTTCCATCGCCAAACTTTTTTTTTTTTTTTGGGGGGGGGCGGGGATGGAGGGGAGGGGGAGGGTGAAGGTATACATTGAGCTATGTGGGGAAATTGTACAGTGTTTAACATATTCACCCAGGGAAAGAGGAAATATGTATTTTTTGTTGAATGAGTGATTAAGCACAGGTATGAATTGGAATATAAGTTATGATAGATCGATAGCAGTTAATAATAGTTAATTAATAATGAGCACTCAAACACTTGGGTATTAAAGAATATGTGAGAGCACCACATCTAAATAGGGAAATAGGAAATATATATTTATTTGTTGAATGAGGGATCAGTCACGAGTATGAATTGGAATAGGCCGATCAACAATAATTAATAATAGTTAATACACCTAAACACTCGATTAACCATGAGTAAGAATTGGAATATAAGCTATGGTCGATCAGTAATAATTAATAATAGCTAATTAATAATCAATAATGAGCACTTAAGCACTTGGATATTTAAAGATAATATGAGAGAGGTTTGCTTTCTGTTTTTTTTTTTTGTTTTAAGGAGCGATTAACTATGAATACGAATTGGAGTATTGGTTATAATTAGGTAATAATAATTAATGGAAAGCACGAAAGCACTTGGTCACATAAAAATATGGGTGGGATGAAAGGGGGTGTTTCTTCCCCCCTCCTTGTGTTTTTTTTTTTTTGGGGGGGGGAGGGGAGGCTTTAAGATATGAAGAAATATAGGTGTGTAGGGAGGATACGCAGTGAGTAGAGGTGCCCACCATAAAGTGAATGAGAGTTTTGAGAGTTAGGTGCGTCCCTTCCTTAAGTAGTAAAAAGGGAGGGTGGGGTATGTTAGATACTAGACCTATAAAAGAGATTTGGGTCAGTAAAATAGGGGATAGAAGAAATTCCTCTCCACTCCCATCCGGGAATGGATGGAGGAAGCTACAAGAGAAGGGAGTGGGGAGGGATAGGGTGGGTAGGGTGGGGGGAAGGGGAATGAATGTGGAAGTGAAGAGGAAATGGGAAAGTCAATGGTGTGATTTAGGTACCCAAGAGGTATCACTTAAAAGAATGACGTGGCATAGTGTACAATGGAAGTATAAATCCCCCATATATACTAGATACCATGCCTGGGAAGGATAACTGTTTTTCGATACTATCCTGGAATGTTCGAGGACTGAATTCAAAGTATAAACGTGCATTAATGTTTCAGTATATAAAAAAAAATTCTCCCCAGTTGGTCGTACTACAGGAGACGCACCTATTGGGGAAAAAATTGATAACGTTAAAAAAAACCTGGATACAGAAAACATACCACTCCACGTATTCTTCGTATGCTAGAGGGGTGTCGATCCTAGTGAATAAATCTTTTATAGGAGAAATAGAGAAGGCCCATATAGATGTAAACGGAAAATATGTTATTCTAGTCTATAAGATAGGTAAGCAGAGATATGTAACAGCTGCCGTATATATTCCATCTCCATTCTCGGTGGCAGTACTGAATGAGATAATGGAAAACACTATTCAGTATATGCCATCGAGACTGATATTAATAGGAGATTTCAATGCTATCCTATCACCAGAGTTGGACAGACCAAAACCCCCTAAACAACATTCAACAGAACTATATAACTGGGCACAGGAAATGGGGGTTTCAGCGGACATGTTCGATCGTGTGTACGGCCTATCGGACCGTTTTCCAGCGGACAAAAGTTTCTAAACATGCTTAGAAACCTGTCTGCTGGAAACCTGTCCATCGGACATGTTCGATGGTTAGTACACGAAATCAGCGGACAAAAATCCTGTGCATGGTCAGAATCAAGTCGACGCATGCTTCGAAGCATTGAACTTCATTTTTTCATCACGTCGTTGTGTTCTACGTCACCGTGTTCTGGTCCGAGGGGATTTTTGTCCGATGGTGTGTACGCACATCAGACAACATCAGCCTGGTCCGATGTAAAACGGTCCATTGGACAGGTTTCCTCGGACATGTCTCGTGTGTACGCGGCCTATGAGTAAATAAGATAAAACAATTGAATTATGATTTTATTCCTTTATAAATGTCCCCTTTAGCTTTTTCTTATACCCGTCTGAGGTGTTGTGGTGTAGCTATATTTCAATGAGCCCTACTGTGAAAAAGTAGTCAGGCCTTATCTTTCTTATAAATCTCTATACACAGATTAAAAAAATATAACTAGACTCTGAGGAAAAAGTTTTTACTATTAAAAACATCAAGGGACACATAAAGGGAAAATCGTTGAAGAAGGATCAGCTCAGTCCCAAAGGGGCATGGATAAAATAGCAGTTGTTAACTGCCACACCTGTTGCTACATAACTGCAAATGCTTTCAGCACCATGATCCACACATAGATTTTATTTTCATTATTCATGCAAATCAATATAGATTCAATCATTTAAGAATTACTGTACACATTCCCCTTTTAACTTGTAACTATATACTCTGGTTATACAAGTAGAGGCATGCCATGTCTCATACTACACATATACCCCATAATAGTATCATATGCTGTATGTACCAATCCACAGCTCAGCATTTTATTGGTATTAGATTCTTGCTATTTTGAAAAGTGTTACCTTTTACAGTTGTGCATTCTTTATAGTCACTCTCCCCAAAGTACTGTATAATTATAAGCATAGCTGGTGATATGAGGAAACAACTCTTGTGGTTTGGAAACGTGTCAAGCATAATGTACTGTTCTTCATCTCTTAGGGTGGATTAATTTGGGTATTTAATGCAGGGCGTTAGAAGGCGTAATGACGTAATGGTAGCTGAACCCTTCACAAATGCCAAATGAAACAATGTGACTTTAAACTAATAATGCTATTCACACAGGAATTTAGGGCTCAGCATTCGAGTAGTTGAATGTTGGAGTGCAGTTTTAAAAACATACTTTTAGTATTCAGAAAGCGGGCTGTCAAGGCATAACAGAAGACCATGGAGTAGCTTGATAACACAATGGCAATTACCTAGTGTTTGGAGAACAGTTAAGAAGTAGTCAAAGTCACCACAATATGGAGTAAGAGACTATTGGGGACACAGATAGTTATAAAAGCCCAACAATATTTTTCAAAACTGGATGTGTAGTTAAAACTTTAATATACAGACGGTGCCTGTTTAAAGGGAAACCTGTCAAATTATAAAATGCATTATAAGATGGGCAATAAAAGTAAGCACCATAAAATTCTTGCACATATAGCACCTGGTTACTTCAAAGTACCGGTGCTTTTTAAATTTAGAGTGAGGTCAGAGTGTAGTTAAACTCTGATCTGGTTAAAATGTTCAAATTGGGTCTCTGTCTCAGCTTGCCTGTGCTGTGGGGTCATTCTGTTGTGCTGGGGTGTTTTTCCCACCCCAGGGCAGTAGGTGGCAGCAGTGGAGTCAAGGTTTGGGTGCTCTTCCCCAGCAGCCAATCAGGAGGGTTGAGCCTTGCTGTGCATGCTGGGGGAGGGTATTTATGGGGCAGACGCCATTAGTTCTGGGTCTTCCGCTTCAAGTGCGGCATCCATCTTTAGGGTGTCTGCACCATGGCACCACATCGTTATGGCTTACCGGCCAGGGTGTGCGTGCCACGCAAAGTTCCTGGTTCCGGGACCATGTTAGTCCGGAACATTTGAGCTGCGGCAGGGAGCCCAATGGTCGACTGGGTTCCCAATCCTGAAGATCCCAAGAGGTATAGCTATTCGGTGCGGAGTCCATCTGAGGAGAGCCAATGAGAGGCTGGCGATCCAATAGGGTTGCGACAATACACCGGGGATCGAGGTATCGGGACACTGGGAGGCTGGTCACCTGTCAGTCGGTAACTGAAAGAAATTAGAAGGAGATCCAGGTGCAATTTCACAAAGGAGGTTCATATTCGTAACCACAATCAGGAGGGCTTGTTGCAGAGGTTTCTCACTGAATCCATTCCAGGAGGGCCTGTGGCAGAGACTTCTCTCAAAAGGTTCCAGTTCATCTCAGGAGGGTCTGTGGCAGACTTTTCCTCAAAGGTTCGAGCGATAGCCTGGCAGCCAGGTCAGTGAGAGAGGCCTGTCCAGGTACGCTATTCGCACTCAAGCAGGAGTGGCGCAAGAAGTGTTACACATGGGAGCAGGATTGTTTTCCTACTGCTATGCCTGAATTTGCAAATGTCCTTCTTCTTTCAACTATACCTTCTTCACCACAAGTTTTATTGTTTTTACCCGGCTGGGTAATAAAGAGCACAGCAAAAGCCAGCTGTTGGGGACATTCCTTTACTTCTGCTATATGCACCATACACTCCTAGGAATTTGGAGAGCCACCCAAAACAAACCAGCAGCTCCCCCGGGGGTAGTGCTACACATTTGTAGCATTACTTTTTGATGGAATTTTCCTGACAATCCCCTTTCTGTGTCCCTTGATGTTTTTCAAAGTAAGAACTTTTTTATTTAGCTAAATACAAGTGTCAGGGACCTGCCAGTGGAGTCTGACGTGCGCGCATGCGCGCGCACACAGTTGCACAGGATCAACAGCAGCAGCTGTCTGTACCTGTGCACCGGCACGCGGCAAATGCTCCCGCGGCGGGAGTGGGCATGCACGTTAATGCTCGATTGGCGCCAATTTGCCTTTTAAAGGACAGCAGCTGCAGTGGCACTTTGCTGTCTGATCTGCAGCATTGTACCAGTATTCTGTGACCTGTTTGAACCTGTTACCAGTACCGGCCCGGCTCCGCCTGACCACCCGAACCTCTCCTGTCCGACCCTTTACTTTCTCTGATCCGGCTCTGCTCTTGTGCCTACTGTTGCCAAACCTCCTGCCTGAACCTTGACCACGCTCTTAGCCTACGAGATTTCCTGCTCGACCCGGCCTGTCCGACCCTGCTACTATCTGACTGCTCTGTACCGAACCTGGCTTGCCTTACCCAGCTCCTGCTGCTGCTGTTCCATTACCTGTGCCAACTCCAGAGTCGCTGCCTTCCCACCTCTGCAACAGCTGTCTCCTGTCTCCGCCGGACAGCTATCATCACCCAGGCATTCCTACATCACTGCGCTCCCGAGCTTGCTGTTCCCACTCCAGCGGCTACTGAGCCAGGGCTGAAAGAGAGGCCTCCTCCTGCAAACTAGGCTCTGCTAACCAGATACATTTTTCGTACATAACAACGAGACAATACCATGGAAAAACTGACAACATTTTTATTTCAGCATTACATATGTTCTCTACGGATATGCCCCTTTGTTGAGATTAATACAGGTTCACAATCATTACTGTTAGAAATAACATATAGGATGGTATGTTTTCTTTTTGCTCTGAAGATCTCCAGAACTGAAATTCCCAGAAATGGGCAAATCCTTCATTCAAGAGGAATGGACATGTTAGGAAAGATTACAGAGGGACAAACTCACCCTCGAGTGGACAGAAAGCAATGCCAGCAACCAACCAAAACATTATTAGCACAACTCTGAATGGTCTTTGATGTGCATGAAACACACAGCGCTCATTTTTTTTTCTAATGACATAATAGCATAAACAGAAAGCTAATGACTTTTACATTTTTGTGGTTGACAAATGAAGCTTTTATTTTACTGCACACTACTGACTGCAACCAGCAAGTGTATTGCAAGAGATTTTAACAACTAAACCTATTTCTATTCCTATCTAATTTTCAAATGTTAATATGAAGATGTGTTTACAATATGTAGTAACTGTTAATTTAGTTTATTCAAAGGAGCTAGTTATTTTAGTTGCAAAAAGCATTCCTTGTCTGTGCACGTAATAGTTTCCTCCAATCCAACTGTCATGACATGTACACATGCCCAGGTTTTCTGAAGGGAAAACTGCCAGAAGAGCTTTTGGCTGGTAATCCCAGCCGTGTGTATGGTCACAGTTTTTCCAATGGGAAAACTGCCAAACCATCTTTTTTTTCCCACCGGAATTCCCGATCGACTTTTTCCCGACGGAAATACAGAGCGTGTGTACTGGGCATTTTTAAATGATTCTAAATGCACAAATTTTTTTTTTTTTTAATAACAAACATGTCATACCTACCTGCTCTGTGCAATGGACCTAATCTTCCTCTTCTGGGGTTCCCTGCCAGTGCTCCTGTCCCCTTCTACCTGCCAAGTGCCCCATAGCCAATTACTATGGGGGCACTTGTCAGTGCATGCTGTGTGTCCATTGACGCATACAGTGTGGATTGACCCCGTCCCCTCTACTTCTCACTGGTTGTCATTGACAGCAGTAAGAGCCAGGGCTCCTCCTACTGCCTCTCTCCAATGAGGAGAGAGAGCCGCTGCTCTTGTGCACAGCACTGGATTGAGATCAGGCTCTGGTAAGTATTTAGGGGGCTTTAGGGGAGCTGAATGAAGAATGTTTTTTACCTTAAAGCGGAGGTCCACACAAAAAGTGAACCTCCGCTTTTCGGAACCCTTCCCCCTCCGGTGTCACAGTTGGCACCTTCCAGAGGGAAAGGGGGTGCAGATACCTGTGTAATACAGGTTTTTGCACCCACTTCCGGGAATAGACTCCCGCAGGAGTCATGCCCCTTCGTGTCACACACCCCTGTCTTTTGGGAAACACACTGGTCCCAGGAGACAGCGGGAATCAGTAAGTACACGCCGCGCGACTCGCATATGCGCAGTAGGGAACCGGCAGTGAAGCTTGAACGCTTCACTTCCTGATTCCCTCAATGAGGATGGCGGCGGGGGCAGCCGAGAGACGAGCGATTGCTTGGCTTTGGCTGCTGACATTGCAGGCACCCTGGATAGGTAAGTGTCCATTTATTAAAAGTCAGCAGCTACAGTATTTGAAGCTGCTGGCTTTTAATATATTTTTTTTCGTGGGACTTGTGCTTTAAGGCATAAAATGCATTAAGGTAATAAAAAACTTCTGCCTTTAGGACCACTTTAAAGCAGTAAACCATTCACAAAGCCCAAGGTGTCCTGTCAAAGAACAAGGGGAGAGAAGGGGAACACAATTATTTCTGTTTATTATTTAGGTACTTATATAGCGCTGTCAATTTACGCAACGCTTTACATATACATTGTACGTTCACATCGGTCCCTACTCTCAAGGAGCTTACAATTTAAGGTTCCTAATAGGGTTGTCCTGATACCGATACTAGTATCGGTATCGGGACCGATACCGAGTCAAATGCTCCCGATGCTTCTGCCGATACTTTGTTTGTATTTATCAACATGTTCTGTGAAAATTCTTTGAGTTTTTTACTACTGCGTGACAAGCAAATAAAACATTTTTATTCATTTTTACTCATTTTTATTATTTTATAATGTCTTGAGTTAGAGTTCTTCATAATTCTAAAGAAAATATCCTTAGTCTGGATTGTGGTTTGAAAACTGTCACATAACATTTAAAAAAAGTATCGGTATTTGGTATCGGCGAGTACATGAAAAAAAGTATCGGTACTTGTACTCGGTCCTAAAAAAGTGGTATCGGGACAACCCTAGTTCCTAACTCACATTCATATACTAGGGCCGATTTTATACAGAAGCCAATTAACCTATCAGCATGTCTATGGAGGCTTGGAGGAAACTGGAGTACCCAGAGGAAACCCACACAGGCACAGGAAGAACATGCAAACTCCAAGCAGGTAGTGTTGTGGTTGGGATTCAAACCAGCGACCCTTTTTACTGCTAGTCGATTTCTGGCTCTCATAGTCACAGCACTGGAAGTACAGTCAAAGCTCTACTATCTGGCATGAGTGAAATTGTAAATAGTAAAGAAAGGTCGGCGATCCTAAAAGTGGCAGTGAGTAAACTTTTTTTATTTACAGCAGATTTTAAGAAAAAATAATTGCTCAGCTTTCATCATGAAGATGTTTAATCTTCTTTTTTATTAGTAAGGGGACATTCCCACTTAGACCTGTAGGGTTCTTACACAACGGTGGCAGAGCTTTCTGCCCTCTGAAAAGTATTCTATGGTGGATCATTTTGTGGAGGGCAGTATAGCAGTGACTTGCGGGCTATCCTTGCACCTCCTGAAAGTCTGCTTTAAAAAAAAAAAAATTAAACCAAAGTGGTATACTGTATTACAATACTGCACTAATTCAAGCATTTGGTTCGCTGTTGCATTGCGCTCCCATTTGCCCCAAGGGTAGAGCTTGACAGGCGGTAGTGCTTTTGGATGAACAACGCACTTCCAGAAAAATGTAAAACAGCAAGATGAAAATATTTCAGTTGAGAAAAAACGTATGTAACCCCTCACGCATGCTCTATGCATTTAATCGTGTTTAAAAAAAAAACCTGCAAAGAACCCAAAGAGTTAAATGCAGGTTTGGCAGCCATAGGACTAATACAGATCTGGATGCAGTCGTTTCAACATTTGTGTAAACAGTGTGTGATTTAAGGGGTTATTGCAGCTGCTCTGTGTACCATGAAAGGTCCTATACTCTGCTGTCCTTCCCCACCTGTTTGTGGCTGAATTTGAGAAATGGTATTCAACAGGTGGCAACTGACATCTATTGTGTCCCAGTTTTTTTCGTCTATGCTCTCAAGGGACACAACAATTCAACAGACAGAAAAAGGTAATAATAGGTTTTGTTTAATTGATAATTCTTAATCGCTGGCATCAATATCATACATTTGGCACAGCGCAGTGCACCCTTTTTTTCTTCCACCCTAGCTAAACCTTTGTTACTAACCCATTAAAAATAAGTGATAATTAAAGGGTCACTAAAGGAAAAAAATTTTTTTGCTGAAATGACTGTTTACAGGGTATAGAGACATAAAAGTTAACTGATTCCTTTTCAAAATGATTAAAAATAGATAAAAATCAATCATATAATGTGCCTGCAGGTTAGTTTCACTTTTGAACTGGCTTCATGTTTCTGTGAAATAGAAATAGACACACAGAACAAAAACAAACAAATCCAGGGCAGTGTTTTGTTTTTAAAATTAATTTGATTGGTTCTGGGAAGTTTTAGGCGGCGTACACACGAGGGGATATGTCCGCTGAAAAGGGTCCGATGGACCGTTTCAGCAGACATCTCCGCTCGTGTGTATGGGCTAGCGGACAGATTTCTCCACCCGACAGATTTCAAAGCAAGCTTTGAAATCTATCCGGTGGGAATCTGTCCGCTAGCCCCCACCGCCGCCGCGCCGCTGCCGAATGGATTCGGCGCATGCGCGGAAGTGTTTTACTTCCTGGTGTGGTGACGTGGCGGTGACGCGGCGGCGTCAACGTCACCGCCGCGTCACCGCCACGTCACCGCACCGTCCGGCGGCGGGGAATTTGATCCGATGGTGTGTACACGCCATCGGATCAAACTCCCGATCGGACATATCCGATGGAAATGGTCCGCGGACCGTTTTCATCGGATATGTCCGATCGTCTGTACGCCGCCTTAGATTGAAAGCTCCTTGAGGGCAGGGACTGATGTGAATGTGTACAATATGGGCCAGATTCAGGAAGGAGAGCGTATCTTTGTGCGGGCATAGCGTATCCTATTTACGCTACGCCTCCGCAACTTATACAGGCAAGTGCTGTATTCACAAAGCACTTGCTCCGTAAGTTGCGGCGGCGTAGCGTAAATGGCCCGGCGTTATCCACGCGTAATTCAGGGGAATTGTACACGCCATCGGATCAAACTCCCGATCAGACATATCCGATGGAAATGGTCCGCGGACCGTTTTCATCGGATATGTCCGATCGTCTGTACGCCGCCTCAGACACGCAGTAATGACAGCTTAGACCACAGTGAGAAAGCTCCCAGCACTGTGGTTATAAGGAAACAGACAAGCAGAAAGTGTGGAGAACAGAGCAGGATTACAGCAACTTCAAAGCAAAAACGAACAATACGGACATGAAACCAGTACTGTGTAAGGTAAAGGAAGCTATTTAGCTAAAAAAAAAAATTCCTTTAGTGATCCTTTAACATTACTTACGCAAAATGGATCTCTTTATTTTTGATGGAATGTTAAATTGGTATTTTTCATCTTTAGTGCTGTCTCGGACTCCAGTGGGGAATGTTCTTCTTTTCCATTGTGTGGCAATAACCAAATGAGAGCCTTGTTTTTTAGCCAAAAACTCAGCAGTAGATCAAACCTCACCCTATTCAATTTAAAAGAGAAGTATGGCCAAAGCTTTTTTTGGCCATACTTCTCTTGTGGGTCAGCTGTGCCAGCCTTCTCCCCTGCCCGGTGCTCCAGTGAGTGCTGGAGGAGCACAGTGGAGAGAGGTGACAGACAGTCACTGCTCTCCGCTCTGAGCAAACGGACTGAGTGATCAGCAGTCATGTGATGACTCAGTTCTTGGTTTTAGAGCCAACAGAAAAGAGGTGCATAGAGGGAAGTGCAGTATATACACTCACTGGCCACTTTATTAGGTACAGCTTGTTAGTACAAGGTGATTTTGGTCCATATTAACATGATAGCATCACACAGTTGCTGCAGATTTATCAGCTCCACATCCATAATGCAAAGCTCTGGTTACACCACATCCCAAAGGTGCTCTACTGGATTGAGATCTGTGACTGTGGAGGCCATTGGAGTACAGTGATCTCATTATCATGTTCAAGAAACCAGTGGTGAGATGATTTGAGCTTTGTGACATTGCAGTGCATTATCCTTCTGGAAGTGGCCATCAGAAGATGGGTACACTGTAGTCATAAAGGGATGGACATGGTCAGCAACAATACTCAACTGGGCTGTGGCATTTAACCACTTACGCCCCGGACCATTTTGCTGGTCAAAGACCAGGCCACTTTTTGCGATTCGGCACTGTGTTGCTTTAACTGACAATTGCGCGGTTGTGCGTTTTGGCTCCCAAACAAAATTGATGTCCTGTTTTTCCCACAAATAGAGCTTTCTTTTGATGGTATTTGATCACCTCTGCGATTTTTATTTTTTTGCACTATAAACAAAAATAGAGCGACAATTTTGAAAAAAAATCAATATTTTTAACTTTTTGCTATAATAAATATCCCCAAACAATATATAATTATTTTTTCCTCAGTTTAGGCCGATACGTATTCTTCTACATAGTTTTGATAAAAAAAATTGCAATAAGCGTATATTGAATGGTTTGCGCAAAAGTTATAGCATCTACAAAATAGGGGATAGAATTATGGCATTTTTATTATTATTGTTTTTTTACTGGTAATGGCGACGACCTGCGATTTTTATCGTGACTGCGACTTTATGGTGGACACATCGGACACTTTTGACACATTTTTGGGACCGATTAGTGCTATAAAAATGCACTGATTACTATGAAAATGACACTGGCAGTGAAGGGGTTAACCACTAGGTGGCCTTAGATTCCTGTTCTTAGCTGACAGGAGTGCCACCCGGTGTGGTCTTCTTCTGCTGTAGTCCATTTGTGTACACTGTCCTGTCACTAGGAAGACTGGGGAAATGCTTATTTAAATAAGCATTTCCCCTTTCTTCTTCATTGTGACACAATCGCGGGTATGCTTGCTGATATTACGTCCGCAGGACCCGCAGTCAGAGTCACAGAGCTACCGGCGGGCGCTCCCACAATGCCGGCTTTATACAGGGGACGTATATATACGTCCTTCTGCTTGTCCATGGCATGCTGTCGATGTAAATAGTTGTGCGCTGGTCGGCAAGCAGTTAAACAATGCTTAATTGGTACTAAGGGGCCCAAAGTGTGCCAAGAAAATATCCCACACATCATTACACCACTATCACCAGCTTGAAACATCAATACAAGGCAGGATGTATACATGCTTTCATGTAGTTTATGCCATATTCTGACCCTACTATCTGAATGTCACAGCTGAAATTGAGACTCATTAGACCAGGCAACCAATCTTCTATTGTCCAATTTTTGGTGAGCCTGTGCGAATTGTAGCCTTAGTTTCCTGTTCTTAGCTGACAGGAGTGCCACCCGGTGTGGTCTTCTGCTGCTTTAAGGTTCGCTGTGTTGTGCGTTCAGAGATTTAAGGGGGGGACCGCACGCTATTTTTTTATAAACTTGGGATGGGGTTCCCCTTAATATCAATACCAGACCTGAGGGGCCTGGCATAGACTTTACTTTTTTACATTTTGGTGCAGGATTCCCCTTAATAGCCATACCAGCCATTTGGGATTTCCCACTCTGTGGACCCGCTTGATTTTGAGTGGCTTTGCTTCTGCCGGTTTATCCAACAGGGGGTTGAATATTATATTCATGATGGCTCTTAGATCCTCTCCCTTCTCTTCCACTATCGCACGTATTCTCAAGTTCTGGCGCCTATTACGGTTTTCTTGATCTTCTAACCGATATGCTAGGATTCTTTGGTTAACTGTCATCGCTTGGACTTGTGTTTTTAATTTGTTCAATTCTTGGTCTTGTTCTTCTATTCTTTTTTCCGTCTCTTCTACCCTTTCTAATAATCCCCCCAGGTCTGTTCTTATTTTGTTGATTTCTGTTTTTATCAAATTTTCCATCCTCAGCAACATCTCATTCATCTCTGCTTTTGATGGGGGTTGTGTGTCCTGCCCTAATTCCTCTAGTCTGCTGTGGTCATATTCGCTTTCCAGGGTTGTCTCCCCTTTTGAGCGATTCGCATTTACCTCCCCTGTTTTTTTTTTATCCTTGTCCGTTTTCTTTGCTACACCGGGGCTTTTGGGGTTTCCCTCTTTTGTCATGTACTGCTGTATTGAGCTGGTCCCGGCATTATTTTTCGGTGTTTTTGAGGCAGCGCCTCTCGTCGACCTGCTCATTTTAGTTTTGTTTGTCCGTCTAATTCTCTTCCCCAGTTTGCCACTAGGGGCATACACTAAACCATCCTATTCCCCCCTGTTCCAGCTCTTTCCAACCTCTGCTGGTGTTTGTTCTCTTTGTACCCTCTTCTCTCCTCCTCCAACTACTGGGCCATATAGGACCCCCGTATTTCCAGATGCAGAGGATTATGCTGATATGGTTGAGTCATGCAGGACTTGATGGTATATGATTATGCCCCTCCCTACTTATTTTGTACTTTGATAATTATTTTGCGGTCAAACCCGAAAATCAGAGGATCAGAGAGTCAGGTCGCGGAACCCACATTTCTTCTCTTATCTACTGTTCCGCAGTCCCTTTTGATATCTCGTGGTTTCCTGCTTTACCCCTTTCTGCAACTCCGTTTTTTTTTTTTTGGGGGGGATGCTGTTAACTTTGCTTATAGAAGTTTTCGCGGACCCCAGATATCCCTTTAGCTCCACTGCTCCCTTTCAGCTTTCTGTCTATAGAGTGTTAAGGGAACTCCGAATTTGGGGAGGCTTTACAGGTCCTAAACTGGTGTTGAGATTATCCTTTTCCTTTATTTTATGAGGTATTTTCACAAAACTTCAGTTCTAAACAAACTCAGGAGACAAAACGCACCGGTGACCCCACGCTGTCCCCGTGCAACTCACGGACAGTTACTTCACGTTGTTTACTTTAAGGCCTCGTACACACGAGGGGATATGTCCGCTGAAAACGGTCCGATGGACCGTTTCAGCAGACATCTCCGCTCGTGTGTATGGGCTAGCGGACAGATTTCTCCACCCGACAGATTTCAAAGCATGCTTTGAAATCTATCCGGTGGGAATCTGTCCGCCCGACATGTCTGCTGGCTAGTACACTTACCAGCAGACATGTCGTCCCCCACCGCCGCCGCGCCGCCGCCGAATGAATTCGGCGCATGCGCGGAAGTGTTTAACTTCCTGGTGCGGTGACGTGGCGGTGACGTGGCGGCGTCAACGTCACCGCCGCGTCACCGCCACGTCACCGCGCCGTCCGGCGGCGGGGAATTTGATCCGATGGTGTGTACACGCCATCGGATCAAACTCCCGATCGGACATATCCGATGGAAATGGTCCGCGGACCGTTTTCATCGGATACAGTATGTCCGATCGTGTGTACGAGGCCTAAATGTCTTCGCTTATCCCCCTGAGCAGTCAGAGCTTTTTCTTACTTTACACTCCCACGTCCACTCTCGTAGAAACGGGTAAGTATATTCTTTGGACTTTGTACCGTTTGTTGGCTGGGCCCGAGATTATTTTGAGCTCTAATAGAAGCAACCCGCATTACATACGTCCCACTCGGCTGTTATTTTTAATTGTGCCTTTTCTGTCCTGGGAATGGGTATGGGTTAAGGGTCTGTTTTACTTAGTAGGGTATTTTGCTTAGCCCCGATTGCACTCTGCGCTCCTCTTTTAATGTTTTACTTTCCTTCCCAGAGTGCTATGAGGGTCAGCAATCTCCTTGTTTATACTCCAGACTATACACTTCCCCTACCCCTTTCAGAGTCACAAGTCACAAGTTTTATACTTCCTCTTAGAAAGGCATACTTGGTTACTTAGACCATTCTTCCACACATTGCTTTAATCATTATTGTTATATTATTATTTTACTCCTGGGAGACCAATGTCAATAAAGGGTAGTTGAAGGAGATTTGGGGGGGGGGGGTCTCCCCGTCTGATCTCGGCTCAATGAGCGCCTCACCCGTCCCTTGGATTTCCTTCCGATCAGCTACCTGGCTGCGTGTTTCCCGGATGCCTCCTGACGTAGCATGCGATCTCCTGTTGGGTCCCGACGTACCCCCTTTCCGCTTACTGCTCGGAGGTGGCTGCAATTAGTGCACGCCTATCAAGGTTCGCCCGGGACTTTTTCGCTGCATCTTCTGCATCTAGCAATTGCCGGGGGATCGCGTGTGACGGGTCCCCTGATCTCGTGGGTCGCGGGCAGGCAGGGATGATCTTCCGCTCACTCCTCGCTCTGCTCCAGCCTCTCACAGCCTCTCACGCTGTGCTTCGCCGAGCCGTCAGATCCTCGTTGCGGCAGCCATAGAGCACTCCGGCTTCTCCCTCCTCCTCACACACGTCACTTCCTCATGACGCCAACCACGTCCTCTTTTTTCAAACTTTTGAATCTTCATATGTTTCCTGTACCTTTTTGTTTTAGAGGCTTCCTTGTCTTTTTCGCCCACACAAACAGATCAGGCCACTATAATCCTGAAAGCATGCTAGCAGCTTTGCCCCACTCATCACTTTGATTGACATTGTAGTTTTGCAGTAGGCACAGAGAAGCTAGCATACTTGCATTGTCTCTACTGGAATGGCCTGTCCCATCAGAGGCCAACTACCTACTAATGCATAATCCTTTGTGAAATGGTGGGCAGGTGCACAGCTTTGAACAACACTGGTATCTCCCTGGTTTCAAGGTTGTTTTAGCGTGGCACCCTGGAAATCTGCCAGGCCCTAAGACCCTCCTTAGGTTGCATTTTGATTGATCTAGCTCTGCTTCCATGTCTTAGACTTTGTTTAGTATTCTGCTTTAATTAATTCCTACTACACATCCCAGCAAATCTAATCGTTTTACTTTGATTTTAGTGAAAATGTACACTTATTGGTGTAGGTTTCTTGTTAGTTCTCTGTCTTCACCCTCTATTTTCCAGCAAAGGAGGAATTCCTTCCAAAGTAGCAATTTAATTTTCATTCTTTTTTTGTCAGGCTCCATGCTTCCAACATGCAGGGTTTGAATTTATAATTGTTCCATATATAGTATTCTTCAATGTGCTGGATACAGATTTGGATTGTAATATATTACACGGTGCAATGTTTAAGTGATTTACTGCCGCTATTCCAGCTTGTATTTCTGCCTGCATATTATTACATTCTGTTATTGGCCTTCCCAGATACTTGAAGACCAAATTTCAAATTAAAGCTGAACACAGCTCTGCTACACAGAAGGCAGAAGATCTAGTTTTCCCTGCTGAGCTCTAACACTTAATCGCCGTACACACGGTCTGACCTTTGTCCGACCAAAATCACATCAGAATTCCGACGGAATAAAAGAGAATGTTCTCTATCTAAACTCCAGCGGAGTTCCTCGGATTTTCTGATGGAAATAATCTGATTGGGCATACACACGGTCAGAATTTCCGATGGAAAAGGTCCATCTGACTTTTTCCATTAGAAATTTAGATCCTGTGTATGGGGCATTACAGATCTTGTGTTGGCCCCTCCTTGTGAGTGGACAGTGAAAGGAGAACAGCAGGCTGATGAGCTTCTCGCTTTCACTTTGCTCTTGCCCTCTACCAGCATGTTCCTTGTTATACCCTAAAAGAAGAGATTATGTGTAAATCATGATGTCAAGGTCCAGCTGAATTTGACAACTCAACTATACATCTCTTTCCAGACCTATCCCAAACACTCTCCACATGCGTCGTTTGGTCCGCCCTTTACTTGATTTGTCCCACCAGGCGGGTGCTACTTATGCTTGGGGACACCCATTTAGCATTCAAGTGATGTGGAACAAAGACGTATGAGACGTATGAGACGTGTGAGACCCTGAGCAACTTCCTGTTTATTTTTTTCATTTTCTTGAACAAGCCCCTATTCCAAATCCAAATTGGCTTGACCCTCCGGATGATTACCACCAGGCGGGAAGGACAGCTAATTTTCATCAACACCATGGACGCACTCGATCCCAATCTGGGCCGACTGAAAATGGGCCTTGTCATCCAAAATTACCTGAAACATGAATAAAAACTCTTTTTTGTTCAACATATTTTGGAACTTTAACAGGACTTTAAATATATTTAAACTAGCACAATTTTTTCCCCCCTCCCTCCCTATATAGGATGATCTGTTGTGCCACAGCTCATGTTGACTATATATGGCCCTCCTTAAGGCCAAAATGCTTATTTTTATCCATAGACATAGTGTGGGTCATGCTGTTCCTCCCCTACACACTCTGGGTAAATCTATCTCCCAGAGGGTGTAAGGTATATAGGGGAAACACACCTATGTTGTAGGGGCGATTTCCTCTTCCCCCACACCCCCCAACTTTTTTTGAAATGATGAAGAGTAAGGGGGTGTCAGGACTGGGCCTTCTTTCTCTGTGCTGGCAGCTCAGCTGCCAGCTAATTGCCAGCTCCCATCTCTCCACAGTGATCCACCTGTTTATGATCCTGCTCGTCTGCTCTGCCTACTTAAAGCCTTCCAGTTCATTTGCTCTTTGCCTTCGCCTGTGTAAAATCACAAGAGAATTTCTCCTGCATTCCTGTTGAAGACCTGCTTGACTGACATTCCCTCTACGGATCCTGATTGCTGTACTACTACCTTTATCGCTGGCTCTTGGACATTGGCTTGGCCGACTACCCGATCTGGTTACTGAACTCTGGCTATGTTTTGACTACGCTTACTCTGTTTACCTTTTTATTTTTATTATTAAACAAGTGGGATTTAACTGTACTTCTGTATTGGTCTGATTCATGGTTTCTGACAGGTGGTGCTAGACCATCTTTATTATCTTTAAAAGGGAACCTTGATCAAGTTCCCCCTTACCGGTGTGCCCAAATGCTTCCATAGGTACTGTAACCACACATGTAGACAGCATTGAGGAACCAAGTGCAGTGCATCTGGGTCTAGAAATTTTGGCTATATTACAATCAGCATTGGCTACATTGGATAGGGGAACTGCTCCCCCCATCATGCCCCCCCTTTTTTTCTCTTTTTATTTCCCCCCTTCCTTTTTTTTTTTTTTTTTAAAGATCTGTTGCATTACAGCTCATGATGATCATATATGGCCCTTCTTTAGGCCACAATGCTTATTTTTATTCATGGGCACAGCGTGGACCATGTTGTTCCCCCCTACACACATATGCACCCATGTTGAAGGGGGGGTAACCCCTCCTCCCCCCCTCAATAGTGCAATTAAACAGCCATAAACATGTTATCTCTTTTGTAATATACTACTATGTGAGTTTCAAAATGTGTTGAATTATGCAGGCATAATTTGTTTGATGACAGCATGTTTGCTTTGTTGACTGGGACACACCTCATGCTTTTTTTCTTTCTTTTTTTTCCTTTTACCAACTCCCCCAGCCCCCCCAAATAGGACTGGCACAATTAGTGCCTATTGTGTGATTATCACACAGTGTTCTGCGTTATTGCAGGCAAATGAGGATTCTTCTGTTACACTCTCTCTTGAGTGCCTTGAAATATTTTTTCAATAAAGGAAACGTTTTTGTGTGTTTTTTTAATGAATCTTTTCTCTTCTTTCCCCATCTCATCTTTTTTCCTTTTGTATGCTCTATTGTGTCTTTCTCTACACTCCATCACCTACAATATTAAGGGACCAAATTAGCTCTAAAAGAGGGCAAATTCTTTAATAAATGCATAAACATAAAGTTAACATACTTCTTTTACAAGAAACTAATTTCCAGACAGATTCTTTTACTTTTTGTTCCAAGATATATTTTCCACAGCACCAGAAGTCTAAAGGAGTTTCCATCGCATTTTATAAAACACTGCCAATCGTTTTGATGGATCAAATTGTTGCCCCCCATTTGTAAAATTCTCCCTTTGGGGAATTAAATTTACATTGGCTAACATGTACTAACCAAATTCAAACTGTTATAAGACATTTTAGGATACTGTCTGACTTCATGGAGGGGGGTTTCATTATGGGCGGTGATTTTAACTTTCCTATGGATCCGCTGATACGTCCACGACTAAATCTCCACCTCTTCTGAAGGACAAGGACGACTCCGGATACAAGCGCCTTGAGGTAATTTAGTTCGCATTTGTTAGCGCTATACAAGATACTCACTCACTCTTTAGTGTAATTTCTCTAAATTAAAAATGTTGAAGCGCATCTTGTACGATAACTATTTGATTGATGTCTGGAGGATTTTGCAACCTAAATCTAGAAACTACACATATTTTTCCTTGGCCCGCCATTCCTATAGCCGCATTGACTACTTTTTTGTTGATCATAACTGCTTAGACTGGGCGATTGACACTATAGTTTGGTGGGATCATTCACTTATTTTTTTGACATTCCATATTCCCCTGGCCCCACTTAAAGAATGGACTTGGCGTTTAAACTACACATTGCTGGTAGACCCTGAAGGGGTTACATATATCACGGAAACCATATCAAACTTCCTTGCCAACCACGCTTCAGACCATTCCCCACTACCCATCTAGTGGGAGGCTCTGAAAGTGGTCTTAAGAGGGACTCTGATCCAGCTTGGCTCTCACCTGAAAAATAAATGATTCGCAAATATTGCATCAGCAGCCTAAAAACTAAAAGCACTTGAATCTGAACAAAAGTGTTCAAATTTGCCCGAAACGCTACTGGAGTTAGTTTCTGCTCGGGGGTGTCTTTGCGATCTTTATGAATCTTCCCGTACATTTGCAGATGAACTTGCATTACATCCATACAAATTTAGTGATAAATGCGGAAAGCTATTGGCTTATACTTTACATCCATAACAGACTTCTACTTTCATCCCAAATCTCCAGGGACCAAATGGAGAGACAATAACTTCACCATCTTTAATCATGAAGATTTTCCATGATTTTTACCAAACTCTCTACAATATATCTCCTCAACAACTCGCAAACTCCACTACGATTAGAGAAACCAATCAGACATACTATATAGCAGATACCCCACTACCAACCTTGGACATAGATACAATTGTCAATTTGGAAAACCTACTTACTGATGAAGAGGTTGCTAGGACCATCGCTAATACACCAGCAGGATTCACGCCTAAATTTTACAAACTTTTTGCCTCTACACTTATTCCTATTTTTTAAACAATCAGGAGTGCTTTATTGAAAGAGAATTTACAGTACAATACAGTATACAGTCATCACATGGAACAAATATGGTACATACTTTTAACTGAAAACTTAAAAAAAAATAAGATGTAAAACAAATTAGGTGCTTACAAGACCTGCAGTAAATGATGAATTAATCAATAAAACTTTTATCATGCACTTTTTGGTGTTTGCTAGGGGAACCCAATTGTAAAAAGTGCTGTTCTTTTTTTTTATCTTCTAAGTGATGTTACTGCTAGACACAGATGGGCCATTTTTGTTAAATATGATAAACTACTATGCACCAAGGCCAGCCCTAAGTGAGAAAACAAATTAAGATCAACAACCTCAATTTATCAGACAGAATGCCCTCATTGATTAAAAAGTCAAAAATATATATATTAAATCATATTATGCATATTATACTGTATTTACAACAATTCACCAAAGTATCCAGGCAGGTATCCAATACAGAGCACCTAACCAGGGAGCCTTCTTCAATATATTCAAACTATTATCCAAAGTATGATGGGATTTGATTTAGTGCATAGTATATGGTTTCTCACAGTTTGGTTCCCTCATCGCTGAAATGCTGAAAAAAACCCTCTAAAAAACCCTTGTAAGGGTAAAAGTTCTGGGTGGTGATGCCATCATCCTACCAACAAGATCCCAGGGAATGCTGAGTACTCCAGATCTCTTGAGAATACGTTGCATCATATTACAGCATCATCTTCTCAGAGAGATTTGGGCTACTCTACATTCCCCAGACCTCAGCGAAAGGAGGATGATGTCATCCTCACCTAGACGCCAAGGGTGGAAGCCAAGGGAAATAGAGTATACTATCTATTTTTTGTTTTTAGTTTTACAGGTATTTACAGGTATTTTTATTAACTATTTATCAAGGGGTAGGAGGGGCAAACTAAAAAAGCAAATCTTGCTTTTTAGGTTCAAGGTACACGTTAAGACTGGATTCACACCTATGCATTTTTAGTGCTTTTTACATTTTGCATATTAGCACAGCAGAACGCGTTCCATAGGAAACCATAGTAAATGGACTGCAGTGCAAATCTGCAAAATACAAAAAGCACTAAAACTGCATAGGTGTGAATCCAGCCTAAAGGAGTCAGCCGGTCCAGGCTCGAGAAAGATTCTGATTTTAATGTTGTGATCCACCCAGAAGCCTGGACCAGCACCTCCCAGTGCCTTGCCACTCAGCAAGGCACTGGGAGACTGAGCAAGCCGCCCCCTCCACAGCTCAGTGCTCCAGTGGGTGCTGGAAGGGCAGAGCAGAGAGCTGGTGACTGACAGTCACTGGCTCTCTGCTCAGAGATGAGTTGAGAACTGAAAGTTCAGCAGTGTTTGATCTTTCAGTTCTCAGTGCAGATCAATGCTGCATCTATCTAGGTGAATATAAATGTCAATTAAAAAAAAAAAAAGCCATATTTCTCTTTTAATAGTGAATATTATGTCATAACAGACAAAAGGTTAGCCTGTTTATGACTTTCATAATTATATTTATTCATTACTGCCTATATAAACCGAATTGCAGGTTACCAATGCTTAAATGTGGTGACTGCATGGTTTTGTATTTCCTTTATTTTCACTGCTTAAAACACACTAAATGGAGTTCATATTTAATCTGTTCAACAAGGCCATCTACATTTTCTAGTGCATCTGATTCCACCCTCTCCCCAGATTGTACAAGGTGCTGTCCTAGTTTGGCTTTTTGCTCCCGTTCAGGTTAGAACCACTTTAAGACAGAAAATGTGCTACTGGCCAACTCTACCAGAAAAAATAAAGGAAATAAAGCCTAAAAAAAAAAAAATAGTGCAGCCAACACATTTAAAGATTGGTAAGCAGTGATATATTACAAGTGGTTAGCACTTCCGCTTAGCAGCAATAGGGTCATTGGTTTGAATTCTAACCATGGCATTACCAATACAGAGTTTACATATTCTCCCTGTGCCTGTGTGGGTTTCACCTGGGTACTCCCGTTTCCTCCCACATTCCTAAGACCATAAGACATGCTGGTAGGTTAACCACTTAAGACCCGGACCTTTAGGCAGCTAAAGGACCCGGCCAGGTTTTGCGATTCGACACTGCGCCGCTTTAACTGACAATTGCGCGGTCGTGCAACTTGGCTCCCAAACAAAATTGGCGTCCTTTTTTTCCCACAAATAGAGCTTTCTTTTGGTGGTATTTGATCACCTCTGCGGTTTTTATTTTTTGCGCTATATACAAAAATAGAGCGACAATTTTGAAAAAAATTCAATATTTTTAACTTTTTGCCATATAAAATATCCCCCAAAAATATATAAAAAAATAATTTTTTTCCTCAGTTTAGACCGATACGTATTCTTATACCTATTTTTGGTAAAAAAAATCGCAATAAGCATTTATCAGTTGGTTTGCGCAAAATTTATAGCGTTTACAAAATAGGGGATAGTTTTATTGCATTTTTATAATTTTTTTTTTTTACTACTAATGGCAGCGATCAGCGATTTTTTTCGTGACTGCGACATTATGGCGGACACTTCAGAAAATTTTGACACATTTTTTGGGACCATTGTAATTTTCACAGCAAAAAATGCATTTAAAATACATTGTTTACTGTGAAAATGACAGTGCAGTTTGGGAGTTAACCACAATGGGGCGCTGAAGGGGTTATGCGTGACCTAATATGTGTTTACAACTGTAGGGGGTGTGGCTGTGACATCATCGATTGTGTATCCCTATAAAAGGGATCACACGATCGATCACGGCGCCACAGTAAAGAACGGGGAATCTGTGTTTACACACAGCTCTCCCCGTTCTTTAGCTCTGGGGACCGATCGCGGGACTCCAGCGGCGATTGGGTTCGCGGGTCCCGCGGTCACGGTCACGGAGCTTTGGGCCAGGTCGCGTGCACGCGCCCGCGGTGCGCGACCCCATGGCTGGGCTTAAAGGGCAACGCACAGGTACATTTATGTGCCCAGCCGTGCCATTCTGCCGACGTATATCGGCGTGGTTAATTAGCTCCAGTTTTAATTGTCCCTAGTATATGTATGAATGTGAGTTAGGGACCTTAGATTGTAAGCACCTTAATGGCACGGACTGATGTGAATGTAAATAGGAAAGGGAAGATTGAGCAAGGATTAGGGCATACACAATGTTAACGAGAAGAGTGCATACTTAAAAAAAAAAAAAAAACACATTAATACAATATCAATTAAATGGGGAATGTAACAAGATTATAAAGGAAGAAGAGGTATTAATCAATATATATATATTTAACCACTTGCCCACGGTGTCATATAAAAAATACGTCATGATTTTAAAGATGGATATCTCGGTAACGGCAGCAGCTGCTGCCACAACCGAGATATCCATCTTTTCCGTGGACAGTGCTGTACACGATAATGGCGGTCCCAGCGGCGGATTCGCCGCAAGATCGCCGTTATCGGTGGCGGGAGAGGGCCCCCCCCTCCCGCCGCTCTCCCGCGCCCTCCGCCGCTTACCGGAGCCGTCGGTAGCGGCGGAGGCGATCGGGTCCTCTTGCTGGCTGTGTTGGGATACGAGTGAGGGAAAAATCGCCCCCACCTGTCCCCCACAGCTCTGCTGGGCGGAAGTGACGTCAAAACGTCAGTCCCGCCCAGCGTCTTAAAGAAACATTTTTTTTTTCTGAGATTTGAAAAATGACATTTTTTTTTTTTCTTTTTTTGCATTTAAGCCTAAATATGAGATCTGAGGTCTTTTTGACCCCAGATCTCATATTTAAGAGGACCTGTCATGCTTTTTTCTATTACAAGGGATGTTTACATTCCTTGTAATAGGAATAAAAGTGATAATTTTTTATTTTTTTTTATTTCGATGTATAAAATTATAAACTAATTAAAAAAAAATAAGAAAACAAAAAAAAAAAAAATGTAAAACGCCCCGTCCCGACGAGCTCGCGCACAGAAGCGAACGCATATGCGAGTAGCGCCCGCATATGAAAACGGTGTTCAAACCACACAAGTGAGGTATCGCCGCGATCGTTAGAGCGAGAGCAATAATTCTAGCCCTAGACCTCCTCTGTATCTCAAAAAATGCAACCTGTAGAATTTTTTAAACGTTGCCTATCGAGATTTTTAAGGGTAAAAGTTTGACGCCATGCCACGAGCGGGCGCAATTTTTAAGCGTGACATGTTGGGTATCATTTTACTCGGCGTAACATTATCTATCACAATATAAAAAAAAATTGGGCCAAATTTATTGTTGTCTTATTTTTTTATTCAAAAAAGTGTTTTTTTTTTTCAAAAAAAGTGCGCTTGTAAGACCGCTGCGCAAATACGGTGTGAAAAAAAGTATTGCAATGACTGCCATTTTATTCTCTAGGGTGTTAGAAAAAAAACCATATAGGCCCAGATTCACGTACATCGGCGCATTATTGGACCGGCGTAGCGCACCACTTTTCCGTTAGACTTGCGTAATCTAGCCGCGTAATCCCGCGATTCACGAAGCTTTTGCGCAAGAGATTGCGCAAGCGTAAGGTTTTTTCCGGAGGCGTAAGGAGGAGTAATACAAATTGGGAGGGACGTGGGCGTGTTACATTGAAATGAGCCGTGACCCCATGCAAATGAAGGGCCGGCCGACTCGCGCATGCGCGCGTGAAGGAAACCATGTCAGCTCCGTTGTGCGCATGCTCACAACTCGCGCAATCAGTGAAATTGGACATGGACTAGGGCAATGTTGTGAACTACGCAGACAGCATAAATAGACACACACAAACGCACTTCCATTGCAAAAGTACATCCCTTTGTGTCCCTTCCCATTGAATCAAGTGCTTTTGCTCTGTTGTTCGTTAGAGTGTGTTTTGTAGTTGTCAGATTAGTGTTCTGTGTGATCTAGTGCTTGTTGGTAGTTTTGTGAAAGTGTGTTTTGATAAGTGTTTTTTGACTGTTTGTTTGATTGATAGATTTCAGAGCGTTTGTTTTCTTGCTTTATTTTTTCATCTGATTTTTTTGTGTCTGTTTCTTGCTGAGTGCTAGTGTGATTTTTGCCTGTTCTTTTTCTCTTTGTGTGTGTTCTTGTCTGATTGTTTGTGCTTGTATTTGTGACAGATTTTTGGTGACTGCTAGTGAGTTTGTTTGGAAGTATGACTGAGAGAAAAAGAAAGTTGAATTTTACAGTGGGGGAAAAAAGAATTCTTGCCCGGGCCATTACCGACTATGGGCGTTTTCTCCACGGCCCGCAGAGTGCCACCACCACCCCGGCCAGGAGGAGGGAGATATTGGATATGATCACGGAGCAGGTCAATTCATCGGGGGAGGGGGAGACACGGACCCGCTCTGGGATTGAAAAGAAAATAAATGACCTCCGGCGTGAGGTGAAAAAAAAACTGGCCGCAATAAATGCCCATGCCAGGGGCACAGGAGGGGGCCCACCATGCCGGGTTAGATTTACAGCGACGGAGCGTGTGGTGGCCCTGACCTTTCACCGGCATGAAGTGGAGGGCCTGCCAGGCTTTGACACAAGTCCGGTCCCCGCGGTGCCAGGTAAGGTATTTATTTCTCTCAAGTGTGTAGCATGTGTGGGGGAGGGGGTGAAAGGGAATATGTGGCAAGTGTGTGGATCCTCCAACCTGTGAATGGTTTGTGTCATCCACAGCTGTGCAGGAGGGTGCAGGGCCATCTGGCCAGACCGCTCCAACGCCAGGACAGCAGCCTAATGAGGCCCCCCCAACAAGGCCAGAGTCCGCAGAGGAGGAACAAGAGGAGGAGGAGGATCATGCGGAGGACGATCATGAGGAGGAGGAGAATCATGAGGAGGAGGAGTCCATGGCAGGCACTGGCCGTTTGGTTTCTGCGGACTCTTCCCCTCTGGCTGCAAGAAGCCTGCCCTCCCTAAGGGTGAGCCCCCCCCCCTCTTCCCCCAACATGGCTCCCCTCACAAGGGCCTCCCCTTCTCCCGGCCACAACCATCAGCAAGAGCCAGGAGGTCATCCCAGAGCACCAGGGGGGCGCCCAATCTCCTGCCCGCCAGTCTGAGAAGGAACCTGGCCACCCAGACCCGCCTTCTGAGACAGCTCTGCCAGACTATGGGACGGGTGGATCAGAGCCTGTCCTCCATCAACGATAGGCTGGGTAACCTGGATTCCCACTCCCGGGCCTCCACAACCTGCCTAAATGACCTGCAAACTACAGCAGCAGGCGTTGGGCAGGATGTGAGGGCCCTTACCCAGGCTATCCAGGGCAACACGGCAACACTTGGTGCTGCCCTGGACAGAATAGCCGTGGCCTTGGAGGGCAGGCCGCCAGGTGGGCAGATCTCAGGGGCTGCTCCTCCTTCCCCGGCTTTTCCCCTCCCCCATGCGTCTCCCCTGAGGGTCCGGGGCCGTGGCCGGGGGCGCCCCAGGCGTGGCTCAGGCAGAGGGCATTAATTTTTTTTCCCCCTTTTTTTGGTTTGAAAGCATGTTTATTTTTGTTCTCTGTTTTTTTTTTTTTTCTATGCATTTTTTTTTTTTTTTTTGCTGACATTTTTGGCATTTTTTGGGTTGTGAATGATGTTTGAATGTGGGGGTGACATTCCTGCTGGAAAAGGGGTGTCATCCTCAATTTGGGTGGAGAAGGGTTCCCCAGGACCAGGGAGAAGTGATTCCCAGGTCCGTGTGAATGGTGTATGAATGTACAGTGACATAATTGGAGCCTTGACGTGGCGTTACTGCTCACCAGTCTTGCATGGTGGACTGGTGCCAATCCAATTTGATGAGGATGTGGGGTGTGTGTGCTAGGGACCATAGTGGTGTGCATGCATGCATTCTCATTGGGCCATGATTAATGTGTGTGTTTAACGTGCAAAGATGCATAATGTGAGCTGGCATGAGATGGGGTCATGAGATGGGGTTCCAGTTCATATGCAGAGTCACCTTGAAGGGAAAAGACAGGTGGATGTTAGTCATGCATGTGCCACTTGTGAGGTGTGCATCACGGGAGGGGATAGTCATGCCTGACTCCCATGTCACTCACCAACCAGCCAGCTGTCCCCATACATGTTCTGTTCGCAATCTGTGGGGATGGGGCTCTGATTGTATATGTAGCTGTCATGGGTGTCATGGGTAGTGCCATGTGTTGGGCTGCTGATGTCCTCCTGCAAGGTTGTGGTAATTCCACGATGGCATGAGGGGTGAATCTGAAGATGCGAGACACCTCAGAATCTCTCATGCCAAAGATGTCTATGCGTGTGTGATATATCAAGTGAAGAGTGAGGGGCTTGTATCAGATAAGAATATTGTATTAGATTAGATTAAATTGTAAATTTTATATAAGCCAAAAAATAAAAAAATAAAACATCTCCGGTGCCCTCCTTAGTGCCATCCTCCGTGCCCTCATCCTTCTTTGTTCATCTAAAGTCAGTAGTATAGCTATGCGCGACGATGCCCCTGGCATGTTGGCATACAGATTGTTGGGCAACACGTGTGACTGCTGAACTCCTCACTAACAGTGTTGCTTTATCTGACAATTAGACTTTTTTTCAAAATTTAGACCAGCTTTTAGGTCCTCTAACTTTAGACAGAACATTTTGCAGTTGCGCACATCGCGTAGCCTGCGCAGCAACTGCGTTTTTTTGTGAATCCCCGTAACTCCCTCATTAGCATATTTGACTAGCAAATCAATGGTGTGTCTAGCGCAGTTTTGCGCGAAGGGAAGCGAAGGTCTAACTCAATTACGCCGGACCAAAAAACGTAGATTTCTGGCGTATATTGTTTTGTGAATCGCGTCCAACTATACGCACGCGCACATTTAGACTTACGCACGCGCAACAGCAGTTGCGCAGGCGTAATCGCTCTGTGAATCTGGGCCATAATGTTTGGGGGGTTTAAGTAATTTTATAGCAAAAAAAACAGTTTTAGTCTCGTAAACACCGAATCTGAAAAACAGGCCCGGTGGGCAAGTGGTTAAAAAGAGTCCCAGATTAATAAATGAGTCCATAAATACTGAACAGCACTAGTTACAGCTCCCTTGGGAGTGAAGCAGTCTCTGGAAAACAAAGTGAAAGGAACAAGGTGCCAATCTAAGTGCAGTATATAGAAGAAGAATGTATTGAATACACAGCCAATTGGCTACTCCAGAGCTTTTTTTCTCAGAAAATAGGTGCAGGAACTCAACCACAAACCCGTTCAGATTTCACAAACAGTAGAAGGGTCTTAAAGGGGCATTAAATACCAGGATTGCATTACATACAGAATGCAGAGTTCAGGTGGTTACACACAAAGTGCAGAGCTGTCACTTGTAAACACAGAAACCAGACTTCTGTGTTTACAAGTGATTGTGGTGAGCAGGCACCAAAGGGTCTGAGCCAGAGGTGGTGGAACTGAGTTCCCCTAAGTTCCCCCTGAAAAAAAGCCCTGGACTACTCACATGACATCTGTGAGAAACAAGCATGTATGTTAAAAGATGTCTGTGGTCACTGAGGAGTCCAGGACTGTATTCAGGAAGGCATCCGAGCGGGCTGCAGCAATGTGGCAGCAAGGAGATGGAGAGAGCCAGCCTAGTTCCTGCTAGGCAGCGTGCGCACCAGTGTGGAACACATTTGGCAAAGTCCGGAAACCGTAAGTGAAACGCGTCATCTGACATGCCCCGAGGTCACTCTTTCCCCAGTGTGTTCCACGCTGGTGCACATGCTGCCTAGCAGGAACCAGGCTGGCTCTATCCATCTCCTTGCTGACACATTGCTGCAGCCCGCTGGGATGCCTCCCTGGATACAGTCCCGGACTCCCCAGTGACCACAGACATCTTTTAACATACATACCTGTTTCTCACAGATGTCATGTGAGTAGCCAATTGGCTGTGTATTCAATAAATGTTTCTTCTTTTATATACTGCACTTAGTTTGGTGCACCTTTTTCCCTTAACTGATGTGAATGTATAATATGTGTAAAGCGCTGCGCAAATCGATGACGCTATATAAGTTCCTGTAATAAATATTATTTTGTTTTTGAGTTTTAATTTAATCATTTTTAGAAATGGGTCACAGCTTTTAATTGAGCTAGTGATATTCTTCTGCCTGATAATTATAAAAATGCTTAAATGACTTCACTACTTCGGATTCCAAAATTCCAATTCCAGTTTTAAGTCACTGTCTGAACATCTCAATCTCTGTGAAGCCAGGTGGTAGGCTTGCCCAAGGTTTGGTTTTAGTATCTACCCCTTGCAGTTATGTTGGCAATTTATCTGAAACATGAGAGTGCAAGTGACCAAATCTGAAAATCCCCAAACAGCTGCACAGGATTTGAGATGTGATGCCAGTCAACAGTCTATTCTACCAAGTGAGCAGGGTGAACCTTTATGGAGGTTGAATTGAAAGGTCAAAGCTATAAAATGCTTGTTAGAGGAGCACAACAAATAAATAGCTTAATCTTTTGTGAGACTATGCCTACCAAGTAAAGCTTTTTATTAGTCCACAATTCACTGGTAATACTTTATAGTTATACAATGTTTGTTTAATTCTTTGTAAACCTATTTATGCTTTATGGAGTCTCCTAGCAAAGGAAATACTTAGAGAGGTTATTCAATGCCTTCAAATAATAGCTTACTTCAAGATTTCTTTTGTTTACTTCATTATTATTTGCACTGTAACAAAAAGAGGTGACTATATGTAAGTGTAGATACAAGAGGTAGAAGTACTATGCTCTTTATGGCTGGGACAGACTGGTAATAATATAATAACACAGCACTTGTTATATACATTTGACTAATGGTTGCCAGGCTTTGTGGAGCAATAAAGCATTGAGCCATGTTCTAACACAATAAAATGCTTGGTTTGTTTTTCCTGCTGCTGTATGTTAATTGGATCACCTTGGTGGACTAAGAAAAAAAAAAACTACAAGTGTAGCGCCCTGCTCCTATTGAGTAGGCGCTATATTTAAAGGGTCACTAAAGTCAGGGATTTTTTTATAAAAAATAACAAACATGTTATACTTACCTCCACTGTGCAGTTCGTTTTGCACAGAGTGACCCGGAAACCTGTCTTCTGGGGTCCCTCGGCGGCTGTCTGGGCTCCTCCTCGCAAAAGCTTTCCCTCTTCATGTGAGGGCGCTCGCATGGAGGAAAGCTTTTGCGAGCGCGCTCCCGTGATACAGCGGCGGCCATAGCCGCCGACTGTATCACTCGGCTCCGCCCCCCAGCGCGCCGCGTCATCCGCCCTGATTGACAGCAGCGCTAGCCAATGGCTGCCCTGCTATCAATCCGCCCAGCCTAGCCAATCAACGGCCAGGCTGGGAACCGAAGAGGACGACGTGGACGCGCCCGGGAGATTCGAACGGTCAGGTAAGTACAACAGGGGCTCGGGGGGGGGGGGGGGGGGCGGTGCTGCTAGATGTTTTTTTACCTTCATGCATAGGATGCATGAAGGTAAAAAAACTTGTACCTTTACAACCCCTTTAAATGTAGTGTTATCTGAGCTGTAGTTAGCTCAGAATGATTATGTTAATTGCTGGTTTCTGTGTCAGTTCGGCTGCGCTGTGCATTTTTTCCACTTGACCCTGTCATTTTTGGTCAAGGTTGGAAATACAGCACACTTACCTTATCCTTCGATTTTGCTTTTAAATGTCCTTATTTCTTCTGATAAATGCTCACTTCCTGTTCTTCTGTCTGTAACTCCACACAGTATTGCAAAGCTTTCTTCCTGGTGTGGAGAAAGCCTCTTGAGGTGGGAGGGGAGCGAGCAGGCAAGTCAGGACACTCTCTACTTTGCAGATAGAGAAATGAGCTGTGTGTTAGTGGGCGTCCTGACACTCCTGCTAGCCCCCTCCCCCCTCAAGAGGCTTTCTCCACACCAGGGAGAAAGCCTCCGTGTTGAGTTACAGACAAAAGAACAGGAAGTGAGGATTTCTCAGAAGAAATAAGGACATTTAAAAGCAAAATGGAAGCATGAGGTAAGTGAAGGAAGACTGCACTAAGGTAAAGGAAGCTATTTAGGGGGGAAAAAAAACATTTCCTTTACAACCCCTTTAAGGTACAGACACTGTTTTATTGGGGTTCTGACCTCATGGCCCTCCTGGCCTAAGGTGCGTTGTGGCAGTTCTTCTGCCTCGGGGCCTGCTGGCCCGAGCTTTGTTACTGAAAGTAGGCCCAGGAATTCTGGAGCCTACTGATTCAGGGGTGGTCCTGTGCGGTCTTGCCTGCGGGGAGAAGCCGAGCAATTAGAGGAACCAGGGGAGGACTTTTCTCAGAGAGGATGGAGCAAAAAGGCTGGTATCTCAGGAAGAGCCTGGAAACTCAATTGGAGGACGCATCCCGCTTCACAGTATAGCCGGATAGCTGAAAGAAACGGGTACTGTGTAGCTATTGTCTGACTTCACAAGGGATTATTCGGTTGAACAGTTCTGTGGCAGAGGATTGTACAACAGCTTTACTATATTCATCAAGTCTGTGGCAGAGACTTTGACCGAGCGACGTATCGGCTGCTAGGTCAGTGAGAGAGGCCTATCCGGGGGTTGCTAGATCTAGTGTTTGTCCTCTGGATTCAAGAGAGTACCCGTGATCCGCAGAGCAAGGTAGAGTGTTTTGTGCACACATTTGTGGATAACTCTCCAATGTAACCCCTAGCGCTGATAGTGAGCAGTAGGGTAGCGGCAGACCCAAAAACTAACCAGCAACTCCTAAGTGCCCATATTTTAAAAGGGAACAAAGTCTTTACCAAGTAACTATAAACCTGTTAGTTTAACTTCTATAGTTGGGAAGATACTGGAACATTTAATAAAAGACCACATGGATGAGTTCTTGCTGGAAATAAACTATTTAAGCAGCAGACAGCATGGATTCATGAAAGACAGAAATTGTCAGACAAACCTGATTTCCTTTTATAAAGAGGTAAGTAAAACCCTGGACAGAGGCGTGGCAGTGGACGTGGTATACTTGGATTTTGCAAAAGCGTTCGATACAGTTCCCCACACACGGCTCATGTGTAAGGTAACGTCTACAGGATTGGATATATCGGTTTGTAAATGGATAGAAAACTGGCTGAAAGACAGAATTCAGAGAGTCGTGGTTAATGATTCTTACTCTGAATGGTCCAAGGTTATCAGCGGTGTACCCCAAGGTTGAGTGTTGGGTCCCTTACTTTTCAATATATTTATAAATGATATTGGGTCTGAGATCCAAAGTAACATTTCTGTTTTTGCAGATGACACCAAGCTATGCAGTGGAATAACGTCCTTGCAGGATGTCGCCAATTTACAAGCCGATCTCAATGCTCTGTCTAATTGGGCGACTATGTGGCAAATGAGTTTTAATGTTGATAAATGTAAAGTTATGCACTTGGGGGCTAAGAATATGCATGCATCATACATACTAGGGGGAGTTCAACTGGGGGGATCTGTAGTGGAGAAGGATCTGGGGGTTTTAGTTGATCATAAGCTCAATAATGGCATGCAATGCCAAGCTGCGGTTTCCAAAGCGAGTAAAGTCCTTTCTTGTATCAAGAGAGGTATGGACTCCAGAGAGAGAGAGATATCATTTTGCCCCTGTACAAATCATTAGTAAGACCTCATCTGGAATATGCAGTCCAGTTTTGGGCACCAGTTCTCAAAAAGGATATCGGAGAACTGGAGAAAGTGCAGAGAAGGGCAACAAAACTGATAAGAGGCATGGAGGAGCTCAGCTATGAGGAAAGATTAGAGGAACTGAATTTATTCACTCTTGAGAAGAGGAGAATAAGGGGGATATGATCAACATGTACAAATATATAAGGGGTCCATATAGTGAACTTGGTGTTGAGTTATTCACATTACAGTCAACACTGAGGACAAGGGGGCACTCTTTACGTCTGGAGGAAAAGAGATTTCACCTCCAAATACGAAAAGGTTTCTTCACAGTAAGAGCTGTGAAAATGTGGAATAGACTCCCTGCAGAGGTGGTTCTGGCCAGCTCAGTAGATTGCTTTAAGAAAGGCCTGGATTATTTCCTAAATGTACATAATATAACTGTGTATTAAGATTTGTAGGTAAAGTTGATCCGGGGTAAATCCGATTTTTCCCCTGCTGAAGCAAATTGGATCATGCTCCGCTGTTTTTTTTGCCTTCCCCTGGATCAACTGTGGGTATGGAGTTGGGTGTATGGGATTGTACTGTGTTTTTTATTTAGTTTGTTTATTTTTTTGTGGTTGAACTGGATGGACTTGTGTCTTTTTTCAACCTGACTAACTAACCATGTAAATGTTACCACTGTGCCCATCAATTGTAGCCACTGTGCCCCACAATTGTAGCCACTGTGCCCAGTAAAATGCTGCCACTGTGACCTGTAAAATGCCCCCCCCCAGCACTTAATTTCTGGGGTTAGCCGTGCTTCTACCATCCCTCGATGTCCCTCGTCCAGTCCCTCATCCCGCCCTCGATGACGCTTCAGCCAATCAGGTTACCAATTACCAGAATAAGATTACCTGATTGGCTGAGATGCCTGTAAGGCCTCGTACACACCATCGGACTTATCCGATGAAAACGGTCCGCGGACCATTTCCATCGGATATGTCCGATCGGGAGTTTGATCCGATGGCGTGTACACACCATCGGATCAAATTCCCCGCCGCCGGACGGCGCGGTGACGTGGCGGTGACGCGGCGGTGACGTTGACGCCGCCACGTCACCGCTACGTCACCGCACCAGGAAGTAAAACACTTCCGCGCATGCGCCGAATACATTCGGCGGCGGCGCGGCGGCGATGCGGGACGACATGTCTGCTGGTAAGTGTACTAACCAGCAGACATGTCGGGCGGACAGATTCCCACCGGATAGATTTCAAAACTTGCTTTGAAATCTGTCGGGTGGACAAATCTGTCCTCTAGCCCATACACACGAGCGGAGATGTCTGCTGAAACGGTCCATCGGACCGTTTTCAGCGGACATATCCCCTCGTGTGTACGAGGCCTAAGTCTTATCCAAGGAACACACCGCCGGTACGTCCCGAGGATAAGCATTCAACTGGTGGGCGATCAACATCCGGCCAGCTGAATAGTGGGCGGCAGCGGCGAAAATACATAGATTCATACAATGCATGAATCTATATATACGAACGGCTTCTGTCTGTTAGATTCCATTTTCAGTGAGTCTGACTTCAATAAGGTAAATTTTACTTAGTTTGAAATGCTTACTGCACTTTGCACTTATAGTTCCTTGAACTTTTATTGAATTTTTTGAAAATTGTACCTTGCTTGTTGCTTTAAACCCCCTTTCCCCAGGGAACTTACCATACTTATCCTTTCTTCCCTCCCCAATGCTCCGCTTTAGTGCTGGGAAACAAATTAAATACCTTGTAGTTCTTGGTATGGAGAAGAGTGTGACCTGGTCCATGTGGTAGAAATGGGACAATAAATGGGTCAATCAGGGCTGTGCAAGTTATGACTCGAGCATCTCACTTTTACATTGGGCTTTCCTTTATTACTAGCGAGTGAATGGAGCAATGTGAGAGTGGACGGAAGATAAGTGCAGCTGGGGAGGGCTCAGTTAAAGTGAACTTGGTACGTTGGCTTCCACTTTTAAAGTGTTAGGGACCCATTTACAGCTGTGTGCTGTGGGAACACACACATTACCCCGTGTACGATAATACACACTATGCATGCTTGTGCACTGTGGTGTTATTCATTGTAAATGATACTCCAATGTTATAAATACATTTGTACTGTAGCACAATTCATAGTGTCCTTTGTGTTGCTAAAAAAAAAGCAGCTTGATCCAATTTTGCATCTGTTGTGCTTTTCAATTTATTCATTTTGAACGGGCTGTTTAATGCACCACAATGCTTGTTAATGAATGGCAACACTTGTGTTATTACAATTACAAATGCAGCAATTAAAAAATCAGATGAAATGTTTAGCACTGGGAAACTTTTTGATAGATAAATAGTTCATTTTATATACAACTATATAGATCAGACCAAAATGAGGGAGAAATGAGGAGGAATGAGGGACAGAGGGACATTGCTCCAAATCAGGGACAGTCCCTCAAAATCAGGGACAGTTGGGAGGTATGCATTTGGACGCTAGATGTGCTAAGTATTGTAGCAAATTCCTATAGTATTCATCGCCATCTTGTGGCTAAATGTGGTATTTTTCATTTTAAATCAATGAAAAACATTAGACCATCACAAGAAATAGCCTAATAACATGTGTTTTTTGTTGACAAATTGCTATGCATATATTCTATAAATACACCCTGTTTGTGAGATATATCCTCTTTTAGGAAACCCAGCTACAATCAGATGTTATCAAATCAAATAAACAAAGCCTAGGTATTATAACTTAGTCCTTACAAGAGCAGTGAACTGGTGTTCATATTTATTTATTACAGGTTCTTCTACAGCGCAGTCAATTTACACAGTGCTATATATAGAGGGCCAGATTCAGAAAGACTTACGACAGCGTAAGTCATAAGTCCGAATGAGCGCCGTCGTATCTTGGCTCCTGATTCAAAGAATCAGATACGCCGGGATATAGCTAAGATACCAGCGGCGTAAGTCTCTCACGCTGTCGTATCTTAGTTGCATATTTACGCTGGCCGCTAGGTGGCGCTTCCGTCGATTTACGCGTCAAATATGTAAATTAGGTAGATACGCCGATTCACAAACATAGTTGCGGCCGGAGTATCTATTTGCGTCGTTTACGTAAGGCGTTGGACCAGCGTAAAGTTACCCCTGCTATATGAGGCGCAGCCAATGTTAAGTATGGACATCGGGACAGCGTCGTATTGTACGTCGTTTGCGTAAGCCGATTCAGAATGGGGCTGGGCATAAGTTACGTTCACGTCGTTTTCAATTACTATTTGCAACGTGATTTGGAGCATGCGCACTGGGATACGTTCACGGCCAGCGTATGCGCAGTTTGTTCGGCGCGTCATTTACGTGGGGTCAGGGTTAATTTAAATACAACACGCCCCCTACATGCCCAATTTGAATTACGCGTGGATACGCCGGGCCATTTACGCTACGCCGCCGCAACTTACGGAGCAAGTGCTTTGTGAATACAGCACTTGCCTGTATAAGTTGCGGAGGCGTAGCGTAAATAGGATACGCTATGCCCGCACAAAGATACGCTCTCCATCCTGAATCTGGCCCATATTGTACACATTCACATCAGTCCCTGCCCTCAAGGAGCTTTCAATCTAAGACACATGTGTCAAACACAAGGCCCGCGGGCCGAATCCGGCCCTCCAGGCCATTTCATGTGGCCCTCACACCCCTCCTCTGGTCCTCCTCCAGACCATTACGTTCTGCTTTCGAGCAATGCATCCAGCTTCTTCCCGGCAGCACTGTGGGTGCACTGTGATGTAAGGGAGAGTGGGGGACTCAACTTCCGACAGTGGGGTGGCTCTTGACATCTAATGTAAGGGGCGGGGATGCGCTGGACATCTAATCTTACAGATACAACCGGCCCTTTTGAGAACAATCATAATGCTGATGCGTCCCACAATGGAATTGACACCCCTGATCTAAGATATTAATATACACAATCATGTTTGCTCCGCAAGACTTGCCAAAGTTTAACCACATACATATGAGCTTGGGGGCTTTTTTTGGAACAGAATTGTTTTTCTTGTCAGTCTGGCCATTAGTGTAAGAAAATATTTTAACTGATTGCCGACCGCCCGCCGTCATATTACTGCGGGACGGTGGCACTGCTGGGCGAGAGCACGTAGCTCTACGTCCTATCTTTTTCGGGCCACTAGGGGGCCGAACATACTTAACCCCTTCCCCGCCCCCTAGTGTTAACCCCTTCACTGCCAATGGCATTTTTATAGTAATCCAATGCATTTTTATAGCATTGATCGCTATAAAAATGCCAATGGTCCCAAAAATGTGTCAAAAGTGTCCGATGTGTCCACCATAATATCGCAGTACCGAAAAAAAAAACGCTGATCGCCGCCATTACTAGTAAAAAAAAAATATTAATAAAAATGCCATAAAACTACCCCCTTTTTTGTAAACGCTATAAATTTTGCGCTAACCAATCAATAAACGCTAATTGCGATTTTTTTTTACGAAAAATATGTAGAAGAATACGCATCGGCCTAAACTGAGGAAAAAAAATGTTTTTTTGTTTCTTTTTTGGGGATATTTATTATAGCAAAATGTAAAAAATATTGCATTTTTTTCAAAATAGTCGCTCTATTTTTGTTTATAGCGCAAAAAATAAAAACCGCAGAGATGATCAAATACCACCAAAAGAAAGCTCTATTTGTGGGAAAAAAAGGACGCCAATTTTGTTTGAGAGCCACGTCGCACGATCGCACAATTGTCAGTTAAAGCGACGCAGTGCCGAATCACAAAAGGTGCTCTGGTCTTTGGACAGCAATATGGTCCGGGGCTAAAGTGGTTAAAGTGGCATGGGATATTGGAAAGTCCCAGAGAGACATAACAGCTCATAGAAGACCAAGTACTAGTGAATACAACAGCTGATTGGCAGAACTTTGTATTTGCAAATGTGTACTATCGCGCTTCATACAAGTTTGTAAAAGAAATCCACTTGTGGAAATAGATTTGCATTGTGTTTATCTTTCTAACATGGTTGTACAAGTTACCAATTGAACAGCAGTAAAACTTTGCATAATGCCTAGACTGGGCAGATAACAGTGTGAGTTAGGCAGTGTAAGCTCGCCATCTAGTGTACAGTTTAGTTATAGCACACTTACGCAAAACAGTATCCTACTGAAGGCAGTTCTTAAATGTAGCTCTTCAAGCAGGACTAAACCCACTGATTAAACTGTTACCCAAAAGAAAGCTCAAGTTAGAAATGTTTGATAAATGTTATTAAAATTGTACACATATCAGTGTTGCTTTGCTGCAATATATTCATTCATTTCTGCCTAATAGCATATTGGCAGTGTATGCTACATTCAAGGCATGCCTTTGATAATAACTGTCAAAGTTGCCAGGGTGCTTTGCAAACGGTCAACTGATCTTTTAAAATGGTATTAATGTTAAAAACAAAAATCTGAGCAGACAGGCTTTTCTTTGCAAAAGAGACATGCTATATCACATATGATATTGTCACCGATGAGGGACCGCAAGGGTGTCACATTCTGGAGTGGAGTATTTGCAGAGTTTAGTTCTGCTTTAAAGTGGTAGTAAATCGCAAAAATAAATGTCAGCGGACATGGTCACCGCTGACATCCGTCGCTCCATAGACCTGCATTGAGAGTACGTTTAGGTCCCCCGAAAAGTTTAGGTCAAGATGTAAACTGCTACATTTCTTTGGTGAAAATAACCCAAATCCGTGTATATTATTTTGTTTGTAGGAAAGTTATAGCGTCCACAAGCTGGTATATACAGTATCTCACAAAAGTGAGTACACCCCTCACATTTTTGTAAATATTTTATTATATCTTTTCATGTGACAACACTGAAGAAATGACACTTTGCTACAATGTAAAGTAGAGTGTACAGCTTGTATAACAGTGTAAATTGGCTGTTGTCTTAAAATAACTCAACACACAACCATTAATGTCTAAACCGCCACTGGCAACAAAATCAGTACACCCTCAAGTGAAAATGTTCAAATTTGGCCCAATTAACCATTTTCCCTCCCCGGAGTCATGTGACTCGTCAGTGTTACAAGGTCTCAGGTGTGAATAGGGAGCAGGTGTTTTAAATTTTGTGTTATCGCTCTCACTCTCCTATACTGGTCACTGGAAGTTCAACATGGCACCTCATGGCAAAGAACTCTCTGAGGATCTAAAAAAAGAATTGTTACTCTACATAAAGATGGCCTAGGCTATAAGAAGATTGCCAATACCCTGAAACTGAGCTGCATTACAGTGGCCAAGACCACACAGCGGTTTAGCAGGACAGGTTCCATTTAGAACAGGCCTCTCCATGGTCGACCAAAGAAGTTGAGTGCACGTGCTCAGCATCATATCCAGAGGTTGTCTTTGAGAAATAGATGTATGAGTGCTGCCAGCATTGCTGCAGAGGTTGAAGGGATGGGGGGTCAGTCTGTCAGTGCTCAGATCATATGCCGCACACTGCATCAAATTGGTCTGCATGTCTGTCTTCCCAGAAGGAAGACTCTTCTAAAGTTGATACACAAGAAAACCAGCAAACAGCTTTCTGAAGACAAGCAGACTAAGGACATGGCCTACTGGAACCATGTCCTGTCGTCCGATGAGACCAACATAAGCTTATTTGGTTCAGATGGTGTCAAGCGTGTGTGGTGGCAACCAGGTGAGGAGTACAAAGACAAGTGTGTCTTGCCTACAGTCAAGCATGGTGATGGGAGTGTCATGGTCTGGGGCTGCATGAGTGCTCCTGGCACTGGGGAGCTACAGTTCATTGAGGGAACCATGAATGCCAACATGTACTGTGACATACTGAAGCAGAGCATGATACCCTCCTATCGGAGACTGGGCTGCAGAGCAGTATTCCAACATGATAACGACCCCAAACACACTTCCAAGATGACCACTGCCTTGCTAATAAAGCTGAGGATAAAGGTGATGGAATGGCCAAGCATTTCTCCAGACCTAAACCCTATTGAGCATCTGTTGGACATCATCAAACGGAAGGTGGAGGAGCGCAAGGTCTCTAGCATCTACCAGCTTCGTGGTGTCATCATGTAGGAGTGGAAGAGGACTCCAGTGGCAATCTGGGAAGCTCTGGTGAACTGCATGCCCAAGAAGCAGTGCTGGAAAATAATGGTGGGCACACAAAATATTGACACTTTGGGCCCAATTTGGACATTTTCACTTAGGGGTGTACTCACTTTTGTTGCCAGCAGTTTAGACATTAATGGCTGTGTGTTGAGTTGTTTTGAGGGGGCAGCAAATTTACACTGTTATACAAGCTGTACACGCACTACATTGTAGCAAAGTGTAATTTCTTCAGTGTTGTCACATTAATAGATCTAATAAAATTAGGATTGTCCCGATACTACTTTTTCAAGTACTCACCGATACCGATTACCGATACTTTTTTTTAATCTCATGTGACAGTGGCACATGTGTCAGTAGTTATTTTATTTTTTTTCAATACATTTTTTTATTCAATTTTTTTATCAGCCCTATTGGGGGGCTTTGGTGAGATATCAGGAGTCTTAACAGACCTCTGACATCTCCCCTTTGAGACAGATAAAGGGACTAAGGACACAGATTCCCCAGTCCCTTTTCTCAGAGAGAAGACAGCGGCTCCTCTTCATTCATAAACCGAAACATTGTAAACACAGTCTACGATGTTTTAGTTATGTGAAGTGGAGGAGGAGCACGGAGGGAGAGAGCAGCATGGAGGGGGACACGAAGGGAGCAAGCAGCATGAAGGGGGACACAGAGGGAGCGAGCAGCATGAAGGGGGACACAGAGGGAGAGAGCAGCATGGAGGGGGACACGGAGGGAGAGAGCAGCATGGAGGGGGACATGGAGGGAGACGGCAGCATGGAGGTGGACACAGAGGAAGACCGCAGCATGGAGGGAGACACGGAGGGAGACCGCAGCATGGAGGGGGACACATAGGGAGACAGCAGCATGGAGGGGGACACTGAATGAATGAATGAATGAATGAATGAAAACTTATATAGCGCAGCAAATACGAAGTAAATCGCCTCTGGGCGCTTGTTGTTCCTGTCTCCTTTGAGATCAAAAGAGATGAGTCTTAATCTTTCTCCTGAAGACTAAGTAGTTCTCCTCCAGCCGAATGCTGGCTGGTAAGGCGTTCCATAGTCTGGGACCTTGGACAGCGAATCTCCTGTCTCCTTTGGACTTGTATCTGGCTTTCGGTATCTGAAGCCGATTTTGATTGGTGGATCGTAGAATACGATTGGGATTGTGAACTTTTAATTTTTCGCATAGATAATGGGGAGCATTCCCATGGATACATCTATGCGTTAGACAGAGAGCTTTAAAGGTGATTCTGTCTTTAACTGGTAGCCAGTGAAGGGATCTCAGTGAAGGTGAGATTGATTCCCAGGGTTTTTTCCCAATCACAAGTCTGGCGGCCGTATTTTGAACGACTTGAAGACGAGCGATTTGGTACTTGGGGAGTCCGAGGTAAAGGGCATTCGCATAGTCCAGTCTGGAGTTTACAATCTCTCCCACCACGACCGCTATGTCTTTCTTGGGAATAAAAGGCGTGAGTCTGCGTAGTAGGCGCAGCAGATGGTGAGATCCGCTGACTACTGACCCTATTTGTGCGTTCATTGTCATGTCGGAGTCAAAGATGACCCCAAGACTTTTGACTTTGGCGCTAGGGGTGATGATTTTGCCCAGAATAGGCGGGGGGATCCAGGTTGTTGCCGATTGATTCCTACGCTTGGCGTGAAACAGAAGAAGTTCTGTTTTCGCTCCGTTGAGTTTGAGATAACTCTTTGTCATCCAGTCCTCTATCAAAGAGAGACAAGTCTCTAGATTGAGGTGGTGATCCTTTTTATTGCAAATGCGGAAGTACAGTTGCGTGTCGTCTGCTAATGAATGATAGAGCAGTTTTTGGCTGCTGATGATTTCGAAAAGAGGACGCACATAGATGTTGAATAACATTGGCGATAGGGGAGATCCTTGAGGGACCCAGTACGATAATGTGCATTGTTCAGAAGTGAAGGGTCCTAGCTTCACTATTTGCGATCGGTTTTCCAAAAAAGAGGAGAACCAGGATAGATCGCTTTCTGCGACTTTGGCTATTTTGGCCAGTCGAGTCAATAACAGCTTGTGATCTACTGTATCAAAGGCTGCGCTTAGGTCCAGCAGAACCAGAAGAGAAGATTCTCCTTCGTCTGCGGCCTCGAGAACGTCGTCCCATATCTTAAGCAATGCTGTTTCCGTCCCGTGTCCGGGACGGAATCCTGATTGAAATGGGTCGAGTAAGTTGTGGGTATCTAGATGCTGTTGCAGCTGCTTGACCACTGCTTTCTCCATTACTTGGAGAGAACATTTAGGCCTGTTATGGGGCGCCAGTTGAGTGGATCCTTAGGATCCAGGGTGGCTTTCTTCAAGATGGGTTGAATGAAGCCCTCCTTCAGCTGGGAGGGCATTATGCCCTCCCTGAAGGATTGGTTGATAAGCTGCGTGACAGGAGGTGCCAGGATGTCGGCGCATTCCTTCAGCAGTTTGGTGGGGATAATATCATTTGGCGCAGTGCTGTTGCGCAGAGTGCCAATGATATTTTTTGTGGTCTGAATGGAGATGGGTTCCAGCGTGAACTCACCTAACTGTGGTGAATTACTGCCGGTGCTGTGTAAATAACTACGGGGGGGGGGGGCTGGGAGAGCAATTGTTTTGCTGAATGCTTTGCCGGATTGCCTCAATTTTGTTAATGAAGCAATCCGATAACTCATCGCAAAATTCTTGTGTATCCAAGTTGGGGGCTTCAAGACATCCTGGATTCATGGTCTGAGTGACCAGCTTGAAGAGTTCGCGGGGGCGGTTTAGGGCACCGTTGATAGCCTCAGAAAAATAGTTTTTCTTGGCTTCGAAGATTTGCTTGTAGTATTTTCTGGTTATTGCCTTGTAGATCGAGAGGTTCTCATCTGAAGAGCTTCTTTTCCAGGCTGCTTCTGCCCTTCTGCGATCTTGCTTCAGTAACGCCAGCTGGAAGACCGCAGCATGAATGGAGACACGGAGACACGGAGGGAGACCGCAGCATGGAGGGGGACATGGAGGGAGACCACAGCATGGAGGGGGACACGGAGGGAGACCACAGCATGGATGGGGACATGGAGGGAGAGCGCAGCATGGAGAGGGACACAGAGGGAGGGAAATAGAAGCAAAATGGAGGGGGGCTGAAGGACGATACGGGGACAGTCAGCTGTTACATAGTTACATAGTTAGTCAGGTTGAAAAAAGACACAAGTCCATCCAGTTCAACCATAAAAAAATAAAATAAAAATAAAACAAAGTAAACACAGTACAACCTCCCATACACCCAACTCCATACCCACAGTTGATCCAGAGGAAGGCAAAAAACCCCAGCAGAGCGATGATCCAATTTGCTACCGGAGGGGAAAAAATTCCTTCCTGATCCCCCGAAAGGCAATCGGATTTACCCTGGATCAACTTTACCTACAAAACTTAGTACTCAGTTATATTATGTGCATTTAGGAAAGAATCCAGGCCTCTCTTAAAGCAATCTACTGAGCTGGCCAGAAGCTGTGATCATGTGTGGGGGAGTTACAAGCACCGGTCACCACAGATTTTAAAGCAGCTGATAGCCAAGCGGGGAGGGGGGGGGAGAGGCGGAGAAACAATTTTTTAATTTATACAGTGGTGATCGGTGCTTGTAACGCCCCCATCGCACTGATCACCGCTGACTGTACAAGTATCGGGTGAAGCATCGGGAGCATTTGCCCGACTATAAGTACTGGGGCAAATGCTTGGTATCGGTACTGATACCGATACTAGTATCGGTATTGGGACAACCCTAAATAAAATGTTTACAAGCGTGAGAGTCGGTTCACACTAAGGCGGCACGACTCTGGGGGCGGCTCTGCAAGTCGTCCTGAGGACGACTCCAGAGGCGATTTGCAAGACGACTTCTGTATAGAAGTCAATGCAAGTCGCCCCGAGCCGCCCCCGAAGTCGTACAGGGAGTACATTTCTAAGTCAGAGCGACGCTCCCACCGCCTGACGCGTCGCCCCAGTGTGAACCGACTCTGAGGGGTGTATATCTGAAAATGTATCAATCCTGATGTTCTGACACCCTATCTCATTTTCTGCCAGGACAGTGTAAATACTAGTGTTGCTCACGAATATTCGCATTGCGAATATTCGCTACGAATATTCGCATTGCGAATATTCGCTACGAATATTGCATATTCTAGTATTCGCGAATAACTCGAATATTGCGGCGAATATTCGCTATGGCGAATATTCGTATTTTTTCAAATTTATTTTTAAAACAGATCACATCCTAGTGATCTCCATCGACGTCTAAAAGCATTGCTGGTATGATTAGAGAGAGACCCTGGGCCGAGTAGCTGATGCGATTCTTTTATGTTGCCGAAAATTTGCATTGCGAATTTTCGGCAACATAAAAGAATCGCATCAGCTACTCGGCCCTTCTTTTGCATCAGAGCCAATCAGAATAACTTGAATATTCGACAAACGGAATATTGCGCGATTATCTTCTCCGCCCTTCTTTTGCATCAGAGCCAATCAGAATAACTCGAATATTCGGCAAAAGGAATATTGCGCGATTATCTTCTCCGCCCTTCTTTTGCATCAGAGGCAATCAGAATAACTCGAATATTCGGCAAAAGGAATATTGCGCGATATTCCTTTTGCCGAATATTCGAGTTATTCTGATTGGCTCTGATGCGCCCTTCTTTTGCATCAGAGCCAATCAGAATAACTCGAATATTCGGCAAAAGGAATATTGCGCGATTATCTTCTCCGCCCTTCTTTTGCATCAGAGCCAATCAGAATAACTCGAATATTTGGCAAAAGGAATTTTTGCGCGATATTCCTTTTGCCGAATATTCAAGTTATTCTGATTGGCTCTGATGCAAAAGAAGGGCGGAGAAGATAATCGCGCAATAGGAATATTGCGCGATTATCTTCTCCGCCCTTCTTTTGCCCCCTTTTTCTCCTTTCTTTTAAGTAGAGTTAGTGTAGAGTTAGGGCCAGATTCAGGTAGATCAGAGCATCTTTGCTCTGGAGTAACGCATCTCATTTACGTTACGCTGCAGAAATTTTAGGAGCAAGTGCTGTTATTCATGAAGCACTTGCTCCTAAAGTTGCGGCAGCGCATCGCAAATGAGACAGCGGAATTCAAATTGGGCGGGTACGGGGCGTGTAGTATTCAAACTACGCGCGATCCCGCGGCGAACGTACTGCGCATGCGTCGAGTGTCAATGCATCCCAGTGCGCATGCTCCAAGTTCTGTCAGTGAACGTCAATGACGTCACGTCCCCATTCATGAATGTTTTACGCAAACGACGCGATTTGTTTTTTTTCCGACGCGATGATGACGCCTATACCTAACATAGGATATTCCACTAGGGGGCTGCTTTATCTTTACGCCGCGTATCGCTTCCGGAAACGTCGTAAAGTCACTGCGTCGCGCCCGAAAACTATCGTGAATTTCCGACTCCCGCTGATTAACATATTTTTTCAGCGTTAATCAGCGGGAACGCCCCTGGCGCCATTTTTAAGTTGAAGTAACGATGCGATGGCGAAATTCAATTACGCCGATCGCATCGGAACTCCAACCCGGCGTTTCTTGTTTTCTGGTTATAGAAAACAGAAACGCCGGCTTAAAGTGACAGTTAGGCTGGCGGATCACTGGATCCGCCAGCCTAACTCTTCATGAATCTGGCCCTTAGTGTTTAGTGCATATTAGTTTAGTAATACAGGAAATGATCTCCGTTTATGAGAATTTCGCAACCATTTTCGCATTAGCGAAATTTCGCAAATTTTTTTTTGGATTAAATATCACGAATATTCGATATTAGCGAATATTCGCGAATATTCTTCTATATACTCGCGCAATATCACGAAATCGAATATGGCGTATTCCGCTCAACACTAGTAAATACCCTCATATGACCCCTTTTCGGAAAGTTTAGGGTATATTTAGTAAGAGGCATTGCAAGTGTTTTGAAGTTGTAATTTTTTGTCACAGTTTTTTTGGAAATTGAGGAAATAAAACAAAAATCACAATAATTGGTGTGGCGGGGACCAGGTTAAGAAATTTGTAGTCTATCCATTTTTGCAGATGACATAAATGATGTCAAATTATTCAAACACAGCAACATATTAAAAAAAAGGGCAACATGGAGAGTTAAATGTCAGATGACATTAATGTTAATAAAAGTAAGCTTATACGTCTAGGTCACACTAATAGCAGTGTCCCTATATTTTGTCATTCTCCATTTGCCTCTTTTAGGGGAAAAGAAGGACCTAGATATTCTGGTGAACAATAAGGTAGGCATCAGTTCTTAAAGCACAACTCCATGAAAATGAAAAAATCCAGATGCTTGTAGATGGTGTAGGTTTCTCCAGTAGGTGGCACTGTGTGTTATACAGATCGAGTGGAGTCTGTTAGGGGAAATGTCACCTTGTGGACTCTGTCAGTGTCTCAGAGAAATCAACTGCTTGACTGGATGCTGCAACTTCCGTTGACCTTTGGCAGAAATCGTGGTGTGGGGGGCCTTAGAAATTAGGGTACCCGCGTCATTCGGGTATGCCTAGTGTGAGTGGGGGGGGGCGCTTTTATAAAAGCGATCACACACACCCCCCCCCCTGGCGGCCAACTAATAAAATATTTCAATACCATGTGTGGTTTATTTGTGTTTACACTTTGCCTCCAGGTGAATGGGTAGGGGTACAATGTACCCCATACTCATTCACTTAGGGTGGGGGGCCGGTATCTGGGGGCCCCCTTATTAAAGGGGGCTTCCAGATTCCGATAAGCCTCCAGCCCGCATACCCCGACAACCAACGGCCAGGGTTGTCGGGAAGGGGCCCTGTCCTCATCAACATGGGGACAGGGTGCTCTGGGGTGGGGGGCCGCAGTGCGCCCCCTGCCTCAGAGCACCTAACCCCCCCATGTTGAGGGCATGCTGCCCGGTACGGCTCAGGAGGGGGGGGGGGGCGCTCGCTCGCCCCCACTCCCTTCCTGACCGGCCGGCCGGCGTGCTTTGAATACAGGTCTGGTATGGATTGTGGGGGGACCCCCACGCCGTTTTTTCGGTGTAGGGGGGGTCTCCTTACAACCCATACCAGACCTAAGGGCCCGTTATGCTCCTGAGGGGGGAACCCATGCCGGATTTTTATTTAAAATCCGGCGGGGACTTCCTTCTCAAGATTTATAACAAACTCCGCCCACGTGTAGAATTGGCGGGAATCCGCATCGGATCCCCGTCGCTTCTATGACGACTTTGTCTTCATCGCGGCAAGCCAGCTCGGCGCTGGCTCCTGCGATGGGGCTCGCAAGTGCTCAATCTCGCCGAGAAAGCGAGCGAGATTGACACAATATCGCGGTCAACCACTGTAAGTGTAGATACAAGAGGTAGAAGTACTATGCTCTTTATGGCTGGGACAGACTGGTAATAATATAATAACACAGCACTTGTTATATACATTTGACTAATGGTTGCCAGGCTTTGTGGAGCAATAAAGCATTGAGCCATGTTCTAACACAATAAAATGCTTGGTTTGTTTTTCCTGCTGCTGTATGTTAATTGGATCACCTTGGTGGACTAAGAAAAAAAAACTACAAGTGTAGCGCCCTGCTCCTATTGAGTAGGCGCTGTATTTAAATGTAGTGTTATCTGAGCTGTAGTTAGCTCAGAGTGATTATGTTAATTGCTGGTTTCTGTGTCAGTTTGGCTGCGCTGTGCATTTTTTCCACTTGACCCTGGGTGTCGCTGTCATTTTTGGTCAAGGTTGGAAATACAGCACACTGGATGTATTGAATGCTTTCTTTACAGAGACACCCCAGTGGGAGTGTTCCTGTCGCTGGGCATTCTCCTTCACTTACCTCATCCTTCGATTTTGCTTTTAAATGTCCTTATTTCTTCTGAGAAATGCTCACTTCCTGTTCTTCTGTCTGTAACTCAACCCCGTAATGCAAGGCTTTCTTCCTGGTGTGGAGAAAGCCTCTTGAGGGCGGAGGGGGCGAGCAGGCAAGTCAGGACACTCTCTACTTTGCAGATAGAGAAATGAGCCGTGTTTTAGTTGGTGTCCGGACACACTTGCTAGCCCCCTCCCCCCTCAAGAGGCTTTCTCCACACCAGGGAGAAAGCCTATGTGTTGAGTTACAGACAGAAGAACAGGAAGTGAGGATTTCTCAGAAGAAATAAGGACATTTAAAAGCAAAATTTGAAGGATGAGGTAAGTGAAGGAGGACTGCACTAAGGTAAAGGAAGCTATTTAGGGGAAAAAATAAAACATTTCCTTTACAACCCCTTTAAGGTACAGACACTGTTTTATTGGGGTTCTGACCTCATGGCCCTCCTGGCCTAAGGTGCGTTTTTGCAGTTCTTCTGCCTCTGGGCCTGCTGGCCGAGCTTTGTTACTAAAAGTAGGCCCAGGAATTCTGGGGTCTACTGATCCAGGGGTGGTCCTGTGCGGTCTTGCCTGCGGGGAGAAGCCGAGCAATTAGAGGAACCAGGGGAGGACTTTTCCCAGAGAGGACGGAGCAAAAAGGCTGGTATCTCAGGAAGAGCCTGGAAACTCAATTGGAGGACGCATCCCGCTTCACAGTATAGCCGGATGGCTGAAAGAAACGGGTACTGTGTAGCTATTGTCTGACTTCACAAGGGATTATTCAGTTGAACAGTTCTGTGGCAGAGGATTGTACAACAGCTTTACTATATTCATCAAGTCTGTGGCAGAGACTTTGACCGAGCGACGTATCGGCTGCTAGGTCAGTGAGAGAGGCCTATCCGGGGGTTGCTAGATCCAGTGTTTGTCCTCTGGATTCAAGAGAGTACCCGTGATCCGCAAAGCAAGGTAGAGTGTTTTGTGCAGACATTTGTGGATAACTCTCCAATGTAACCCCTAGCGCTGATGGTGAACAGCAGGGTAGCGGCAGACCCAAAAACTAACCAGCAACTCCTACAGGGGTAGTGCTACACAAGGAATAAACCACAAGTGAAAGATGGAGAGCTCAAAGAAACCTGTTATCAGTGGCGGCTGGTGCTCCAAATTTTTTGGGGGCCCAAACGAAAATAAAGAAAAATACAATAGCAGCCTCACTGTGCCCATCAAATGCAGCCACTGTGCCATGCCATCAAACACAGCCACTGTGCCATGTCATCAAATGCAGCCACTGTGCCATGCCATCAAATGCAGCCACTGTGCCATGCCATCAAATGCAGTCACTGTGCCATGCCATCAAACGCAGCCACCGTGCCATCAATTGTCACCACTGTGCCATGCCATCAAATGCAGCCACTGTGCCATGCCATCAAAACGCAACCACTGTGACATGCCATCAAATGCAGTCACTGTGCCATGCCATCAAACGCAGACAATGTGCCTTTAATTGTCACCACTATGCCATGCCATCAAACGCAGTCACTGTGCCATGCCATAAAACACAGCCACTGTGCCATCAATTGTCACCACTGTGCCCATCAATTGTCACCACTGTGCCCATCAATTGTCACCACTGTGCTATCAATTGTTACCACTGTGCCATCAATTGTTACCACTGTGCCCATCAATTGTAGCCACTGTGCCCCGCAATTGTAGCCACTGTGACCCGCAATTGTCGCCACTGTGCCCCGCAATTGTAGCCACGGTGCCCAGTAAAATGCTGCCACTGTGACCTGTAAAATGCCCCCCCCCAACACTTACCTTTCTGGGGTCAGCCGTGCTTCTACCATCCCTCGATGTCCCTCGTCCAGTCCCTCGTCCCGCCCTCGATGACGCTTCAGCCAATCAGGTTACCGATTACAAGAATCAGATTACCTGATTGGCTGAGATGCCTGTAAGTCTTATCCAAGGAACGGACCGCCGGTACGTCCCAAGGATAAGCATTCAGGAAGCCGACTACAGCCTCAGGGCTCTGATAGGCACTTCCACACAGTCAACCAGCTGCTGTTATTCAGCTGGCTGGTGCTCAACATCCGGCCAGCTGAATAGTGGGTGGCAGCCGCGAAAATACATAGATTCATACAATGCATGAATCTATATATTTTAGTGGCTGTGCGAGAGCCAGAGGGGGCGGTGCTCCGGTGCCCTCTATGAACGAACCGCTCCTGTCTGTTAGGCCGCATACACATGATCGAACATGTCTGCTGAAACTGGTCCGCAGACCAGTTTCAGCGGACATGTTCGATCGTGTGTACGGCCTATCGGACTGTTTTCCAGCGGACAAAAGTTTCAAAACATGCTTATAAACCTGTCCTCTGGAAACCTGTCCGTCGGACAGGTTCGATGGTTAGTACACAAAATCATCAGACCAAAATCCCGCGCATGCTCAGAATCAAGTCTACGCATGCTTGGAAGCATTGAACTTTGTTTTTTCATCACGTCGTTGTGTTCTACGTCACCGCGTTCTGGTCCGAGGGGATTTTGGTCCGATGGTGTGTACGCACATCAGACCAACAGACCACTTCAGCCTGGTCTGATGAAAACGGTCCGTCGGACATGTTTCATCGGACATGTCTGATCGTGTGTTCGCGGCCTCAGATTCCATTTTCAGTGTGTCTGACTTTAATAAGGTAAATTCTACTTAGTTTGAAATGCTTACTGCACTTTGCACTTATAGTTCCTTGAACTTTTATTGAATTTTTTTGAAAATTGTACCTTGCTTGTTGCTTTAAACCCCCTTTGCCCAGGAAACTTGCCATACTTACCATTTCTTCCCTCCGCAATGCTCTGCTTTAGTGCTGGGAAACAAATTAAATACCTTGTAGTTCTTGGTATGGAGAAGAGTGTGACTTGGTCCATGTGGTAGAAATGGGACAATAAATGGGTCAATCAGGGCTGTGCAAGTTATGACTCCAGCATCTCACTTTTACATTGGACTTTCCTTTATTACTAGCAAGTGAATGGAGCAATGTGAGAGTGGACGAAAGATAAGTGCAGCTGGGGAGGGCTCAGTTAAAGTGAACTTGGTACGTTGGCTTCCATTTTTAAAGTGTTAGGGACCCATTTACAGCTGTGTGCTGTGGGAACACACACATTACCCCGTGTACGATAATACACACTATGGGGGTTATTTACTAAAGCCAAATCCACTTTGCACTGTAAGTGCACTTGAAAGTGCAGTCGCTTTAGATCGCAGTTGAAGATCTGAAATGAGGGGAAGCTCTGCTGATTTTATTATGCAATCATGTGCAAGCTAAAATGTTGTTTTTTATTTTCCTTGCATGCTCCAATCAGATTAACAGCGACTGCACTTCCAAGTGTACTTGTAATGCAAAGTGGATTTGTCTTTAGTAAATAGCCCCTTATGCATGCTTGTGCACTGTGGTGTTATTCATTGTAAATGATACTCCAATGTTATAAATACATTTGTACTGTAGCACAATTCATAGTGTCCTTTGTGTTGCTAAAAAAAAAGCAGCCTGATCCAATTTTGCATCTGTTGTGCTTTTCAATTTATTCATTTTGAACGGGCTGTTTAATGCATCACAATGCTTGTTAATGAATGGAAACACTTGTGTTGCAGTGCACAGCATTGTGGTTTAAATAGGGCCTCCCCATGAAATGGCAACTTTCTATGGTTTTTATTAAAAAAAAATTTTACTAGTTAAGGCGACGATCAGTAATTTTTATTATAACTGCGACATTGCGACGGACACATCAGACTATTTTTAGACCATTGTTATTTATACAGAGATCAGTGCTATAAAAATGCACTGATAACTGTGTTAATGCCACTGACAGGGAATGGGTTAACCACTAGGGGCAAGGAAGGGGTTAAGTGTGTCCTAGGGAGTGATTCTAACTGTGGGGGGGGGGGCTGGGCTACCAGTGACACGACATTGATCACTGCTTCCGATGACAGGGAGCAGTAGATCAGTGTCCTGTCACAAGGCAGAACAGGGAGATGCCTTGTGTACATCTCCCTGTTCTGCAGCTCCGTGACACGATCGTGGGACACCAGCCGACATCGAGTCAGCGGGTCCCGCAGACATGGTCTTGGAGCTCCCAGCAAGGGCGTGCGTGCATGCACGACGGCAAATTCAAAGAAATGTACCTGTACGTTGCTTTGCACAGCCAGGCCATTCTGCCGACGTATATGTACCGGAGAACAACGCAATTTAGTCAACAAAGGGTACCACTAAAACCATTTTTTTAATAATTGAAATGTCTATTTTTAGGTTGGGATAGTATTTAGTTTCATTATCCAATAGATATCTTTATTTAATAAGATCACACATCAAATGAATTTGCATCAGTAGGTCAGGGACGGTGACCCCGATTGTTAGGGAAAGTACATGAAGAGGTTCTTCGGATCAGAAATGTGGGGCTCTTCCTAACAACTTTGTTGTGCCACCCTAGTGTACGGCCAGTCACTAGATATGTGCATTCCCGTTCGTACGAATGTTATTTTCGTACGAAAATTTTCATTTTCGTACCCGCGGGATAATGTGTACATACGAAAACGGTAAAGCACCAAAATACGAAAACGACGGGATAATGGATGAGCCGCATAACGAACGACCGCAAATACGAACGAACGATCCGACGGGAAAAAACGACAAAACGAAAATGGCAAAATAACGAAAATTAAATCTGTATCAAGAGGTTTGCATTGTGTATTTTGTTTGAATCCGTTTTGTGTTCGTTTTCAGTTGTATGTTCATTGTTCAATGACATCTATAACAAAAGAATTTCATTATGTATATTGAATGAATTCTTTTTTCTTTTTTCTGTGTATTCAAAATACTGAATGCAATTTTTTTGTTATAGGTGTCATATCAACATACGAAAATAACAAAAGAAACGTGTTCAAATGCAAATCTTTTGTTTATGGGTTTTTTAATGGCCAGAGAGTTAGGCTGGCCATACATGATTTTCTGTGCAATTTTCTTTAGATTTACCTTCAACTATGTAGTGCAAGGGCCTGCCTGATTGCATACAATTGAAAGTGTTGTTTAGTTTGACCTCATATATGGTTTTTGGTAAATCTAAAAGAAAATTGTACAAGAAAATTGAACATGTATGGCCAGCCTCAGTGACTGAAAGCAGCTTCTCTTTTGTGCAGAATAGTGAGTACACTTGTATAGTAAAGCCTAATAAACTTTTCTGTGGATTTTCATCTGAGGGGAGATCAGTTGGCCAGACTTCTGAACCCAAAAATGGTTTTCTGAGAACGATCGGAAAACGATCGTTTTTATGTGTGTTGTTAAAATAGTCTGACCAAGTGTATGGGGCTTAACAATAGTATTGTTAAGCCCCATACACTTGGTCAGACTATTTTAACAACACACATAAAAACGATCGTTTTCCGATCGTTCTCAGAAAATTTGTTCGTTTTTGAACTGCATCAGAAAACCATTTTTGGGTTCAAAAGTCTGGCCAACTGATCTCCCTTCAGATGAAAATCCACATAAAAGTTTATTAGGCTTTACTGTACAAGTGTACTCACTATTCTGCACAAAAGAGAAGCTGCTTTCAGTCACTGAGGCTGGCCATACATGTTCAATTTTCTTGTACAATTTTCTTTTAGATTTACCAAAAACCATATATGAGGTCAAACTAAACAACACTTTCAATTGTATGCAATCAGGCAGGCCCTTGCACTACATAGTTGAAGGTAAATCTAAAGAAAATTGCACAGAAAATTGTATCATGTATGGCCAGCCTAACTCTCTGGCCATTCAAAAAAAACATAAACAAAAGATTTGCATTTGAACCTGTTTCTTTTGTTATTTTCGTATGTTGATATGACACCTATAACAGAAAAAGGAATTCATTCAATATACATAATGAAATTCTTTTGTTATAGATGTCATTGAACAATGAACATACAACTGACACTAACAAAAGAAAAGCATTCAAGATACACAGAATGCAAATTGACGAAAATTCACGATAATTATTGTCTAACAAGAAACGAACATGAATTAAACAGAATAACGAATCATCCCGCATGTACGAAAATAAAACGGTAACGGAAATACGAAACGATCGGAATACGAAAAAATCGCGTCGTACGACAAACGAACGGGAACGAACGGGAAAACGGGCGTCTTACGAAAAACGAACGGAAACGAACAGACGGGACCATACGAAACGGAACAAAAAAAAACGAAATTTTTTTCTGTGCACATGTCTACCAGTCACTGACGCTCTAGCAAAAGCTGTCCTCTGGTAATATAGGCCCAAGCCTGGTGATACTGGGTAAACAACAATTGTTATTCTGCTTCACCTGATTTATTTTCATAACTGTCATTATTCATACTGCCACAATATACAAAATACTAAAACATCAAGAATGGTGAACCACATGTAGCACTACTCCTGTAGGAGTTGTAGATGTCAGGTTTCGCCGCTGCTGCACAGCCAGTCACACAGCATTTACTTCTTGCATCCAGACACAGAAAGACAGTCCTTGAGCTTGTTTTTGTTGATTTTTTATTAAGGGAATAATAACTTGGATGGGGTTAGGGGTTATCATGGGATGCCCAAATGTTAGGAAGCATGAATCAGACGTACACAGATGTAAATGAAGAAGAAGGTCTTTATTAAAAAACCAAACAGCAAGGTAAAGTCCAAACAAATGATCAACAGCCAGAAGGGTCCTCCGCCAAAGCCAGGGTCGATAGCCAGGGATGGAAGTCAGCCAAGCCGGAGTCAGTAGCCAAAGGGTGGTGAGACAAAGCCGGGGTTCAGGAACCAGAAGGAACGTCCGTAGGAGCCGGGCCGGTGATCCAAACAGCAGCACGATCACAGGAGGCTGTAAGACAAGGACCAAGCAAGGGAGTACTGCAACAGCCGTGGTATATATATGCTGAGCATCCAGCTCCTCCCAATGGGAAGGAGGAGCCGCAGGGAGTAGGAAGTTACAAGAAGCTCAGAAAGCAAGATGGCTGCCAGCACATGTCAGTGATAAGAAGCCAGGAAGGAGGTAAGTCCATGACAGTACCTCCCCCGCAAGGGCCCCTCCTCCTCAAGGGCCCCTCCTCCACGGCGCAAAAAACGGTTTCTGAGGGAAGCGCGCGTGGAAGGCTCGGAGGAGGGCAGGAGCATGAACATTTGTGTAGGGAACCCAGGGTGTCCGGGTGGGACAGCAAACATAGGCGCCACTCTGTTAGGAGACCTCCGCAGGCACTCCTGAAAGGAAGGTCTCTCCCTGAGTCTGGTGTCAATCAATATCAGGAAGGAAATGAGAGCGTCGAGCTCCACAGGTAGGTCTTTAGCCGCAACCTCATCTTTTAAGGCATCCGAGAGACCATGAGAGAAAGAAGCGACCAGAGTCTCATTATTCCAGCCCACCTCTGCTGCCAGGGTACGAAACTCAATGGCGTATTCGGATACCGATCGTAAACCCTGTTTGATGGACATGAGGAGCTTCGCAGCAGAGGCAGAGCAAGCCGGCCCATCGAAAACCTTCCGAAGAGAAGAAACAAAACCGGAAAACTCAGCAACCACCGGATTGTTGTTCTCCCATAAGGGGCTTGCCCAGGCCAAGGCCTTGTCCGAGAGCAGCGAGATCAGGAAGCCCACCTTCGATCTCTCAGTGGGAAAGGCATGTGGCAGCAACTCAAAATAAATGCCCACTTGGTTAAGGAAACCTCGGCACTGAGTTGGCTCTCCCCCGAAGCGCTGCGGGAGGGGGTCAGAGCCGGACATACCCCGAGACACCGTAGGCGCAACAACAGGTGCCGGGTTAGACGCTGGCGCATCAACCGGAGCGTCAGTAGGAGCGGGCCCAGGAGCGTTACTCGGAGCAGCAGTGGGAGCGGTACCAGGATCGACAATCGGCCTATCAGCAACATCAACGAGATGAGCAGTGCGTGCAAGCAGGGTCTGCAACATCTGAGCGAAGTGCTCCAGCAGGTGATCCTGCTGATCAAGTCTGGCAACCAGCATTAGTAGCGGAGGAGGCCCTGTACTGTCAGAATTCATGGCTTGGTCCTAATGTCAGGAAGCATGAATCAGACGTACACAGATGTAAATGAAGAAGAAGGTCTTTATTAAAAAAACAAACAGCAAGGTAAAGTCCAAACAAATGATCAACAGCCAGAAGGGTCCTCCGCCGAAGCCAGGGTCGATAGCCAGGGATGGAAGTCAGCCAAGCCGGAGTCAGTAGCCAAAGGGTGGTGAGACGAAGCCGGGGATCAGGAACCAGAAGGAACGTCCGTAGGAGCCGGGCCGTTGATCCAAACAGCAGCATGATCACAGGAGGCTGTAAGACAAGGACCAAGCAAGGGAGTACTGCAACAGCCATGGTATATATGTGCTGAGCATCCAGCTCCTCCCAATGGGAAGGAGGAGCCGCAGGGAGTAGGAAGTTACAAGAAGCTCAGGAAGCAAGATGGCTGCCAGCACATGTCAGTGATAAGAAGCCAGGAAGGAGGTAAGTCCATGACACCAACTTGAAAATGACAAACAAACCTGGGACACCTTCCTCCCTATTTACAGATTCCACTTCTTCCTCCTGCACAAACTTGATCCTTTTTGCACAGCACCGCTGGGTTCACTCGTTGTAAAATTACAGTCCTTTGGGTAGTTGGCAACAGCCCCTTACAGGCTAGGAACTTTTGGTCTCTTGGGAAAGGTAGCACATGTGGAGTGAACTTCTTCCTGCAACAACTGCTTTCCTGTAGACACTGGTCCCAGCCAGGGGCGGACTGACCATTGTGGCACTCGGTCACTGCCCGAGGGCCCCATGGCACTAGGGGGCCCCATCAGGGCTGCAAGGCTAACTAAAACCAGGGACAGTATGTAAAAATCTGTGTTTTATTTACATCTGTCCCTGATATGTCTGAAAACGACATGCTTTTGATGTGAAATTCCTCATATTTTAGCTGTCCCGCCTCTGCACTGCCTCCTGGCGTGGTGGCTATCTGTAAGCCCAGGGGCCCAATAATCTTCTATTGCCTGGGGGCCCCATGAGTTGTCAATCCGCCCCTGGTCCCAGCTCTACTTCCTGCAAGAATGCTAGCCCACCTGGCAGCTTCTTCTTCCCAGTCTACCCGACTGACACACTGGAGGTTTCTAAGGGCAAGGTTAGATAAAGACTTAAAGCGGAGTTCCACCCAAAAATTGAACTTCTGCTTATCCCACTCCTCACCCCCTTACATGCCACATTAGACATGTAATTTTTTTTGGGGGGGGAGTGGGGGCTTCAGGAGGAGTGGGACTTACTGTCCCACTTCCTCCTTCCGCCGAGGGGCTGGTTAGGCGATTAAGCTTAATCGCCTACAGCATCCCCTCACTGTAGGCGATCGCCTGGGACACATGACAGGTCCCATGCGATCGCCTATCCAATCAGCGGCGGGCCGCGCCGCACGCACATGCGCAGTGCCGCTCGCGCATGCGCAGTGGGTGCCCGGCCGTGAAGCCGAAGGCTGTCACGGCCGGTTGCCCACAGTTACGATGAGGACGCAGGCCGGGGAGGGGGGGCATAGGAGCGGAGCCCCGGCCGGCGCGTCGCTGGAACGCTGGAGTGGGTAAGTGATTGTTTATTAAAAGCCAGCAGCTACACTTTTTGTAGCTGCTGACTATTAATAAACATAAAACAAGGCTGGAACACCCCTTTAAGCACTCTGCTGCCTTCAAGAGAGACCTGATACAGCTGGCAGTCTCTCCTTTTGTCTATCTCTGCACCATGCTGATCTACTCACTTAGCAGTGTTGCCAACCTACCAGATTGAAATGTACTGGCACGACACCCAAAATTTACTGGCACAGACAAATTTTTACTGGCATTTTACAAAATTACAGGTTTAAGTGCAAATTTTAGTATTTAAGCTACAAACAAGTACACAATCCAAATAGCAATGCGATTTAAGGAAAACAAAACCATCTTTCTGTTATTTTCAATATAAAAATAGTCCATCAGTTTTTGTTCACCATCACCTCCTGCCTCCACCAGCTCCTGCAACCTCCTGCCCCCATCACCAGCTCCTCCTGCCACCACCAGCTCCTCCTGCCACCACCAGATCCTCCTGCCACCATCACCAGCTCCTTCTGCCACCGTCTGCCCCCACCAGCTCCTGCTACACACTCCTCCTGCCACCATCACCAGCTCCTCCTGCCACCATCACCAGCTCCTCCTACCGCCACCAGGCCAGCTCCTTCTGCCACCACCACCAGCACCTGTCCCTACCAGCTCCTCCTGCGACCACCAGCTCCTGCCACCTCCTGCCCCACCAGCTCCTGCCACCATCACCACCTCCTGCTACCATCACCAGCTTCTTCTGCCACCACCAGCTCATGTCCTCCTGCCTTAACCAGCTCCTGTCCTCCATAGCTCCTCCTGCCACCATCACCAGCTTCTTCTGCCACCACCAGCTCATGTCCCTACCAGCTCCTCCTGCCACCACCAGCTCTTGCCACCTCCTGCCCCCACCCGCTCCTGCCACCCCCTGCCCCACCAGCTCCTGCCACCATCACCATCTCCTGCCACAAGCTTCTCCTGCCGCAACCACCAGCTGCCACCACCAGCAGCTCCTGCCACCATCACCAGCTTCTCCTGCCACCACAAGCTCCTGCCCCCACCAGGCTCCTGCCATCATTACCAGCTCCTTCTGCCACCACCGTCACCTACTGCCACCATCACCAGCTCCTGCCAAAAGCTCCTCCTGCCACCAACAGCTCCCACCACCTCCTGCCACCAGAAGCTCCACATCCTTATGCCACCACCACCGTCACCTCCTGAGTCCAAGATGGCCACCGGAGCAGACGTGCAGTGAAGGAGCTCCCGCTTGTTCTCCGGCAAATAACCCTCTTTCCCTGCAGAGAAACGATCCTGCTCCGCTTGTGGCGGTGTGGTGCTCGGCGGAGAGCGGTATGACCAAGGGGAGAGGCTCCCTGTCCTCCCGAAAGACCCCGAAGGCTTTCCCTGCTACTGCAGTGCCGAGCTCCCGCTCGGCAACCAACATGGCGTCGCAGACCGAGGACGCTGAACCCGGGGATCTGGGCAAGGAGCAATCCAACTTTGAGGCCCTGATGCAGGCTATTAGCGACTGCCAGACGGCTCTCACCGGCAAGATCGAACATGTACAGATGGACATTGGTCTCATCCGCAAAGACATGGACACCTTTCGCTCCCGCCTGACTGAAACGGAGCGCCGCGTGGGGGACGCTGAGGACACGGTCCGGGATCATGCGGCCTCACTCCGTACATTACACACCAGGGTTAAGGCCCTGGAGACACGCGCAGAGGACGCAGAAAACAGAAACAGGCGCAATAATCTTCGCATAGTCGGCCTGCCTGAGGGAGCGGAGGGGGCTGACCCCACTACCTTTACAGTGCGCCTGCTACGTACTCTTCTCCCCTCTGCGGCCTTCTCACAGTTCTTTGTGGTGGAGAGGGCTCATAGGATGCCAGCTGCCCGAGGTCCCCCGGGAGCCCCACCACGCACCTTCATCCTGAAATTGTTGAATTTCAGGGACCGGGACCTAGTACTACGTGAAACCCGGAAACTTGACCAACTCCGCTATGAAGGAGCAAGGCTGATGGTATATTCCGACTATTCAGTGGACACCCAGAGGCAGCGCCGCCTGTTTGATCAAGTGAAGCTGAATCTCAGGAACCGCAAGATTAAATACAGCATGCTGTTCCCGGCTCGTCTGCGTGTTCAAGATGGAGAGACAGTCCGTTTCTTTACTTCCCCTGAGGATGCTTTGCGCTGGCTGGAAACTTTGCCCAGGCACTGACTGTCACTGTGCCTATGCTGGTATGTCTTCTGTTTATTCCCCCCCCCCCTTTTTTTTTTGCTGACGTTGGGCTAACTTTCCTGATCGGTACGGCTGCGGGACTGCCCTGGCCTGCTCCTGCTGTTTTACCCCCTCCCGACTCTTTCCCCGGGTTGAAGTATGGAGCCCAGGCATTAACTCATGCCCTGATGTGAGGATATCACGGGTATGACCCTGTGAGACCTTTCTGTTTGCCCGACCTGTTTGCAGCCAGACGAGGGAGACAGCCCTCCTCTTCATTTTGTTCCCTGTTCTGCCGGGCCGAGATCCCGATTGGCAACGACTCTAAGTTACTGTGCCCCCGGAGCCGTATGAGTCTCCGGGAGATTGACCCCTTGTTCTCCTCTGCAGGGAGCGTCTATCCTCATTCTACAATGGAGAACTTCTTGCATGTACTGTGACACTCGGGTGTCCTTTTGTTCATATCCCCTGTTGGCGATAGCCATGGTTATTTTCGGGAAGGAAGCACACCAAAGTTTGGGGGGTGGTGCAGGGTGGGGGGACGGGACAATTTGTTGGAGTACCTGTTTTTACTCCCTATTGATTATGTTCTGCAGCTATACTGATGTCACACTGAATCTTTGTGGTTCTTCGTTTAGACATGTACCTAACTATGCTTTGCTATCAATACATGCTGTGCGGGGTGCCCCTGGGGGGGATCTCTCATGGGTACCTATTGTACTGTTGCTATCTGTTAGACAATTGTGTTCTGTGAGGGCTGGGATTCATCCTTGCCCTGCTATATATTTGATGCATTGGACTTATGGCTCTGTTAACTATTCTGTCTTGGAATGTTAGGGGCCTAAACTCCAAGATTAAAAGGTCCCTGGTTTTCAACTATTTAAAGAAATATAGTCCCCGCATTTGTATACTTCAAGAGACTCATCTATTGGGGGGCAGGACGCTGGCTTGGGTTAGGGCATGCTATCACTCCACCTACTCTACCTATTCTAGGGGGGTCAGCGTCTTGGTCCACAAGTCACTTGAGTTTACCCTCCTTGATCTCCATCTTGACCCGGAGGGGAGGTACGTGGCGGTCCATGCAATGTGTGAGGGCCTTGAGCTATTGGTTGTAGGGATCTATGTGCCTCCCCCTGCCACGGTAGCGGTGCTAGGGAAGCTTACTCCGATTCTGGCGTTGTACCCGTCGGCCGGGGTGGTACTTGCTGGGGATTTTAATATGGCCCCTAACCCGGGCATGGACAGGCTTGGTACGGGAACGACCGGGGACTCCCCTCTCTCCCACTGGGCAGAAAATTATGGGTTCACGGATGTATGGAGGATGAGGCACCCGGACAGGAGGCAATTTACTTGCCACTCGGTCACGCATGCCTCCTTCTCCAGGATTGACTTGGTGTATGCCACTGACTCCCTGCTCTCCCGAGTTCGGGAAGTGGAGATTCTGTCCCGTGGAATATCGGATCATGCTCCACTTCTCCTTACCTTGGGGACTGATACACCGGCGGGGTCCACGCTGTGGCGGCTCTCTGGCTTTTGGGTCGCGGATGAGCGGGTGATCCCCCTGGTGGAGGGGGAATTGGGAGAATACTGGTCGCATAATGAGGGCACTACTTCACCTCAGGTGATATGGGACGCCTTTAAGGCCTATGCTAGGGGACAATACAAAACTGGGATTGGGCGGGTCAGGAAAGACTCCACGCTTGCACTTTTAGAGGCGGAGGGGAGGGCTGCCAGGCTGGAGGAGAGCTATGTGGCAGATCAGAATACCCTGACGTATGACATGCTGAGGTCCCTTCACAGGGAGATATCCCTATTACGAGTTGCGTCCACTAGGAAGCAACTACTTTCCCAGTGACAGAGGATCTTTGAACAGGGGGAAAAGACCGGTCGGTTGCTGGCCTGGTTGGCCCGGGAACGCTCTTCTGTATCGCACATCGCTCAGATTAGGGATGACAAGTGGGAGTGCCATTGTGACCCTTTGGGTATCAACGCGCAATTTGCACAGTACTATGAGCGTCTTTATACCTCTAGGGCGGCCTCCACATTGGATAGTTTGGGAGATTTCCTGGATCGGGTTGACCTCCCGCAGCTATCTACCAATGCCCGTGCTATGTTAGATGCCCCTATTACTCTCAAGGAGGTACAGGTAGCGATGGCCGCGCTCCAATCAGCTAAGACCCCGGGTCCTGATGGCCTCCCGGCCGAATTTTATAAGGCAAATGCAGACCTCCTGGCCCCTAAGTTCCATAAAATGCTTCTGTCCATGCTGGGGGAAGGCTGTCTGCCTCCTTCTATGGCGGAGGCGATAATAGTAGTCATACCTAAGCCCAATAAAGACCCCACGTCCTGTGCTTCGTACCGTCCTATCTCCCTCTTAAATGTAGATGCCAAGCTTACCACTAAAATTCTCTCCAATAGATTAAACTCGATAATTTTATCCCTAATCCATGGCGATCAGACTGGCTTCATGCCAGGCAAGGGCACGGACATCAACCTACGTCGCCAATATATCCTGGGTGGGGGGAGGGGACTCTCTGGGTGTGGTAGCCTCACTCGACGCCGAGAAGGCCTTCGACTCGGTGGAGTGGGACTTCTTGTGGCAGGTTCTTGAACGCTTTAATTTTGGCCCTAAATTTATTTTGTGGATCAAGCTACTCTATAGAAACCCCTCTGCTAGAGTCTGCACGAATGGCATACTTCCCCCCCCCTTTGCCTTAGGTAGGGGCACCAGGCAGGGGTGTCCACTGTCCCCGGGGCTGTTCGCCCTGGCGATGGAGCCCCTGGCTGTTCTCCTTCGCTCGTCTCCGGCTGTCAGTGGGATCCAGGTGGGTCCGGTACTTGAGAAACTCTCCCTGTATGCGGACGATGCACTGCTATACCTCCCGGATGCGTCTGTTTCCCTGGCGGCGGCTTTAGAGATAATTGATCAGTTTGGCTCCTTCTCCGGAATTCGAATCAATTGGGCTAAGTCAACTCTATTCTCCCTATCCCGGACAGTGCCCCCCTTGGACCCGCAGACCCCGTTGACCCTGGTCCCCAAGTTCAGATATCTGGGAATCGAGGTCCAGAGGGACTCATCCCAGTACCTGACCGATAATGTATATCCGATCTACCAGCAACTGACTGCCAAATTTCAGGCCTGGAGGTCTCTCCCCTTGTCACCCGTCGGGAGGATCAACCTCCTTAAGATGACGTTCCTCCCTAAGTTCCTTTATGCATTCCGAAATACCCCGGTTCCCATCCCTAATTCCTTCTTTCAGAAATTAGATCAGGCGGTGACCACGTTTGTGTGGGGGGGGCAGGCCCCTAGGGTTGCCCGTTCCACTCTACAGCTTCCCCTGTCGGTGGGGGGCTTGGCGCTCCCCTGCTTCAGACTATACTACTGGGCGGCGGTGGCTGTCACGGTGCGCTGGTGGTTCTCCCAGCCCCGATCCAACCCTGAGGTCAACCTGGAGGCTGCGGTGCTGGGCTCATACTGCGCTGAGCGATTTAGTGTTTAAGGAACCTAAAGCACATCCCGAGCTGACGACTCCCATGCGTACAACTATTAGAGTTTGGAGTCAGATCACGACCAAACTTGGTGAGCCAGGTACAATTTCCCCACGCACGCCGCTGTGGGGTAATCCCCGATTGCTCCATCTGCTGACTGTTCCAGACCCGACATTATGGGTGCGCTGTGGGATCACAGTCTTGCGCCAGGTCATGTCCGGGGGTCAGATCCTACCATATGACACGTTGAAAGACACCTTCCAATTGCCCCCTAGGATGTTTTTTCGCTATCTACAACTAAGGCACGCAGTGCAGGCTCAGTTCCCTGGAGGGACCGAACTGCGGTCACATAGCGTGGAGACGTTTTTGTTCTCTAGTGGAGTGGACCGCATTCTCTCCTCTCTATATCTTAGACTGACTTGTGGGGGAACAGATGGTGGGTCTAGGCTATATGATAAGTGGAGGGAGGACTTGCCTGCCCTGGCCGCGGATGATTGGGAGGAGGGACTTCAGCAGTACATTCCCCTTATGATCTCAGCAAGGGACAGATATATCCAGCTTAAGTTTCTCCATAGGGCATATTATACACCGGTGAGACTTGCACGAATCTACCCATCCCAATCTGATAGGTGCCCTAAGTGTACAACAGATCTGGGCACATTTCTGCATGTTGTGTGGGCCTGTCCTGCCATTCAGAAATTTTGGTCCGAGGTGTTTGGGGTGATCAATGCAGTAGGTGATCTACAACTTGACCTGAACCCAATTGTATTGCTCCTTGGTGTATGTGATAATATTATACCCAACACGCACAAAGGCTGTTTGTATTCTACACCTCCTTTTATGCTAGGAAGGCAATCCTGCTCAAGTGGAAGCAGCCGGACCCCCCTACGGTCTCCCAGTGGAGGGCTCTGGTAGACGCTACTCTGCCTCTGTATGAACTTACATACATGAATCGTAAATGCCCACAGAAGTTTGAAAAGATATGGGGTGCCTGGGCCAAGGAGTGACCTCACTCCCCCCCTTCTTCCTCTCCCATCCCTGGTCTGACTTTCACATCCTCCTGCCCCCCCCCCCTCTCCCTATGCTCCGCTTACTCACCTCCTTACACCCTTTCTTTCTTTCCCCCCGGCTGTCCCTCTTGGGTCCTCTGCCACTGCTCCTTATCCTGCTCCTTCAGTAACTGTGTAGGTACTGCTGATATGAATGTACATGTGATGACCAGTTTCTCGACCATTATACTGTTTCTGATTCCATTTCTGTGTGATGTCATCTGCTGTGTATAGCTGCAAAGTGTTAATTTTGGTGTTTCGGGACTCGGGCAGCGCCGGAAATGCACATGCGCAGTTTAAAGCCGACGCGGTCACAGTTATTTTTTACGGGGAATCTTGTCCTATAACGGACATTAACGGACACAGAAAAAGTGCCTAATTTTTACTGACTGTCCGCAAAAATACGGACAGTTGGCAACACAGTCACTCAGTCTCTGTTGCTCCTGCTGCCTCTCTGGAAAGCTTTTCTCCAACTACTTTCTGTGACAGGATCCCTCCAGGCCAGCCTCATGAGCTCCAGCCTGAAGTAAAACCCCTCCCTGGCAAGGGTCTCTCAAGGGCCACCGACAGACTCCCTCAGCACTGCTCCTTCATCCTCCACCCAACTCGCTGGCTGGCCTGGCTCTTGTCTATTTAAGGTCTCCTTAGTCCCCTGCCAGGCCCACTTCCTGGGGATTGACTAAGGGCCCCTAAAGATGCAAGGGAACCCTCCTAGCCTCCACCCACTAATTTCTAGAATATTCTTCAACAATTTAAAACCAAGGGGGTATCAGAGAGCTGTCAGGATGAGTCATCTGTCCCTAGCCTCTAATAATAGCCTCTAATAACCCTGACCAAGATTCCATGGCCAGATACATTTTGCCTGCACTACCGCTAGTAGCACACTAGAGGGTGCTACACTCACATTGCACATGCGCTAATGGTAGGAAGTTTTCTGTTTATACTACGATTGACAAATAATTTTATGCAGTTAAGGGATAAGGTTAGATCACGTGTCAATTAGCTGATATGGAATACATCTTTATGCCTAGCAAGGTCACAGCTGGCTGTGGGTCCCTAAGACCAAGAAACTGTGTTTTGTATTCCATTGAGAAATCAGCTGGCCAAAGACTACTTTAAAGGGGACTCTATGTATATAACTGATACAAGTTGGAATCTTTAAATTACAACTCTAAGCGAATCCAGCTTTCTCAGGTATCTTGGGCCTAGGCTCAGCTTACACTTTACATAGTCGACAGGATATGGAAGGGCCATCGTCTCCACAGAACGAGTACCCTATTACAACCATGGTACCCCTGGGAGCTGCTTTAGCACTGGTTCCAAAATATTAGGTGGAAAGATTAGAGAGTGCAGCTCGCCAGTTCCAAGTACCCCCTAAACTACTCCTTTTTTTAGCCATCAACTCCTTTAAGGAGGATGCTAGAAGGGCTGTATTAGTGTTGTGCTGATAGTGATGTGGCTAGAGAGACTTTATGGGGAAGTCACTCCTGTGGCTGAGTTGCAATTGAAGTTCTTTTTTTGGAAACAGAGGGTGAGACCATTACTTGGTTTGCAGGGGCCGTTAATGAGCTGTGGAAGAGGTTGGAGGAAAAAGATTACCTGGGCTGTGCTGCTGTAGGTGCTCCAGGCAAAGTACTGGTCCCTTTAAAATAAGGTGACCAGATTTTTAAAATTAAATCCGGGGACGTATTTTTTCTTTACTAGTAATAGCAACAATCAGCGACTCTCCACCCGTCTCCGCCCGCCTCACAGCCTTTCAAGTCTTACTCTCTCGGCCCCAACTACTACTGGATGGGGAGCGGAGGAAGATCACTCCGGCAGGGAAGGCAAGGAGATAGGCAGGTGGCTGGCCAGGATTTGAGCCAAGGCAGAAGAACATGCGAACGAAGCTGAACGGGCATGTGCCCGAAACTGAAGAAATATTCACTCCGCTCCGACCAACACATTATCATCAGAAAGGGGCACAGATAATGGGAAAAATACAATCCCCCTATGCTAGTAGGCACACCGGAGCAGGGGGTGTAATTCTATTGTTTTTATTTTAATTCTACACTGACTGTCTTTGAAATTGCCCCTGTCCCCTATTAAATCCAATCTGGGGACAAAACCAGGGACAGACTTGGTCCAGGGACAATGTCCTCAATCAGGGGACTGTCCCCTGAAACTGGGGATGTCTGGTCACCCTACTTTAAAATGACCTTATAGGAATGGGTATGAGCAGATGCTGCAGTGCCATTTAATGTCATCTTGTTGGAAGTAGTGGAGGGGAACCAGAAGTAACTGAAGCCACAATGGCAGTCACCTAGGGGATGGACAGATATTACTTAGAGAGGAAGCTGTTACCCCTTCTTCACTTTTTCTGTGAGTTAGGCTCCTTTCACATGGAACAGTGTCTGCTCAAATCAGAGCAAAACAGGACAGATGTCAGTTTTTTTAACATCCATGCCCATACGGTTTGTGCCCAGTGGACACGAGCTGGCCTGTGACAGCTCTATGGGCAGCTGGGTGTAAATCAAATCATTGTCTGTTTACATCAGGCTACCTCTGAGCTGACACATTTAGGTCCACAAGGACACAGTCCTTTTCTGTTTTTTTCTTTGGACCTGAAAGTACTCAGAGGTAGGTGAGTGTAAATAGACGCAAGTCTGTCCATACAGCTTCATGCAGTTTCCGATTAGGTCCGTCTGAAAGACTGACAGGCAAACCCAATTGGAATACCCATATGAAAGGGCCCTTAAAGACTGCAGGGAGTTAGTCTTCATGCATGAGTCTTGTCTGTCAAAAGGGACCTGGGTCAGTTTCCATCAGCTGGTAATCCTTTAAGATAAGACCCCGATCTTGACCAGAGATGCTGGCGGTGCAGTCGGCAGGGGCATATTGAGAGGAACTGCAGGCCGGAGGAGAGAACACACATATCTAACATTGTTATATAACAGAGTTTAGAAAACATAGTGTTTCAAAACATTTTTCTATATGTCATAACACGGACCCAAAAGGGTTACAAGTTTGCGCTCCATTCACACCTGAGCGTATTGATTTATTGGTGTTTTTCAGTTTTTTTAAAAGCTTTTTTTTGCAGCTTTTTAAAGCATTTTAGAAGTCTATTACAAGTGTTTTACAGCTTCAGTCATTTTTGTTTAGCCAATAGAAAGCACTAGGGGTGGAGAGGGAGAGAATATTATGGGTGGAGAGCTACTATTTGAGCATTTTATAAGCGTTTTACAAGCCTTTTTCTGCTCAAGTCAGGTGTTTCTATTGAAGTCTATGGGTCCAAAAAATCTACCAAAAAGAAGCTCATGTACTTTTCTGAGCTTCAGGCAACAGAACACTCATATGTAAACAGGGGCCTTTGAAATAAATGTGATTTTGCTTGTTGGGTTGTTTTGGAGGTTCAGAACTGAGCGTTTTACAAGTTGAAAAATGCTCAGTTATGAATGGGGCCTGAGGAATTAAGAAGTGTAAACAAACACTAGAGTAGAAGTAATAAATAAAGGGAATAGATCAAAAAGGAATCAAATGGATATACAATATTAAAAACATTAACACCTAATAGATTAAACATAGAGTTTGAGTTAAATTGATTTATTAGCAATTATAACATACGGATACTAGGTAGACCTACAACTCATGAAGTCTTATGTATTTTATAAAAATTGTGTACGTTTTCTTTCTTGAGGACTGTTTATAGTTTATTCATAAATTAAAGGCATATAATTTAGCTATTTTAGCAAATAGATAAAGGGCCAGATTCACAGAGTGATTACGCCGGCGTTACAGGAGATGCGCGGTGTAAGTCTAAATTTGCGCATGTGTTTCGATGCGCCGCATCCCCAAAACGAGATACGCAAGAAATCTACTTTTTTTTGACCCGCGTAATTTCGATAGACAGGCGCATCCGTCCGCGCAAAACTGCGCTAGACACACCATTGATTTGCTATTCAAATATGCAAATGAGGGAGTTACGGGGATCCACAAAAGACTGCACGTCCTGTCTAAAATTAGACCATATAAAAGGTGGTATAAAATTAGACAATCAGTCTACATGTCAGCTAAAGCAACACTGTTAATGAGGAGCTGAGCAGTCACACTTGCTGCCCAACAAACTGTATGCCAACATGCCAGTGGCATCCATGCTCATAGCTATACTACTGACTTTAGATGAGCAAAGAAGGAGGAGGGCACGGAGGAGGGCACGGGAGAGGTTTTTCTTTTTTTCCCCAAAAAAATTCTTTGCAAAAGCAATAAACATTTTTACAAAAAAATACATCAATACATAACATACATACAAATTACAAACACGGTCTCACTATCTTTCAATAGCCCTTTAAAACCTTGATGGATATTGTAACGGAATGCACCGTGACAGACTGAGATATTCCTATGTCTAGGGTCACCTTATGTCCACTGGGGCCATAGGGTGACAAAGAATCATAATTCATATGTTACAGAAGACATTAATAAGGGACATTAATAATAATTCATGCTTGCAGGATGTCTTCAAATACCAAAAGCGGTTAGCTATTCAATCTGGGCACACATGATTTGGAAAGGTGTTAATCCAGGTCTACAAGACCAGAGTGAGTCATACCTTTGTATAATATGCTATTGAAATATCTTAAGGTGTTGGCTATTCATGTGAAAGACATTCCGTTGAAGGTGTGGATTGCACCCACTCTTACAAGACTCTGCCATTGTGTGATAAAGCTGCCTAGATAAACTTATTCAACTAGATGTCTGTGTTATTATTAAAGGTTAATTGAACACTATTGAAGATGCGGTGCCGACCGGTCTACATGGTTAGCTTACCTGAATGCCTTTTAGAGTGTGATTGAAGCCCCCCATGGTGTGAAGGGGGGTGGAGATTGCATTGTCCTGTGATTAACTGCATTATGCTTGAGACTGTATAAGAAGCTGAGAAAATACTAATAAATTGTCATATCTTTGGAAGCAAGAACGGAGCTCTGTCTTGTCTTATTCTGGGAAAGGATATGGATCGTGTATGCAATATTGTCGGAGTGTGTCAGATAAGCTTGTCGTGACGGAATGGAAGGTTGTAAGCGGTGGTGACCGTTACATTGGTGGCACAGCAGTGGGATGATTCCATCTTCATAAGGACAGCTACAAGGACACATGACAATGGAGACGCTATATGAACGGATGAAGCTCTCTTCCCTCATGGACTTACTGGAGAGCCGGGGCAGACCGGCCAGCAACCGTAAGAAAAGGGACATTATCGCAGAACTTGTCAAAATGAATAGAGCTAAGAGGCCCAGCATAACAGACAGGACACCCGAGGAAGAATTTTTTGATCGGGCTGTTAAACATGTATTGGCACAATATGGTCCTAATCCTCCGCTGGAGATCATAGACAGGGTTATAGCGGCTGTGGATGCCACCTTGCGACAGCGAAAAAGTGCTGCAGCAGCTGAAGAGAGAGTAGAGGTGCAGATACCAGTCTCCATGGAAGAGGAATTCCAAAGGAGGTTACAAGAGATGCGGATACAGCATAGAGGACCAGTATCAGAGGAGGTCCTGTTGGGATGGTCGGATGTGATTCGGTGCCAACTCTGGAAGGAAGTGTTAGCTTTGGAGCAGCAACACCAAGGAAAGGTCTTACCCTCCATCTATGCAAGGTACTGGCCGCAGTATGACGTACGAATGCTGTTGTTGGGGGAACAACCGAAGCAGGAGTGGATAGCCGAGTTAAGCAGGCTGATCCGGGCAGAGATGCAGCTGGATGAGAGCTACAGAGCCCTCCGGTGGTATGTAGCTCAAGAGTGCCCGTGGTCAGCGGATGACAGCCCCACAGAAGGCTATGACTATGATGGTCTGGGATTGTTGTATTGGAGGATGTCCAGTGATCCCGACTTTGGGGATGATCGGGAGTGGCGCTTGGAGGACATAATGGAGCACAGAGAGGAAAAATTAAATATCTCGGGAGGCCACTGGTCACAGGAAGATTTAGAATTTCTGGCCATTCAAGAATGGGAGCTGGAGGTTGCCTACAGACAGCTGCTAGACTCGGCTCAGCAGCAGGGTGGGGCTCCCATTGCCTGGGACTATGAGGAAAGGTCAGATAACTGTGAAATCCTGACTGATGAATCGGCAGTGGAAAAAATGGAGATTTTCATCCCTGGTGCCCCAGGTCTCTGCTCCCAACTACCGGAAGAGGGGGACCCTGTGGTAGTGGATGGGACTGTGGTCTCCACTCACAGCAACCCAGCGGAAGAGCTGGCAACAGAACAGAGGGTCTCAGACCTCTGCTCTTCACTAACGGAAGTGGGGGACCCTGTGGTAGTGAATGGGACTGTGGTCTCCACTCACAGCAACCCAGCGGAAGAGCTGGCAACAGAACAGGGGGTCACGGACCTCTGCTCTTCACTAACGGAAGAGGGGGACCCTGTGGTAGTGGATGGGACTGTGGTCTTCACTCACAGCAACCCAGCGGAAGAGCTGGCAACAGAGTGCCCCAGGCCTCTGCTCCTCACTAACAGAAGAGGGGGTTCCTGGGGTAGTGGATGGGACTTCAGTCTCCACTGGCACAACCCCAGAAAATGGTACAGGACTGGGACAGGAGGATGTCGGCTTTGCAAGCACCGGGGGGTTTTCACCAAGCACCAGTGGATGGGACTTCAGTCTTCACTGGTATACCCCAGGAAGGGAGGGCAGTTGGCCCAGACCCCCAACAGCATGATGGACTGAGCCCAGATACCCTGCCTTCTCCCCAGCGGCAGGCGTGTTCTCTGAGAGAGGCAGAGGTTGGCGGGGTGAGTAATGCTCAGTTTGGAGCCATTTATTTGGGGTACAGTATGGATACCAGCATTGGAGGACCGGAACTACTGACGGACTTCGGAGTCAACCCGTTTGGGGTTACCACCTGTGTCCGTCTCCCACCGAAAGGGGAGAGATGTAACAGAATGCACCGTGACAGACTGAGATATTCCTATGTCTAGGGTCACCTTATGTCCACTAGGGCCATAGGGTGACAAAGAATCATAATTCATATGTTACAGAAGACATTAATAAGGGACATTAATAATAATTCATGCTTGCAGGATGTCTTCAAATACCAAAAGCGGTTAGCTATTCAATCTGGGCAGACATGATTTGGAAAGGTGTTAATCCAGGTCTACAAGACCAGAGTGAGTCATACCTTTGTATAATATGCTATTGAAATATCTATAAGGTGTTGGCTATTCATGTGAAAGACATTCCGTTGAAGGTGTGGATTGCACCCACTCTCACAAGACTCTGCCATTGTGTGATAAAGCTGCCTAGATAAACTTATTCAACTAGATGTCTGTGTTATTATTAAAGGTTAATTGAACACTATTGAAGATGCGGTGCCGACCAGTCTACATGGTTAGCTTACCTGAATGCCTTTTAGAGTGTGATTGAAGCCCCCCATGGTGTGAAGGGGGGTGGAGATTGCATTGTCCTGTGATTAACTGCATTATGCTTGAGACTGTATAAGAAGCTGAGAAAATACTAATAAATTGTCATATCTTTGGAAGCAAGAACGGAGCTCTGTCTCGTCTTATTCTGGGAAAGGATATGGATCGTGTATGCAATATTGTCGGAGTGTGTCAGATAAGCTTGTCGTGACGGGATGGAAGGTTGTAAGCGGTGGTGACCGTTACATGATATAATAATCTAATCTGATACAAGCCCCTCACTCTTCACTTGATATATCACACACGCATAGACATCTTTGGCATGAGTGATTCTGAGGTGTCTCGCATTTTCAGATTCACCCCTCATGCCATCCTGGAATTAACCATAACCCTGCAGGAGCCCAACACCAGCCCAACACATGACACCACCCATGACACCCATGACAGCTACATATACAATCCTAGCCCCATCCCCACAGATTTCGAACAGAACATGTATGGGGACAGCTGGCTGGTTGGTGAGTGACATGGGTGGCAGGCATGGCTGTCCCCCCCATGATGCTGAAATCACAAGGGGCACATGCACTACTAACATCCTCCTGTCTTATCCCTTCAGGGTGACTCTGCATATGCACTGGGACCCCATCTCATGACTCCTATACGGACCCCCCATGGTATATTCCCCAAACTTTGTATGCCAGATCATTGGTGCATGTTGCATGCCGCACAACTTCGCAGTAAGAACGGGCCTGCAGATTGACATACGTGATGACCTGACCCCTGAACCAGACAATCTCCCCCTAACCAAGGATACCCCGTCTTCTGAGGGAAGAGCAGCCAGGAGCCAGCTCACATTAGGCATCTTTGCACGTTAAACACACACATTAATCATGGCACAATGAGAATGCATGCATGCACACCACTGTGGTCCCTAGCACAGACACATCACATCCTCATCACATTGGATTGGCACAAGCCCACCACGCAGGACTTGTGAACAGCAACGCCACGCCACGGCTCCAATTATGTCACTGTACATTCATACACCATATACACGGACCTGGGGATCACTTCTCCACCACAAATGAGGGTGACACCCCTTTTCCGGCAGTGTCACCCCCACATTCCAAAATCATTCACAAACAGAACCCCAAAAAAAAAAATTGACCAGCAAAAAAAAAAAAATGGCCAGCAAAAATCTAATTTAAAAAAATAACAACAAAGAAAATACATAAAAGACAAAAATCACTCTGCAAAACAGTCCCCAAATATCTCAAAGACACATCACAAACAAACAAACGCTAATAAACAACAGAACAAAAGCACCTTGCTGTATAGGAAGGGATACAAAGGGATGTACTTTTGCAAAGGAAGTGCGTTTGTGTCTGTCTATTTATGCTGTCTGCATAGTTCACTAAGTTGCCCAGGTCCACTTCTAATTTCACTGATTGCGCCGTTCCCGAGTTGTGAGCATGCGCACAGAGGTGCTGACCATGGTCTGCTTCATGTGCGCATGCGCGAGCCGGCCGGCCCTTCATTTGCATGGGGTCACGGCTCATTTCAATGTAACACGCCCACGTCCTTCCCAATTTGAATTACTCCGCCTTACGCCTCTGAAATTACGTTGCACAGGCGCTAATTTCTGCGCAAATCAAATGAGAATACGGTGATTGCGCCCCTTCATTGCGGCGGTCTAACGTAAATGGAGGTGCGCTACGCCAGTCAAAAAATGCGCCGATGTACGTGAATCTGGCCCAAAGTGTTTAATAAAATTTGATTTTAAATAGGGAGATATTTATAGACATTGGTCTAGCAGTACAAGCAAGATGGCGTCTTCTAAGGAAACAGTACAAAAAAAGGCAGGATAAAATATGGCCTATATCACTCAATCAGGAGACCCTGATGAAGTCACGTGATGTGATATAATCATACATAGGTTGGAGCTAGGTGATAGCATCACACTGTTCCAGGAAGTGACCAGGGTTTACAGGTCGAAGAACATATAGGCTGTTTTTAACAATACCTGATCAGTTTTATGTGAAACAAAAGCATTTTAACTTGTGCGCACAAATTTGGGATTTAGTGCAAAAACAAATGTGAATGTGATTCTGTTATTTTTTTTTATAATAAATAAGGTTAGATTTATGGAAAGCACTATGATAGAACACAAGTTTAGTGGACATGTATTCACAAGGTGGAGGTTGGCATGAAATGCTATGGATTTCAATTGATGTTCCACAAAGATATTTCATTTTCAGCACAGGGAATAATATTTGTGACACGTATGTGGACTGCCTTCTTTGGAATAGACAGAACTGCTTAATTAGATGGATATTTTATGCATTTAGGGCCAGATTCAGGTAGATGAGAGTATCTTTCCTCTGGAGTAACGCTTCTCATTTACGTTACTCTGAAGACCCTTTCAGCGCAAGTCCTGTAATTCACATAGCAGTTGCGCGTAAACTTGCGCCAGAGTAACGATAATGCGATGGCGTAACCCGACGCAAGTGGAAGTGGGTGTGATCATATGTAAATGATGGGCAGAGCCCAGCGCAGAGGCTTACGTTCAGCGCATCATCCACGGAGCATGCGCAGTGAGTGCGGCTCCACTCGCCCCCTTGTGCGCATGCTCACAACTTCCGTCGGCACCACTTCCTGGGAAACGTCAGCGCAATGCGTTCCGCTGGGCGCTTAAAAGCGCTGGCGGAAACGCCATTCCGGCGCAAAAGTATTTCCGCTTCCCCCCACCCCAGGGAAGATACTTTTGTTTGGTGATGGCTGCTCCCGCTACCCCCAGAGAGAGGAGGAACCTGAATTTTAATGCCCAGGAGGTCTCGCTCATCATTTCGGCAATGGAGACGGATAATGCTTTTCTCCATGGCAAAAAAAGCCGGAAGACCAGCCGGGAGAGGAAGCAGGGCATCCTGGAGTCCATTGCTGCCAGGGTCAATGTCTTGGGCTACTCCACCCGGACTGCTGGGGACATACAAAAAAAAATTAATGATCTGCGGCGCAAGGTGAGGGACAAGGTGGCCTCCATCAGGAGGTATGAGAGGGGCACAGGTGGTGGTCCCCCATGTCCTGTCACCCTGACCGCAGAGGAGGAGGTGGTCGCACGCTGCCTGGAGAGGGAGCAGGTGGAGGGGGTCGCAGGCTATGACTCCGTGGAGGAAGGCACAAGGACAGGTAAGTGTTTTATAATCCCCTATTTGTTGTTTTGCATTTGGGGGGGGAGGGTACATGTGCCAAGTGTGTGGGACCACCAACATGTGTCTGCTTTGTGTCATCCACAGATGACGGAGCTGGGCCATCATCTGTCAGCGTGCATTCCACCCCATCCCCCCCACGCCATCGTGTGCCCGAGCCACTGGGTGGTGAAGAGGTTGTGGAGGAGGAGAGTGGCCACACCACACCTGCCGAGGTGGTTGTAGAGGATCCTGCTGTGGCAGAGCAGGACTTTACCTTAGTTTTGTCTGTCTCCTCCCCTTCTCCTGGGCCGTCTGTCGTCCCCTCCCCCATCCTTGGAAGCCCCTCAAGGGCGACTCCTTCCCCCCGAGGACAACCATCTTCTGGCCCCAGGAAGGCGACCCAGAAGACCAGGGGGGTGTCTGATGGTGTCCAGGACCAGTTGGCGAGGGATCACGCCAGGCAGACGGAACAGATGGGGGCCATAGTTGGGCACTTACAGAAAGTGTCTGACAGCCTGGGCTTCGTTGCCAACCTCAGCAACGCAGTGCAGGATGTAAGCTGCAACTGCGCTGCAGTGGTCACCACTTTGGGGGAGGTGCAGGGGGATATTCGGCACCTTACTGCAGCCGTCCAGGCCAACAGTGCTGCCACCCGGGACCAGGGGAGGCTGAGTCGGCGGGCCCAGCATTATCAGGTCACCCGTCAGCTCCGGATGCAGGCCCAGACGAACTCCTACCTTGGACGGATAGCCAGGGCCTTGGAGGGCACGCAGGCCACACCTGCCAGGAGTGGCCCACCTGGGGATCAGCCACCTCCAGATGCCCCCCCACCCCCACCCACTCCATCCAGGCAGCTGAGGAGCCAGAGAGGGGCCCCCAGAAGAAGCCCCCGGCATCCCCGATGAGGCCTTTTTTTTTTTTCTTGTTTTATATTTTTTGTTTGGACATACTCAGGTCATGAGTTTTTTATTTCCTTTTTCTCAGGTTATGAGATTTTGTTTATTTTATTTATCAGGATATGATATTTTTAATTTCTTTTTGTACTGCACACGGTCAGGAGTGCAGGGGACAGTGTGAATGGTGTGTGAATGTGAGGGGGTGGCACTCCTGAAAGTAAGGGGTGTCACCCTCGGCCGTGGTGGTGAAGTTAACCCCACGGCTGTATGAATGACGTGTGAAAGGTGTATGAATGGACAGTGACATCATTGGGGCCTTGACGCGGCGTTACTGCTCCCAACTCCTACATGCTGGACTTGGGCTAATCCAATGTGATGTGCATGTGGTGTGTGTGATCTAGGGACATCAGTGGTGTACATGCGTGCACTGTCTGTGTTATTAATGTTTTGGTTTAGTGTCCAAAGATGCCTACGGCGAGGACCCTCCTGACTGCTCTTCCATCAGCAGACTGGGTGTCCTCTGACAGGTGGGGACTGTGTGGGTCGGGGGTCAGGTCATCACGTATGTCAATATGCAGGCCTTTTTTCATAGCAAAGTTATGTAGTATGCAACATGCACCGATGATCTGACACACAAAGGTAGGGGAATACAATAGGGTCCCCCCAGACTTATCCAGGCATCGGAAACGGGACTTCAGGAGCCCGAATGTTTGCTCCACCACTGCACGGGTTTTGATGTGTGCTTCATTGTATTTTCTCTCTCCTCTGGTTTGGGGGTTCCGGAAAGGAGTCATTAGATGGGGTCCCAGTGCATATGCAGAGTCACCTGGAAGGGAAAAGACAGGAGAATGTTAGTCATGCATGTGCGACTTCTGTTGTGCATCACGGGAGGGGATAGTCATGCCTGACTCCCTTGTCACTCACCAACCAGCCAGCTGTCCCCATACATGTTCTGGTTAAATTCTGCTGGGATGGGGCTCTGATTGTATATGTAGCTGTCATGGCTGGACCCGGGGTGTTTGGCACGGACGTGCCATATGAGGCGTTGGGCATCAGCTATCACCTGTACGTTGATGGAATGCCAATGCTTCCGATTGCGGTATATGTGCTCTGTGGCACTGGGGGGCTGGAGTGCGACATGTGTGCAATCAATGGCCCCCACAGTGCGAGGGAATCTGGCAATGTTGTAGAAATCTGTCATTGCCTTCTGCCGCAGCTCCTCAGTGGTGGGTCTGATGAACTGGTTGGACATGCGTCTGAGGATTGCAGGGATAACCTGGTGCACACATCTGCTTATGGAGGACTGTGACATCCCAGCCCAGGGCCGGTGCAAGGATTTTTGACACCCTAGGCGAAACCTCATTTTGCCGCCCCCACTGGGTCCGCCCCTGACTCCACCCCCTTCGCCAGTGTTAAATGGTTTGATTTAACCCTCTAACTGCTACATCTGCAAGACAGCTCGTTCTTTTGAAATACATAAGACTTACTAGCAGGATCACCAGGTGAACATAAAACAAAAAACAAAACGAATGCAGCCACCCATCTTTAAATTGGTAATCTGCAGTAAATTAAATATTTTGCTTTAATACTACTTTAAGAGGATAACGCTAATCAATAAATTATGTTATACATCAATATATAGGCATATGATGGTAAGGAAGGAGTTAAAGCAAGAGATAAACAGACTGGAGTAAAACTACTTCCAGTGCTGACAAGGAAAGAGAGTGAAAGGGGCTGTCAGGGAGAGAGAGAGAGACTGTCAGGGAGGGAGAGAGAGAAACTGTCAGGGAGGGAGTGAGAGAGTGAAGGGGGCTGTGAGAGAAAGAGAGAGTGAAGGGGGCTGTGAGAGAAAGAGTGGAGGGGGCTGTGAGAGAAAGAGAGAGAGAAGGGGGCTGTGAGAGAGAGAGACTGTCAGGGAGGGAGAGAGAGAAACTGTCAGGGAGGGAGAGAGAGAGTGAAGGGGGTTGTGAGAGAAAGAGAGAGAGAAGGGGGCTGTGTGAGAGAGAGAGAGACTGTCAGGGAGGGAGAGAGAGTGAAGGGGGCTGTGAGAGAAAGAGAGAGTGAAGGGGGCTGTGAGAGAAAGAGAGAGTGAAGGGGGCTGTGAGAGAAAGAGAGAGTGAAGGGGGATGTGAGAGAAAGAGAGAGTGAAGGGGGCTGTGAGAGAAAGAGAGAGTGAAGGGGGCTGTGAGCGAAAAAGAGAGAGAAGGGGGCTGTGTGAGAGAGAGAGAGGCTGTCAGGGAGGGAGAGAGAGAAACTGTCAGGGAGGGAGAGAGAGAGAGAGAGAGAGAGAGAGAAGGGGGCTGTCAGAGAGAGAGAGAGGGGGGACTGTCAGAGAGAGAGAGAGAAGGGGGCTGTCAGAGAGAGAGAGAGAGAGAGGCTGTCAGAGAGAGAGAGGAGAGAGAGAGGGGGGCTGTGAGGGAGAGACTGTCAGGGAGGGAGAGAGAGAAACTGTCAGGGAGGGAGAGAGAGAGTGAAGGGGGTTGTGAAAGAAAGAGAGAGAGAAGGGGGCTGTGAGAGAGAGAGAGAGAGACTGTCAGGGAGGGAGTGAGAGAGTGAAGGGGGCTGTGAGAGAAAGAGAGAGTGAAGGGGGCTGTGAGAGAAAGGGAGAGTGAAGGGGGCTGTGAGAGAAAGAGAGAGAGAAGGGGGCTGTGAGAGAGAGAGAGAGAGAGACTGTCAGGGAGGGAGAGAGAGAGTGAAGGGGGCTGTGAGAGAAAGAGAGAGTGAAGGGGGCTGTGAGAGAAAGGGAGAGTGAAGGGGGCTGTGAGAGAAAGAGAGAGAGAAGGGGGCTGTGAGAGAGAGAGAGAGAGAGACTGTCAGGGAGGGAGAGAGAGAAACTGTCAGGGAGGGAGAGAGAGAGAAGGGGGCTGTCAGAGAGAGAGGGACTGTCAGAGAGAGAGAGAGAGAGAGAGAGAGAAGGGGGCTGTCAGAGAGAGAGAGAGAGGGGGGGCTGTCAGAGAGAGAGAGAGAGGGGGGGCTGTCAGAGAGAGGAGAGAGAGGGGGGCTGTCAGAGAGAGAGCGGAGAGAGAGAAAGGGGGGCTGTCAGAGATAGAGGGCAGAGAGAGAGAGGGTGCTGTCAGAGAGAGGGGGCTGTCAGAGAGAGGGGGAGAGAGAGAAAGGGGGGCTGTCAGAGATAGAGAGGGCAGAGAGAGAGAGACGGCGCTGTCAGAGAGAGGGGACAGAGAGAGGGGGCTGTCAGAGAGAGGGGGAGAGAGAGAAAGGGGGGCTGTCAGAGATAGAGAGGGCAGAGAGAGAGAGACGGCGCTGTCAGAGAGAGGGGACAGAGAGAGGGGGCTGTCAGAGAGAGGGGGAGAGAGAGAAAGGGGGGCTGTCAGAGATAGAGAGGGCAGAGAGAGAGAGAGGGCGCTGTCAGAGAGAGGGGACAGAGAGAGGGGGGCTGTCAGAGAGAGAGAGAGAGTGCTGTCAAAGAGAGAGAGGGGGGGCTGTCAGAGAGAGAGGGGGGGTCTGTCAGAGAGAGAGAGGGGGGGGCTGTCAGAGAGAGAGAGCGCTGTCAAAGAGAGAGAGAGGGGGGGGCTTTCAGAGACAGAGAGGGGGGGCTATCAGAGACAGAGAGGGGGGGGAGGCTATCAGAGACAGAGAGGGGGGGCTATCAGAGACAGAGAGGGGGGGGCTATCAGAGACAGAGAGGGGGCTATCAGAGGGGGGGCTATCAGAGACAGAGAGGGGGGGCTATCAGAGACAGAGGGGGGGGCTATTAGAGGGGGGGCTATCAGAGACAGAGAGGGGGGGCTATCTGAGAGGGGGGCTTTGGGAGGGCGCGGGGCTATCGGAAGGGGGCGTGGCTATCGGAAGGGGGCGTGGCTATCGGGAGGGGGGGCCTATCAGAGACAGAGAAGGAAGCAGAGTCTGGTAAGTGAAAGATCTCATTCACTTACCAGAATAGTCTCACTGGTTCATCATTCAGCAGCAGTGTTTCCTGTGGCTGCTTGGTTTGGATCTTCCCGCCACCTCCCCTCCTCCCCTTCACACAGACGAGTGCACAGCAGAGAAGGGATACGGGAGAAGTCTGTAGCTGCTCCGGGCAGATATAATGGACATAATGGATTGGACAGAGGAACATGAGGGGCGGGAGAAATGTGGAGATCATGTGACATTGTGATCTCAGAGCGGAGAGGAGGAATTTCTGGACACACCAGAGCGGAGGACGCTCTCCTGGAGGAACTGCATAGCTGCTGGACAGGACACATGTCAGAGTGCAGAGAGCACCACTCGTGCGGGGGGCGGCGGGCGCGGCTCTATTTAACACATGTCAGAGCTGCCTGCTAGAGATACTTGCAAGCTCTGTACAGTGCGTACGGGGATAGAATAACCAGCGGCTGAGCGCTCCACACAGCTGTGCGCTCTAGGCGGCTGCCTAATCCGCCTAGTGGTAGCGCCGGCCCTGTCCCAGCCACCACTCCACTTGTACGCTGGAATGATCCACTGGCAAGGAAATGAAGTGTTGCCAGGACCTTCACCAGTGGCTGCACTGCTTGTGAGCGGTGTGTCTTGCTGGTGATGTCATCCTGCAGGGTTGTGGTTAGTTCAAGTATTGCATCTGGGCTGAATCTGAAGAGGCGATACACCTCCTCATCCCCCATGCCAAAGAGGTTCATACGAGTGCGGTATATCCTCTCACGTGCCCGCCTCCTTCGTTCCGGGGGACCCATCAGTAGTTCTAGGACCACAATTGCCCCTGGCATGTTGGCACACAGAGGTGTTGTCCTTGCAAGTGTTGTTGTTCAGCAAGCTCCTATCGTCGGTAACGCTGCTGTAGCTGCTCTCCTGCTGACCTGTGACCGTCTGGAGTAAAGATAAAGCAGCCTTTTGTAGAAATAACTTTGCGCCGGACGGACCAGATACGCGCGGCGCATGTAGCCAGCGTATGGTGCTAATCCGTTCGCGAATTGGGAAATCTCCCTCATTTGCATATTTGCAGGGGAAATCAATGGGCGCGACTGATGCGCCCAGCGAAAATAAGCGCTGACGATACTCTGGCGTCGGAACGTTCCGCCGGTCGCAAATGACCCGTTATTGGGCGCATCTAGTTTGGTGGGTACGGGCACATAGAAACGACGGCGCATCATCACAGTTACGCGGCGCATATCGAAATACTCCAGCGCAAGTGTTCCTGAATCTGGCCCTTAATGTTTATATTGATACATAGGATGATGTTATATGGTTAGTAGTATTTGAATGACTGTAGCACTGCACTTATTTATTTATAATATTGTATTTATCAGTGTGGGAAACACATATTATTGAGAGCTGGCTACACATATAACTAGACACTAGAGGGCAGTGTAGGAATATTTCACAATAATTTTGATACCTAAATGAGCCAGGTTCCCTCATGTAAGTTGTTACACTAGGAGTTCCTAGACAGGGAAGACCTGCAGGAACTATCTCAGTAAGTCCCGGGCTTCACTCTAAAATGGTATCCTCTGGTTCCCTCCTGGCTGAACTTCAAACTCCTATGCCTGTGGAGTGAGTCACCTAAATAACTATCCAAGTGTTCGATCAAACAGCAGATCACATTGGGGTAGTGGTGACCCGGGGTAGTGGTCCATTCTAACTGATGTTCCCATGGTACTGGGTATGAATACCCTGCAGAAGCTGGATCTCAATAGATTGCTAAAAAATGTGACTTCTTGACCGGAAAATAAAAAAATCCTGCAAATTGCTGTAGGTGTACGTCTGCACCTTTAAGGGCGATAGTGTGCACCCGCTGCACAGTGGGGGACCCGATGCGCGTGGCCAGCGGTCACAATGATTGCCCGCCACCCATGATCACGGGCACGAGAGCCAGAATGGGGATGTGTGGGTGTGTAAACGGAACACCCACACACACCACAGTAGCCCGGAGACACCAGAGAACAGAAGATGGGGCACTGACTCTAGTATAAACCGAGGGGGGCATTTTCAGCCTAAAAAAAAAAGAGCGGAAAAACTCATCTTATATTCAAGTATATACGGTGTATGGTTTCCAAGGGCATAGTTCACAACAGCATAGTCAGTTCCAGGGCATTCCAGTTCCAGAAAAAACAGTAGAGCATGCTGCATTTTTTTGCACTGGACTGAAGCGTGGCAAAACGTACCAAAAATGCACTGGAATGCATCAAAAAATGCAGCAGACCCCAGTACAGTGAAAAAAAAAAACAGGAAAAAGGAAGAATAAAAGCATCTGAAATGCATCCAGAAACACATCACAAACGCACATGTAAAAAATTGTGTTAAAAACACAAATTCAGTGTTTGTACCTTGGAGTTTTCTCCGACAGACATTTGTACGCACGATCGGAAAATCGGACAACACACAATGGTTGGCAGACAATTTTAAAGCATGCTATCCCACATTTGTTGGTGGAAAGTCCGACAACAATTTTCCGATGGAGCGTACAAACCAGGCCCGGACTGGGACAAAAAATAGGCCCGGGCATTTTAGACTGAGCAGCCCGGGAGGGGGGGGGGGAGCGCGAACGGGGGTTAATGATGGGATGTTGGGTGAGATAAAGAAATATAGATAGACAGAGAGAGAAAGAAAGAAAGAAAGAACGAAAGAAAGAAAGAAAGAAAGAGAGATAGATACAAAGAAAGATAGATATAGATAGAAAGATAAAGATTAAAAGAAAGAAAGATGGATAGATAGATAAAGAAAAACGATAGATAAAGATAGAAAGAAGGGAAGGAAGGAAGATAGATGAAGAAAAAAGATAGACAAAGATAGAAAGAAAGAAAGGAAGGAAAGAAGATATATAGTAGATATAGATAGATAGAAAGGAAGGAAGATAGATAAAGAGAGAAAGAAAGATAAAGAAAGAAAGAAAAAAAAGGGAAGAAATATAGATAGATATAGATAGATAGAAAGGAAGGAAGATAGATAGAGAAAGAAAGATAGATAAAGATAGAATGAAAGAAGGGAATGAAGGAAGAGAGATAGATAGAGATATATAGAAAGGAATGAAGATAAAGAAAGAAAGGAAGATAGGAAGAAAGAAGAGAAGGAAGATAGATAGATATAGATAGATAGATAGATAGAAAGGAAGGAAAATGGATAAAGAAAGAAAGACAGATACATATAGAAAGAAAGAAAGAAGGGAAGGAATATATATAAAGATAGATAGATAGATAGATAAAGATGCGAATGAAGAAGATATATAGAAAGGAAGGAAGATAGACAAAGAAATAAAGATAGATAAAGATAGAAAGAAAGAAGGGAAGGAAGGAAGATAGATAAAGAAATAAAGATAGATAAATATAGAAAGAAGGGAAGGAAGGAAGATAGATAGAAAGGAAGGAAGATATATAAAGAAAGAAAGATAGATAAATATAGAAAGAAAGAAGAGAAGGAAGGAAGATAGATAAATAAATAAAGATATATACATATAGAAAGGAAGGAAGATATATAAAGAAAGATAGATAGAGTAAGAAAGAAAGAAGGGAAGGAAGGAAGATGGATAAAGAAAGAAAGAAAGATAAAGATAGAAAGAAAGAAGGGAAGATATATAGATAAAGAAAGAAATAAGGGAAGGAAGGAAGATAGAGAAAGAAAGAAAGATAGATAAAGATAGAAAGAAAGAAGAGAAGGATGGAAGATAGATAGTTAGAAAGGAAGGAAGACAGATAAAGATAGATAGATAGATAGATAGATAGATAGATAGATAGATAGATAGATAGATAAAGAAAGATAATGATAAATAAAGATAGATAGATAGATAGACAGTGGCGGTGCGTCTATAGAGGGCGCCGGAGCACCGCCCCCTCTGGCTCAGCTGTGACAATGTGGGCACAGTGGCGACAATGTGGGCACAGTGGCATCAATGGGCACAGTGGTGACAATGGGCACAGTGGCGACAATTAAAGGGCACAGTGGCTGCGTTTGATGACATGGCACAGTGACTGCGTTTGATGGCATGGCACAGTGGCTGCGTTTGATGACATGGCACAGTGGTGACAATTGATGGCACAGTGGCTGCGTTTGATTGCATGGCAATTGATGGCTAGTGTTGCTCACGAATATTCGAATTGCGAATATTCGTTACGAATATTGCATATTCGAGTATTCGCGAATAAATCGAATATTGCGGTGAATATTCGCTATTGCGAATATTCGTATTTTTTCTATTTTTTTTTTAAAACAGATCACATCCTAGTGATCTCCATCGACGTCTAAAAGCATTGCTGCTATGATTAGAGAGAGACCCTGGGCCGAGTAGCTGATGCGATCCTTTTATGCTGCCGAATATTCGCAATGCGAATATTCGGCAAAAGGAATATTGCGCAATTATTTTCTCCGCCCTTCTTTTGCATCAGAGCCAATCAAAGTTCTCCTACCACAGTTGTCAGAGGTTAGCAACCTCCATAGCAACCAATAAGAACCTGCCTCCCAGTTACTCCCAGTGCTGACGAGAATTTCACAATCAATTTCGCATAAGCATTAGCGAAATTTCGCATTCGCATTAGCGAAATTTCGCAATATTGTTATTTGGACAAAATATCACGAATATTCGTATTTAGCGATTATTTCTCAAATATTCTTCTATATATTCGTGATATATCGCAAAATCGAATATGGCGTATTCCGCTCAACACTATTGATGGCACAGTGGCTGTGTTTGATGACATGGCACAGTGGCTGTGTTTGATGGCATGGCACAGTGACTGCATTTGATGGCATGGCACAGTGGTGACAAATATTGATGGCACAGTGGCTGCGTTTGATGGCATGGCAGAGTGGTGACAATTGATGGCACAGTGGCTGCGTTTGATGGCATGGCACAGTGGTGACAATTGATGGCACAGTGGCAAGCAAGGGGAGGGGAGAAGTGTCATAGCTGGCTTTGATACACCCAGCTCATCTCTCTGTATCTGGCACTGTGTTGGTGGTGTACACCTCTGGGGAGACGTGACATCGAGGACCACAAACGGCCCACGGGCCGCCACAGTCGTATTTTCCGACAACAGCCTGTCATCACACAATTCCTGTCGGATAATCCGATCGTGTGTACAAGGTCTAACTGTCCTGAAATCTACAAAGTTGGTGAATAGGAATTGCCTAACGGGGCACAGCCGACAATAAAAAAATGGAACATGCACCACTCCTCACTTTATAAAAAAACATGATTATAAAACACAGTTGTACAATTGATTTCTCTGTTACTTCGGGAAAGATTTCCTCATTTCCTTTTCCTCTGACAGGGAAGGCAGCTAGGAAAACGTTATAAATACAATGTAATGCATGACTATATAACAAGATATATGTGCAAATACTGACATTCTGGACTTAAATAAATAAATAAAAGTATATGTTTATTTAAATGTAACACTATCTAATGTATTCCAGGTGCTTTCCACTTTCAGGGATGTGTGGTTAGGTACTATGAGAAAACCTCCATCCTTCTTCTTACTAGGGCTCTGAGAATTTAGCATTTGTTCACACCCCATGTCAGAATTAAAAGAAGAAAAATACAGAAGATGGCATCATCAACTAGTTTTTTTTAAAGTCCAAGCTCCAGAGTTGCCACATTTATCTCTGCTTTATTATCTACTGCCACAGATCATGCATGCAGCCTGTGAATCTGGAATAGCTGAGCTGCATACATGTTAAAAGTGCCACCTCATGAGCATGTATGGCCGCCGGGCACCTGCAATTGCTGGTCTCAGAACAGGAATGTGGATCTGTGTGTGTAAACATACAGATCCACATCCTGTCAGGGGAGAGGAGACAGATCATGTGTTCCTTGTATATAGGATGTTGACTCGACGAGCTCTCCCACTGTAATGCCATGTGAGCGGTGCGCGACCATTTATATAGGCATGGGGCGTGGTCACCCACCCATATGATGTCACAGTCCCAGGGCATGATGGCACAGTAACATCATACGGGCGGGGTCACCGGGTGACCACGCCCCATGCCTATATAAATGGTCATGCACCGCGCACACGGCATTACAGCGGGAGAGCTCATCGAGTCAACATCGGGACAGGAGAAAAAGGGAAGAAGACAGCGGAGAAGACCGGGCCCCCCGCTAGTAAAAGAGCTGCAAGAAGATACTGGAGGGGCCCAGCAGAAGACAGAAAACACCGGAGAGCGCAGAGAAGAGAGAGGAGAGTCGGAAGAGACCCCTGGAGTAGAAAGAAGACCCCCAAAGTCGTAAGAGACCCCCAAAGTCATAAGAAGACCCCCGGAGCAGTCTAATAAATTACTTTAAAAAACAGTGTAGTGTGTTTTTTTTCTTGACACTTCCCCCCCCCCCAGGTGAATGGGTAGGGGTATGATGTACCCCATACTCATTCACATAGGGTGGGGGGCCATGATCTGGGGGCCCCCTTATTAAAGGGAGCTCCCAGATTCCGATAAGCCCCCTGCCCGCAGACCCCGACAACCAATGGCCAGGGTTGTCGGGAAGAGGCAATGTCCTCATCAACATGGGGACAGGGTGCTTTGGGGTGGGGGGGCCGCAGGGTGCCCCCCTGCCCCAAAGCACTCACCCCCCATGTTGAGGGCTTGCAGCCTGGTATGGGTTCAGGAGGGGGCACTCGCTCGTCCCCACCCCCTTTCCTGACCAGCCGGGCTGCGTGCTCGTATAAGGGTCTGGTTTTTTTTCAGACCCAAGGGCCTGGTATGCTCTTGGAGGGGGAACCCATGCCGGAAAATTTGGCGTGGAGTCCCCACTCAAGATTTATATCAAACACTGCCTGGTATTGGCAGGGGTCCAAGTCGGATCCCTGTTCATTGAAAGTCGGACGTACGTCGGCTTCAAGTCTCAGGGCAAAGTCAGATCCAAAGTAGTACTAGTGTCGCATCGCACCAGTGTGAACCCGGCCGAAGAGTGCAAAGTCTAGTGCAGCTCTGCATAGAAACCAATCGGCTTCCAGGTTACTTGTCAAAGCTTAATTGAACAAGCTGAAGTTTGAAGCTGATTGGCTACCATGCACAGCTGCACCAGATTCTGAGTGCTCCAGTTTTAATAAATCTCCCACAATGATTTGCAGCTTCCACAGGTATTGCTTAGGTATGAGCAGGGCCGATCCTAGGCAGGGTGCACAGGGTGCTTTGCACCCAAGCACCTGCAGAGGTTGGGGCGCCAAAGTGGCGGAGTTCTCACCTCCCTCCTTCTCTCCTTGTTTGTGCCCATCCAGAACTAGTGTTCTGAGCATAGGTGTGTGTCTGTCCAGAACTGATGTGTCTCTGACCATCTCCTGTACTATGTCTGTAGTCTCTGATCACCTCATTTACTATGTCTGCAGTCTCTGACCATCTCCTGTACTGTGTCTGCAGTCTCTGACCATCTCCTGTATCATGTCTGTAGTATGTCTGGGGGTCTTTCTAACAGACTCTCTAACAAAAGCCCTCTCTGTGTCCATTAGAGAGGCCCCCCTCCAGGTCCCAATAAAGTACTTTTGCTTCTCTTCCTGTATTTTTGTTTATTGTTAAGAGATCATGTAAGGATCCCAGGGTAATGAAAACTTTGTGGGGGAGCATTTCTGTGGTTGAGTCATTGCCATAAAAACATTTGTAAAGGGGAGCACTGGCATAGCGGGGGGGGGGGGGGGGGCAAGGGGGCTGTCGCACCGGGCGAAAAATTGGGGGGGCGAAATCCCGGCGTCCGTCACCGTGTCACTTTTTTAAAGTCAATGGAGTCATACTGTGTGTCCCGAGGCTCGGGACCCGAGCGAGTGCGGCCACCATTTTGTGGCAGATCTGGCGCCCGCCCTGTGATTGGGCGTATGTGGTCATGTGCTCAGCGCCGGATCTGGCCAATCCATGAATGTGGGCGGGCCGCGGACGCTTCTCCGGATAGCGCTGCATCTTCTCCTGACTGACTGAGAATTAAGCGCCGGTCCGGATGTGCAGTGGACTTCGTCTGGGAGCCGGAGTCCTGAAGTTGCAAACTTGCAGGTGAGCTGTCTGTGTGACAATAGTAAATTTGTCACAATACAAGTACTGACACTGAGGTCATTGACTCGGCACCGCACCGCCACCACACCAGCAGCACCTAGTTGGGGGAGAGAGGAGGGGAGACTCAGACCTCCACCATGCTGCCACCAGGCACCAATGCCATCACCATGCCACTGGACCCGACCAGGCTCACTCTCCTCTCCAGTCAGTGACTCATTACAGTAACAACATGCCTCTGTCCTGATGATGCCATTGCCAAAAGCCCCCTCCTGCTGCGGCCTACAATAATTTGATTATAACATTAACAGCGCATGAGTCTGTACTGCTTAGGCCCTCAGGGCAGGCAATGGCATGCTGCGTGTGTACTACTTGTCTTGCTGCTGGAGACTGGAGAGGAGAGTGAGCCTGGTCGGGTCGGGCAGTGCATTAACAATGTGAGTTTATTTAACATACACGTGGCATGGTGATGGCATTGGTGCCTGGTGGCATGATTATACAGGGGGGGGGGGGGGGGGGGGGGGGGGGGGGGGGGGGGGGGGGGGGGGGGGGGGGGGGGGAAAAATTCTGCCCCGGGCGCCCATAACTCTGGTTACGCCACTGAAGGGGAGGACTTAGTAAAATGACCACGCCCATGTGGGGGCGACAGAAATATTTCTGCACCCAGGCACCTGTGACCCTAGGATCGGCCCTGGGTATGAGATATGCATACTTACATTGATCCAGGCTAGATCATTGTAGCTATGCAAATACAGTACATTCATCTGGTGCAGCTGTTCATGGTAGCCAATAAGCTTCTAACTTCAGCTTTTTAAATTAAAGGGGTTGTAATGGAAAAAAATGTTTTCCCTAAATCGCTTTTTTTACCTTAGTGCAGTCCTCCTTCACTTACCTCATCCTTTGATTTTGCTTTTAAATGTCCTTATTTCTTCTGAGAAATCCTCACTTCCTGTTCTTCTGTCTGTAACTACACACAATAATGCAAGGCTTTCTCCCTCCCCGCCCCACTATTCTATTAGTACCGGCTGGCAGAGTGATACAGTGATTCTCCGTCTGGCTCCTGGCTGCAGTCCTCGCACCCAAAAGCAGTGTGACATAGAACCATGATAAAGTACCTGCTTACTGTGCTGCCTGTGTGATGATTATTGAAATGCTGATAATCATAAGACAGTGAGATGCTACTTTACATTTCAATTGGGGGGAGCAGTAAAAGTACAACAGAGCTGCATTTTTACTGCCCCCCAAACCAATCCCCTTTTAACTGCTTCCTGTCCAGCAACGTACCAGTACGTCACTGGATTGGAAGGGTGATATCTCAGTCATCACTAAAGCAATATTCAAGATATCATTTTTAGCCGCAGTGATTCTACACCAAGTAAAAGCAATCCTAGTGGCTCAGAAGCCATTTTATTATTTTTACAGGCAGTGGAAGGGGTCCCACCACCACCTTTACTGCCTTTAAGATGTAACCGGTAGAATTGGGTTCCTGGGACACAGTGAGAGGGATGGATGTCGTTCCTCCCAATGTGTGACATCAGAAACCAGAAGTGACAAGGATTTTTATCACTTTTGGTTTTATTTTCATGTAAAGAAGCCAATACTGACTTGAATAAGCATCTGATCAAACTGATCTGGGTTTGATCAGATGCTTGGGAAGCCAGAGGACTGATATGGGGTCTAAAAGACCCCAGATCCCTCCATAAAGAGGACCTGTGATGTTGTTCATCCCTTGTGTAAGCAAAAAAATATATATGTAAAGATACAGAGTAAGATTTATTTTTATTTTTTATTTGTAATAAAATAAATAAAATACAATTTAAAAGAAATTTAAACTACCCCCACTCCTTCGTGCTTACACATATGTAAATGGCAGCAAACCTGCATTTAGTTTTGAGCCGGGTCAGGGGCGGAGACAGGGGTGGGGTCAAGGGCATGGTTGAAAGGGGCCCAGTCGGGTAGGCTGTATTGGGCCCCATAATTTATAACAGTTGCCCAGTACACACAGGCTGAATGTCGAGAGACATCGTCCAGTTGAATAAAAAATTACCGACATTCGGCCTGTGTATATATTAGCCGGTCGGATAGAAGCCGACGAGCATGCTGGAAAACCAGCAGCCGACCGCCCCCCGATCAATGCTCTCAGCCAATGGCGAGAGATCGATGTACTAAAGTTGGATCATTAGTACAAGCAGTCAATTTGTTTGGATCAACCCAAAAAACTCTTAAGCCCCGTACACACGGCCGAGGTCCTCGGCAGAAACCAGCGAGAACCTCGCTGGGAGCCGCATTCTGCCGAGAACCTCGGCCGTGTGTACGCTCTCGGCGAGCCCCGCCCGTCGGGAAACCCGTCGAGCAAATAGAGAACAGGTTCTCTATTTGCTCGACGGCCCGTCGGGATGAATGGCCGGTTGCCTTTCCCGACGGGCGGGTCGCCAAATCTGACGGCCGGCAGAGAACTTCGACGGGCGGAACGATGTGTTCCGCCCGCCGAGGTTCTCTGCCGTGTGTACGAGGCTTTAGGCCGCGTACACACGATCGAACATGTCCGCTGAAACTGGTCCGCAGACCGTTTTCCAGCGGACAGAAGTTTCAAAACATGCTTTGAAACCTGTCCGCTGGAAACCTGTCCGTCGGACAGGTTCGATGGTTAGTACATAAAATCATCGGACTAAATACCGCGCATGCTCAGAATCAAGTCGACGCATGCTTGGAAGCATTGAACTTTGTTTTTTCATCACGTCGTTGTGTTCTACGTCACCGCGTTCTGGTCCGAGGGGATTTTGGTCCGATGGTGTGTACGCACATTAGACCAACAGACCACTTTAGCGTGGTCCGATGAAAACTGTCCGTCGGACATGTTTCATCAGACATGTCTGATCGTGTGTACGCGGCCTTAGTGTGTTCTAGGCTTAAGGGTCAGAAGTAGTATCGCACCTTTCTGCAAGTGAACAATTCCACGATTGCACCTTGTACATTTAAATTCATTCATAAACATTTCCTGTATTAATTTGGCCTATTTTATTATGCACCTGAAAAAATAATCTTTCTGCATTGCATATAAACTGCAATCCTAATATCAAACTTCAGTATATATTTCTAGGCTCAGATGCGTATATCAAAGTACATGTTTTTTAGGTGAGCTTGGATCAAAAGATATTATTTTCAAAGTCATTGGTCTGGTCACTAGGTTTGTTGTAGGTGTTGTCAGATTCCACAGCACCTATTTCATCAGGCTCTTCAGCTGGAATTATGAGACTCCCTGTTGATTCCCTCATTAAATTTTCCAGTGCAGCAGAATCTAAGGTTTCAGTTGGAGTTGTTTCTTCACCTTCTTGTCCATCATCAGGAGTGAAAGCCCCTATTCTAAATTGAGACTGACTAGGCAATGCAGTCATTGGCCTTTCACGCAACCTTTTCTTTAGTTCCTCTTCCTTTGTCTGTAATAGTCAAGCATTGCAACTGGTATTAGTGAAACAATTCACAATTTAAAGCAACATTATTGACTCTGTTAGACCTGCATGGTGCATTCAGTTTAAGTTTCAGTCACTTAAAGGGGAGTTCCAGGTGTTTTTAATGTTTATTAACAGTCAGCAGCTACAAAAAGTGTAGCTGCTGGCTTTTAATATACATGCACTCACCTGCTCCATGGTCCAGCGATGCGCCGGCCGGAGCTCCGCTCCTCTCCCCCCCTCTCCGGCCGGCGTCCTCATTGTTAGTGTGGGCACCCGGCCGTAACAGATTTCGGCTTCACGGCCGGGCACTCACTGCGCATGCGTGATCGGCACTGTGCCCTGTGATTGGTCAGGCGATCGCCTGGGACCTGTCACGTGTCCCAGGCGATCGCCTACAGGGAAGGGGCTGCCAAAAGACTATATGACAAATCGCCTTAGCGGTCCCTGGGCGGAATGAGGAAGTGGGACAGGAAGTCCCACTCCTACTGAAGCCCCCACTCCCCCCCCAAAAAAATGATATGCCAAATGTGGCATGTAAGGGGGCAAGGAGTGGATTAAGCAGAAGTTCCACTTTTGGGTGGAACTCCGCTTTAGGGGTAAACTGTTTGCCAGAGTTTTGATCTTAATAGCAAATAGAAAATAAGTTCATACTAGAAATATGCTCATCTCTTCAAACACTATAAATAGGGTTATGATTCCGCTTCAGCTTGCTACCACCATGGGTTAGAGGCAAATCTTGTGAGTTTAAGATTCACAGTCACAGCAAATTGATGTGCAGATTCACCACCTTAGAGCATAAAAAAAAAATCATAACACACTGGCCAGCCGGCTTAGAAGGGTCAATAAGAAGGTTTGTGGATAAGCCAGCCACCTCATTATAAAACAAGGGGGCTCAGGGTAGCCATTTTGTCAGTGTATTGAAAGCTGCTAAACGGAAAGAATAAGAAGTGCAGAAAAACTGCATAGGGAGAGATTAGGGTCAGTTAGAAAACTGTACTTTAATTCTGTTTGCTACCTAATAGGGCTATCAAGACATTAAAAGGGGTTAAATGTGTTCCCTGGGAGTGCTTTCTAACTGTGTGGGGGATGCTGACACTAGACAGAGAGAGAAATCTGTATTCCTTATTAGTAGGAATCACAGATCTCTCTCTCCCTGTCTGACAGAAAGATGGTCTGCCTTGTTTACATAGGCAGACCACCATTCTGTCATTCCCTAGAACAATTGCGGGAGGACGGCGGCCGATGGACCCGCTGATTGGCCATAGCAAAAGCGGGTCACCGGCGGCATGTGCCCCGGCCCCAGACCAGGGAGCATAGACAATGTACAGGTATGTTGCTTCGTGTAGCTGTGCCGCCCTGCCGCAGGATAAGTGCAGTGGGTGGTCCGGAACTGGTTAAAAGAAAAAAAAAAGAAAAGAACATTGTGCGCCTTAACAACTTTCCCCCATCCCAAAAGATAAAAGTTAGACATACATCGGTTAGGCCTATTATCCGAAACAGAAACTGTTCTTCTGCTGGCCAGTTTTACATTACTGTATCCTTTGCAGTATCTTAATTCTTGTAACTTTGTGTCCTTTGTCCCTAGTATGTAAAGCGCTGCGCAAACTGTTGGCGCTATATAAATCCTGTATAATAATAGTACATTTAGGCCTAGCCATGCTTTTTACAATTGTCCTTTTTTAGGACAATTTTACACTGCTGTGTCATCTGCGGCCTCTTAATTCTTTTAATAAAACACTTGTCTGTACTCGTTTTCTCTAGTAAATGTTAGCCAACTCTCCTCCATTAAAAATGCACTGCTGCTTGCTTGGTGTCTGTATTATATGGAGTCTATTCATTTTAAATGAGAGAATAGGGACAGCCTCAGTAGCTTACTAGTTAATATCTGTCCGTCAAAGCGTGCCTATTACTGTTTAAGGAAAAAGCATATGTCAATGCTAGAACCTTTCTTTTAAATAAAATGACTGTGCTGCTGGTGTATGTACACCAAGCTAATTGTAAAAGAAAACAATTTCACAACAAAAAGATCAGTGTATGCTGTTACTGAGACTGTACCGCTTGAAGGCATCATCCACCAAGCATGCTATAAAAAGGATTTGGGTTTATTTAATATTACTCTTGAAGCTGCATGAAAAGACCCTCTCCCTGCTGTATTTTTTACAGTAGGAGTGCCCAGCTTCCCATTTGTTTTTACAGTAGTGTGCTAAAAATGGCCAAAAAAGAGTCTACTACGAGGATTCCCCTACTTCCCATAGACGCCAATGGAATTCTTCACAAAGTTTGGGTTTGCAAAGTTTTAAACAGAATTTAAAAAAATAGTCTAAGTCAGGCAGTTTTTCCCATCCCAGCCATAAATGTGCTGCATTGAGCGCATACTTCATACTGCAAAGGAAGGTAAGGGTAGACACAAGGACCTGGACTACTGATTGGCTATTATTGTTGTAGTGTTTATGAATACATTAGTTGTTAGTAAAGATTAGTCAACTGTTTTATGCAGGATATTATTACCTTTCTTCTTTCTTCAGCAGCCTTCATTTTAGCTTCAATATCTTCTCTAGTTAGACTTGTATTTTTCTTCTTTTTGGTTTTGAGTTTCTCCAACTTTGCAGGAGGTCTCCTTAGAGGCTTCCCGGGTGTTTCCATCTGAAGGCATATAAGATATAGCCTTGTTATACAATTGCATTGGAGAGAATATAGAGATGACCATAAATATCCAAGTGAAATATGTAGTAATACAGAAGCCTCCCCTTTCATTTTGTAGCCCCCAGGTTTTATTGGATTTGGAAACAAATTCATCTGTTTACATGCTACACCACCAACTGCACTGCATCTTAGTAGTAATGAACTGTAGGGCGAATCAGTCCTGTAAACAAAGGGGTCTATAATAGATGGTTATATTACTACCAAAGGGATCCAAAAAGGCTCCTGTTTGCATGTAGAAAAGTACATGTGCTCACATACTCACCATGACACTGTATGCTTCCCCATTCCTAACAACCTTGCTCTGACCCTGTATTATTCCTTCAGACATAAGCTCTTCCAGGATATCTGTGGAAGTTTGCCTTTCCTTTGTGTCTGCTTGTCTGTTCAACAGGGACAAATCTATAACATCAGAACAGAAATAAAAACATAAATGTAATGAAAAAGTCAACATATGTATATATAAAAGATGTGTCCAGAAAGGAATGAGAATATTTCAATACTTATTTTATTGAAAAGTTTTACAATTGATCATTGTCTTCATAATTGTGAAGTGGAAGGAAAATGACAAATGGTTTTAATCTTTTTTGACAAATAAATATGTGAAAAGTGTGGTGTGCATTTGTATTCAGCCCCCATGAGTCAATACTTTGTCGAACCCCCTTTTGCTGTAATTACAGCTGCAAGTCTTTGTGGGCATGTCTCTACCAGCTTTGCACATCTAGAGAGTGACATTTTTGCCCATTCTTCTTTGCAAAATAGCTCAAGCTCTGTCAGATTGCATGGAGAGCATCTGAACAGCAATTTTCAAGTCTTACCACAGTTTCTCAATTGGATTTAGGTCTGGATTATTGAGTATGCTTTGATCTAAACCATTCCATTGTAGCTCTGGCTGTATGTTTAGGGTCGTTGTCCTGCTGGAAGGTGAACCTCCGCCCCAGTCTCAAGTCATTTGCAGACACTGACAGTTTTTTTTAAAGATTGCCCTGTATTTGGCTCCAGCCATCTTCCCATCAACTCTGACCAGCTTCCCGATCCCTGCTGAAGAAAAGCATCCCCATAATATGATGCTACCACCACCATATTTCACAGTGGGGATGATGTGCTCAGGAGGATGTGCAGTGTTGGTTTTCCGCCACACATAGCATTTTGCTTTTAAGTCAAAAATGTTGGTCTCATCTGACCAGAGCACCTTCTTCCACATGTTTCTCACAAGCTGCAAAAGGTACATCTTATGGCTTTCTTTCAACAATGGCTTTCTTCTTGCCACTCTCTCATAAAGACCAGATTTGTGGAGTGCACGACTAATAGTTGTCCTGTGGACAGATTCTGCCACCTGAGCTGTGGATCTCTGCAGCTCCTCCAGAGTTGCCATGGGCCTCTTGGCTGCTTCGCTGATTAATGCTCTCCTTGCCCGGCCTGTCAGTTTAGGTGGATGGCCATGTCTTGGTAGGTTTGCAGTTGTGTTATATTATTTTCAATTTTGGATGATGGATTGAACAGTGCTCTGTGAGATGTTCAAAGCTTGGGATTTTTTTTTATAACCTAATCCTGCTTTAAACTTCTCCACTTTATCCCTGACCTGTCTGATGTGTTCCTTGGTCTTCATGATGCTGTTTATTCACTATGGTTCTCTAACAAACCTACGAGGGCTTTACAGAACAGTTGTATCTATACTGAGATTAAATTACACACAGGTGGACTCTATTTACTAATTAGGTGACTTCTGAAGGCAATTGGTTCCACTGGATTTTAGTTAGGGGTATCAGAGTAAAGGGGGCTGAATACCAGTGGAATCTCCAGCTTTCATATTTAGGGGGGGCACATGGGGGGACAGGGACAAAAGTAGGAGGGGCCAACTATAAAATGCAATTATCTATCTATCTATCTATCTATCTATCTATCTATCTATCTATCTATATATATATATATAGATATATATATATATATTTATATATATATCTCCTGGGGCCCTTTACTACGATCCCACAACGGGCCCTTTTACATGTTCTGCAGTGAGCTCCCTTCCTACTATACTAGGGCCCCCCAGGGTGGCAGAAAACAAGAGATATATGTCACCAGCACACCAAGAAAATATAAGGGTTCAAAGCAGTGGGAGAACTTTCAGGGTTGCAAAGGTTGTCTTGCCACTGAGCCCTAGTGTTCTGCCACTGTGGGGTTCCCCAGCTGTCCTGTCCCTGCTATTGACAGCGCTAACAACAAATTGTGCTGGCCCTCCTGTACATCAGCCCCATAAAGTAGCCAGCACTGGGTTTCAATGTGCTGCCGCCGCTGCCAAGGAGACAGAGACTAGCGCTGTGAATAGCTGGGACAGGACAGCAACTCTGGTTATTCCAGCACTGGTCCACACTGGGAGGATTCCCCCATCCATCTAAAATGTGTAGATGGGGGAAATGGATGATTTTTTATTTTTTTTCATTCAACCTAATAGTTGAATGAAAAAAAGTGATCAATGTATGGGCTGCCTAAGAGCTAAGACCAGCCATAGACAGTTTAAATCTCAGCTTGTTCAGCAGGAACTGGCTGAGATTTGAACCATTAATGAGCAGATTCTCTTATGATTATCACTAGTGGTTGCTGTATAGCCACTAGTGAGAATCACTGTTTGTCGGGAGAATACAATTGCTGGGCAGGAGGGATATTCCCGTCAGCACTGTCTGTGTTGATGGGGGAATCATGCAAGTTTCTTTCCTGCAATCTGTGGATGTAGGAAAGAAATTTGCACTGTATATTACCTGCCTAGCAAAGTGAAAGTGTAACAGAATGGCCTGTGACACCCAGAGACTTTTGAAGGATAGGGGGTACTCGAGTGCCAGCATCACTAATGACTCTTGGGTCTAGGGTCATCTTGTGCCCCTTTTGGGCATAGGGTGACTGAGAAATGATAATGATAAATTACATGGGATGGGACATTACTGATAATTCATGTTTTGCAGGATATCTTTGAATATTACAAGTTGTTAAAGTCTGACTCCGACAGGTCAATAGAGTGTTTTCATTCAATGTGGGGACACATGCTTTTGAGGTGTTAATTAAGTCTGCTCCTAGACATTCCATTGTGTGATGCTAATACTGTTTTGTTTCCATTGTGCTAATTAGGTCTGCTCCTAAGACCTGTTTATTGTGTATGCTAATGACACTGTTAAGATGTGGAATGTGACTTGTCAAGCTGTAGTAATTAACCCCTCTAAATGCGGAGCCAGACCGTCTGGGTAATGAGTAGTAATTGACTCATCGGAATGTCATTATCTAAAAGAATGTGTATGAAGCCCCCCATTGTGTGATGTGTGGGTGGAGTGTGTCTTTGTCCCTGTGATTAACTGTAACATGCTTGTACTGTATAAAAGAAAGCTAAGTCACCATTAAAGGATTCATTCATTCATTTTGGAACCAGTACCAGAGCTTGTGTTGTCTCGGTTATTCTGGGAAATGAAATGGGTCGTGTCTGATGTCATAAACGGTGGTGACCTTTACAGAAAGTAAATTGTGAATGTCTTGAAAGAACAGGAGAGGGGAGGGAGACAGATGGGGGAGAGAAGAGATGGAGATAATGCAGTTCAGTGATTACAGTGTACTGCAGTCTGCAGTGCACACACTTACCCACGGTCCAGGCTAGAATCTCAGGCATCATTCCACACATGCTGCTGATTTTCATATTTCCTGAACACACATCCCCTCTCTTCAGATACAGCACACCGAGATAGTGTGGACGGGACTGAAAGGAGGAGGAGGAGCTGTATTCCTCCCTGCTCGTATGTGAGGAGAGTGGGGGGGGGTGGCTGGACTCGCTGGGCTGTAAAAGAATGTCATAGACTGACACTCGGCTCAGCTTGCAGTCACCAGTCTCGGAATTTACAGGCTGGTTCTCCTGTACTAAGGACGGGAGAAATCAGTCTGTTTTTTCAGTAACTGAGATGAAGGCTTGGGCCCAACTCCCCCACAGTGCTCATGGCGTCCTTTCTGCAACTCACTCTTCTCCATGCCAATGAGGATGCAGGGGAAGGAGCAGATTGGACGGCTGTGGTTGTGTCAACGCTTGCACTATGCAGTGTCAGCGAGCAGAGGGAGGGGGGAGGAATGTCCCGCAGAGCTGACTGGGGACGCTCTTCCTCTCAGGAGAGACTGTTACTCCAGGGGCAGCCCAAGAAAAAAAAAGCACATGGTGGGGCACAGCATAATGTTGGGGGGGTCAGGGCCCCCTCTGCCCCCCCCCCTAGAGTTGCCTCTGCTGAATACAAATGCACTCCACACTTTTCAGATATTTATTTGCAAAAAAAAATTCAAACCATTTATAATTTTCCTTCCACTTCACAATTATGTACCACTTTTTGTTGGTCTATCACATCAAATCCATTTACATTTTTGGTTGTAACATAACAACATTTAGAACATTTCAAGGGGTATAAATATACTTTTCAAGGCTCTGTAAATTCATCAGCAGTTGAGTTGCCCTTTTACTGAGTATGCAACTTCATCTTTGATCTTTGCCTATGTAGCTTTTGAATCTGGTGCCATGACCACTGCCCCAGGTTTCCTGTGCCAGGGTGACTCCTTTCTCTTTCAGCATCTTATGGAGCCACCCTTGCATGCAGAGACTAGATTTGCATCTCCCTAATGCTGTGTACATCAATAAAAAACACAAAACGAAAAACAAACCAGGATGGCAAGGCACTCCCCTGATCTTCCCTCTTCCCTCCTTCATTCTCCAAGCTAATATACTGACTTGAGACTGCAGTGTCTACAGTTAAAGCGGAGTTCCACCCTTAAAACCACTTGGTTTCATCCCATCCAGCATACTGGCGTCAGCGCCAGTATGCTGTTTTTTTTTTTTTTTTAATGCATGTACTTACTTTATAATAAATCATTTAATTCCGTGCGCACCGCGGTATGTCGCCGCTATAAGGCGTCATGCCTTCCGGAAACAGCCGATTAGCGTTCGGCTCTTCTCGGCGCCTGCGCACAGACCCAGGAGCTGACTGCGCAGGCGCCATATATAGCCGCGTCACGCCCTCCGAAAAAACCCGAACTAGGACCGGCTATTTACGGCGCCTGTGCAGTCAGCTCCTGGGTCTGTGCGCAGGCGCCGAGAAGAGCCGAATGCTAATCGGCTGTTTCCGGAAGGCGTGACGCCTTATAGCGGCGACATACCGCGGTGCGCACGGAATTAAATGATTTATTATAAAGTAAGTACATGCATTAAAAAAAAATAAAAAACAGCATACTGGCGCTGACGCCAGTATGCTGGATGGGATGAAACCAAGTGGTTTTAAGGGTGGAACTCCGCTTTAACTCTTTTGTGTGAAGACAGGAAGTTCAGGAAAGCAGCACTGTGTGAGCTGGAGCCAGAAAGTAGCAAACTGCAAGTGCATGGGTGAAAATTTTAACAAACATTTTATTGGGGAATGATTATTTTATTGTGCTCAATGTGTTATGCTTAAAAACAACAAAAAAACGCTTAGTGTTTAATACTGCGCGGGTTTCCACGGTGACAGGTAAGTATACACACTCTCGGGTTTCTCGTCGGGAAATAGGCCGACAAGAATCTCGACGAGAAAAAAGAGAACAGGTTCTCTTTTTTTCTCGTCGAGATTCTGGCCAGATTTCCTGACGAGAAACCTGAATGCCTCATACACACGAACGGGAATCTCGGCAAGAAGCAGTTTCCTTCCTGTTTTTTGCTGAGAAAACCGGTCGCGTGTACGAGGCTTTAGTTGCTGTTCCCTTCCTGGTGAGCCAGATCTTGCATTCTATTGTGCTGTCCTGTTCCTTGTGAGTTATTGACAGCAACATGATCCCTAGTGTGACATTGGCTTTTGTCCGAATAAAACATGTTTGCTTAGTTGAGACAAGAGGGATACCAACTGGTAGGCCGCGTACACACGACCGGTTTCCTCGGCAGAATCCATCAAGAAACTTAGTGGGAGAGCTTTTTTGGCGAGGCAACCGGTCGTGTGTACATTTTTCATCAAGGAAACTGTCGAGGAACTCGACAAGCAAAAAAGAGAGCAAGTTCTCTTTTTCCTTGACGGGAGTCCAAATTGGCTCGTTGTGTTCCTCGTCGGGCTGCTTTTCGACAAGAAACTTGAGCGTGTGTATGCTAAGAAAGCCGTGCACCTTCGGTAAAAGTAGTATTTGTAATGTAAATAGCACATTTGTCACGCTGTAACAGACTGAAAAGTGCAAATGTCTCTCACCAAACTTTTTGCTAACACGCAGTAACATGAGATTAGCAAAAGCAGCCCCAAGGGTTGTGCCAGTGGAATCAAACTTCACCTACCGTTGTATGTGTTGAAGTCACCGCGTTTGAGAAAGAGGAGATTTGGTCTTTAATGTGTGTACGCAAAGCAAGCTTGTCGAGTTCCTCGACAAGCCTAACAAGGAACTTGACATGGAAAACGATGTGTTTCGCCTGACGAGTTCCTCGGTCGTGTGTACGTGGCCGTACAAGATACCAACAAATCATTAAATTAGGATGAATCAGCCTAAAATATAGTGATAACACCTAAATTATACTGGAAAAATCTACACATACAAAAACCCATCATGTATTCGCTAAACATGAAGACTAAGATGGCGCTGATAAGACAATCGCAATCTACAGATCTGCTTTTAGAAAACAATGATCTTTTCGGTATGTAAACCTGTTTAGTCACTTTTAAAACACCCTTTTGTCTCCAAAGGTTTGAGATCACTTCTATAAAGATAGGGGTTACCTTGCTGCTAGGATACTGCCATTCAAGCTGTGTATAATTACATAACATGAATAGAAGGAATAGAGAACACTCTCTTGTATGGTTGTCAATCAGGTGTTCACCTGAGCAACCCCATAATGATGCAGTTAAAAAATCTTCCATTAGCAACAGAGTACTTCTGCAAAATGTTGTGCCTGTAACATTATTATCAATCAATTATGCTTTGTAGTAAATATGTATAATCTATTAAAACATGAAAATAGAATTCCTTATCTTATATTACCGTATATACTCGAGTATAAGCCGACCCAAATATAAGCCGAGGCACCAAATTTTGCCACAAAAAAGTGGAAAACGTATTGACTCATGTATAAGCCTAGGGTGTCCATCTGCATGCCTCACTCACTGTGTTCATGCCTCACTGTGCCCATGCCTCAACTGTGCCTATACCTGAGACCTCGTACACACGACTGAGAAACTTGTCGTAAAAGAAACATCGTTTTCCTCAACGAGATTCTTGTCAGGCTTGTCGAGAATCTTGTCAAGCTTTTTTTGCGTACACACTGTCAAGACAAAATCTCGTCATTCTCAAACGCGGTGACGTACAACACGACGGCACTATAAAGGGGACGTTTGATTCCACTGGCGCCACCTTTGGGGCTGCTTTTACTAATCTCATGTTACTGCGTGTTAAGTAAAAGTTTGGTAAAAGACGCTTTGCGCTTTTCATTCTGTTACAGCGTGACAAAAAAATCTCCATTACAAACGCTACTTTTACCGAAGGCGCTCTCCCATCTCATACTTTATTCTGAGCATGAGCGCGTTTCTAAGCATAGAAACGAACGTGTTTCCCGTCTTAAACCAGCCCGATGAGAAACACGACAAGGAAATTGAGACTCCCGACTTTTTTTCTCGTCGAGATCTACAACAGTTTTCTCGACGAAAAACATACACACGACCATTTTCCTTGGCAAAAAAGCTCTGCCACCAAGTTTCTTGATGGATTTTGTCGAGGAAAACGGTTTTGTGTACGAGGCCTCACTGTGTCCATGCCTCACTGTGCCCACGCCTCACTGTGTCCATGACTAGACTTGCGTTTAACATGATAGTATATAGAAGGGGTGCCCAGCTTTGAAAAAAACGGTGCTCCCCGGCTGTAGGTCCCCCAGACAGCACACTTTGCACACTTGTAGAGGCGAGAGAATGGGGGGTACGTGTGTGCCAAGTTTGGGGTCCAGGGGACCTATGGCCAGTACCAGGTCCCCAAATCTGGGAGATCAGGCGCAAAAAGATGACATGATTATAAGCCGAGGGGGGGCATTTTCAGCCCAAAAATGTGTGCTGAAAAACATGGCTTATACTCGAGTATATGCGGTAAATAAAAGAAGGGGGAGATCATGCAAATTTTAAAGCAGTTGGGTTTCTTTATGAACAAAGTTGAAAGAAAGTTGGAAGTTTCGGCTTTAGAAATCAGTTAGGCTGGCCATAGGCGGTGCAAATTTCTCTCCTGCAGCCACGAGTTGCAGAAAAAAATTTTGCACGATTCCCCCATCAACACAGACAGTGCTGACAGGGGAATCCCTCCTGCCGGGCCATTGTGTTCTTCCTGTGGGGGGGGGGAGGGGTGGGTGCGAGCGGGTGATTATTGCTAATGGCTATAGCAGCCTTTTGCAATTATCGTAAATAAATTCAGCAGGCTGGTTGCACCCAAGTTGATTGATCGATCAACTTGGTACATTTAGCAAGCCCTCTAATAGTTTGAATCTCGGCTGGTACGTGCTGAACCGCCTGAGATTCAAATCATGTATGGCTGGCCTAATATAACTTAGAAAATTAAACCGTATGTCAGCGGTCTCCAAACTTTTCACACAAAGGGAAACTTTATTGCCCTTCAGGCCGGAATCACACTTGTGGGTGCAAATTTCAGCTCTCTTTTCTCTGCAGGGAGATTACAGAAGTGTTCAGCAGATTAGCAATGTTTTAGCTGCAAATTTGGAGACCTGTGAGAAGTTACGGGTGAGAGGAGAGTGGGGGAGAAGTGTATTGAGCTGAATGAGACAAATTCCTGAAGAGAACTGAACACATCTGCGAATCAGCTGCATACCCATAGAAGATAATGAACCTGAATTCATACCTGAGCCGCACCGCAAGGCATAAAATACGTACACATTTTTTCTGCAATGCGCAGTGCGAATGCATCGCACATATATGAACCAGCCTCATTGAAAACAATGTATTTAGAAATGTTCTGCGTATTAGATGCGGTTTAAGCCGCAACCAATTCGCATAGGTGTGAATCCGGCCTCAGACTTAAGGAGGGCCTGATTGTGGCCAGCAGGGTAAGAAAATGTCACGGGCCTGGCATCAGTGAGAACAAATATGGCCTCAGGGTTGGCAGTTAATAGGAGGAGGAGTATTCCCCCTATTAGGAGGAGGAATAGTATCTCATCATTGGTATTGGTGGACGATATAGTGCCCCATTGTTTTAGTCAGTGGGATGAATAGTGCCTCGTATCAGTGGGAGGAATTGTGTCCCAAGGGCCAGATAAAGGCTAGCAAAGGGCCACATCTGGCCCTCGGGCCGCAGTTTGGAGACCCCTGTCGTATGCCATTGCTTGTTAATAGGCAAAATCTCCACTTATAATCTGTAATAAATCAACCCTGTTACCCACTGTAGGATTTCAATACATGTACCATTGTTTGTTTATACATACAGGCACTTTGATAAAGCAGTGAATGTGAAATTCACCAAACATTTACTTGCAGGTGAAACCCTTGCAGTGTCCCCAGTTTAATTGAGAAGAGGCTGTATTACTTACCTGACTCCAGTAGACACGCTGCCTACATTATGTTCACCCCCCACCACCTACAATACGAGGTTAATAGCTCGTGCATTGTACATGATGATACACAGACCAGAGCATCAGGGAGGGGGGGAACCTCCCAGAGTTGCGTTTTCATCACCCCAGTTACCTACTGAAAGATTTCAATGAATACATTTGCCATAGCTTTATCACATATGGACATATTTACCGTATTTATCGCGGTATAACGCGCTCCCGTGTATACCGCGCACCCCTAAAGTGACCCCCAATCCTGTGGAAAAAAAGTTATTTTTGTACTTACAGTTTTGGTGTCTTGCGTGGCGTCCATCGGCGGCCTCGTCGGGTCCGGCGTCCTTCTGCGGCTTCGGGTGTCCTCTTCGGCAGGTCCGGCGTGCTTCTGCGGCATCGGGTGTCCTTCTGCGGCTTCGGGTGTCCTTCTGCGGCAGGTCCGGTGTCCTCTTCGGCGGGTCCGGTGTCCTCTTCGGCGGGTCCGGCGTCCTCACGTCCTCCCCGCTCGTTTCCCGTGCCGAGTTTTGAATACTGCGCCAGCATATACCCAGCGCAGTACACTCGGGCAGGCTCAGCAACTGTCGCTCTCACGTCCTGTACGTCCAGGACGTGACCGCGGAAGAAGCCGAGACTGGCCGAATATACCCGAGTGTACTGCGCTGGGTATATGTCGGCGCAGTGTTCAAAACTCGGCGCGGGAAAGCGGGTATCGGCGTATATCGCGCACCCACGATTTTGCCCTGATTTTGGCAAATATCACATTCTCTGCTTTAGAAATATACTCGTTTTCTTTTTTGTTTCTTGTGAAAAAAAAAAAAAGAAATATACTCGTAACCTGAATGTATTTAGCAAAAGCCAGCATTATATCAAAATTGTATCTGCTGCTCCTTTTTCCTATTGCTCTTCTATTAATTATTCTTACACTGCACACTTTATAATATAGAAATATACTATAGCTCAGTAAATGGATGAAGGCAATTTCACACAATTACTTTTCTATTTTTATACTAATGTATGTTGTGCAGCTATAGTCTGAAAAGACCCTGTCGAGCTTTTGACTTGATGGAAAATGTCAAAGAAACTAAAGAAAATGTGAAGGGTATGTGTGCTTATAGATGTTCTTTGACTAAGAGCTGAGCTGTGGAGAGTTTTGCTGCAGTTAAAGAGAACCTATCACTGTTCAAATAAGTCGTTGTTGGCCATTGATCAGGGCTGCAAAAGCTAAGGACATATCTACTTGAAAATGGTAACAGCCTATGTTCTTGCTTGCAGAATATTTTCTGTCTATGTAACATTATGTTTCTTTTCAGGTTTGACCTATTTTACATCTTACTGGTTGAGATTTGAAAAATAATTCTCCAATACATCCACGTTTTGAATAGGAAACCATGTAATGTACCAGTAAAGGAGCCCTTTATTAAGAAGTATGTGTAGCACTACCCCCGAAAAAGAGGCTGCTAGTTTGTTTTGGGCGGCATGTTACCTCGTGTTTGTCCGGTGTCTAGAGATTTTTGGTGAAATTTGTAGTAACGGAATGTCCACGACAGGTGTCTTTTTCTGTGCTCTTTATTACCCAGCCGGATAAAAACAATAAAACTTGGTGAAGAGTAGAGGTTTAGTAGAAATGAAGATAGCAGAACCAGGTGTCAGTAATGGGGAAACAATCCTGCTCCCACGTGTAATGTCTCTTTCACCACTCCAGCCAGAGTGGGTGTAGCGCACCTGGACAGGCCTCTCTTACCAGCCTGGAGGCCAGAATGTCACTCGAACCTTAGGAACAAGTCTCTGCCACAGACCCTCCTGATAATTGAAACAGCGGAGATAATCCTCCTTAGTAGACTTGGCACCTGGATCCCCCTTCAGGTAGTTACAGGTAACAGGTTACTGACTGATAGGTGACCGACGTCCAGCCTCTCAGTACCCGGTTACCTTGATCCCCGGTGGATGGTCGAAACCCTTTTGGATCGCCAGCCTCTCTTGGCACTCCTCAGGGAGACTTCCACCGAACAGCTTCCTCAAACAGGACTAACACTTGGGATCTTGTTGGATTTAGGGACCCAGTCGATCACTGGGAAGTTCCGGACCAACATGGTCCCGGAATCAGGAACACTGCATGGCACGCGCACCCCAGCCTGGAAGGCCATTTTGCCGGGGCGCCGTGGTATGGTCATCCTGAAGGTGGGCGCCACACACGAAGAAGGACCCAGCCCAATGGCGTCTGTCCATAAATACTCTCCCCCAGCATGCACAGCAAAGCTAAACCCTCCTGATAGGCTGCTGGGTAAGAGCACCCAATCACTGACTCCACTGCTGCCACCTGTCGACCTGGGGTAAGATCAGCACCCTAAGAATGACAGAATAAGCCCACAGCACAGCCAAAGCTGAGACAGAGACCCAAATTTGGACAAATCAACATGGTCAGAGTCAACTAACTCTCTGACCGCCTCTAAATTTATCATAACACTGGTTCTGGAAAGTAACCAGGCGCTACATATGGATAGCCTGTTATTGTGTCTGCTACTCCTCTTTGTTAATCCCTCCACTGTCGTCTGCTCACCCAACAAATTAAATTTAAAATACTAACAACTTACAAAGCCATCCACAACTTAGCCCCCAGCTACATCACTAGTCTAGTCTCTAAATACCAACCTATTAATTCTCTTTGATCCTAATGTAGCCCTGTTGTTGATTTCAGCTCCTTTAAGAGAAAAGATATTGCAGCTGCAGGTGGAGCCGGAGAGCACAGCTTTGTGGGGATTGTAGACACAGCCACTGAGGAATTACAAATGAAAATGGATACTTAGACTACAGTTCCCAGAGTGCTACAGGAGAAAGAAGGAAGTGAACTCTGGGGCAAGAGGTTGCTGGCCTCAGTCTGGTGTGAGGAGACAGGGAGAACAGACTGCTGTTGCTTGGGTGTGCCGCCTGTTTGTGGAGAGACTGTGCTGACTTGTCACACGTGCCTTCCTGAAGTGACATCTGCTACACAGGGTAAACGGCTGTTTGTTCCTGGCTGGAAGAGGATCCTCTGGGGCTGTGAGTAAGGTGCCACCCTGCTGAGAGGACACTGCGGGCGGCGACTCGGCCCGGACGGACGCCAAATTTGATGACCAGAACCCCTGATGACATCAGACTTCAGCTCCTATATACAGCTCTTCATCGCAGAAGATAATTGCTGACATCCCAGCCGGCTACAGACGGACATCTCCCTCCGTGGATGGGTGAGAGGCCTCCGGCCCGTTGTCATTAACCATACACACAGATTTTCACCGTTCATATTGGGCCCCAACGTTGGCTAGCTGAAGAAACTACCACTGGCCAGTGGGTTAGGTACCCGGGTACATTGGGACTAAGTTTATATATATAAGTTCACAGTTAGAATAACCGCATTTATCGTTCATCACTGTTATGCTGGTGTCTCATATGCAGTCTCTGTGTTATGCTGTGTAGAGATAAATGTTGATGTTGTATATTGCTATTTAGATTATTATATATACAGTAAATAGTTATTTAAACTCTCACAAGGTGTGCTGGTGTGCTGTGGATTCATTGTTTGTGGTGTGTCACAGAGGTAAAACAGAAGACCCGATCATCCAGCGGCTCCTTCGGGGGTGAGCGCTACACGTGGGGGTTCTCGTCCGGGATCTTTTCTGATACCTCTCGCAAAGTGATAACCACACAAACGAGCCAGCAATGGATCCAAACACAGCAGCAGAGTGGTGCGAGGAACAAAATGGCCAATTAGGGCTGAGTGTAGTAATGGACATTCCTGCTGACAAATGGACAGAGGAACAGATCCGTCAAGCAGTAACTACACTAGCACCTGACCAGAAAGTGTTTGTAATAGACACAAAAATAGATCAAGAAATCTCCCATACCTATGCCCTACTAGAATGGAAGAAAGGAGTCCCAACCTGCTTCCAGGGTGATAGCATCCAGCTAACCGGAGAAGTTAAAGGACGGTTACTCCCTGTAGTCACCTCAGCAAGTTGTTTGGAGGGACCAAGCCAGACCATGTCAGACACAGTGGAAGTAACTACCACTTCTGTGCCAACCACTAACTACCCCCCAGCTTCCTTCTTCATGGACATAGGAAAACTGGTAGAGAGCGTTATAAAAATTTCCTCGCCCTCTGTGCACTATGGCTACAGGAAGTTGAGAATCTTTTCTGGAGTGCAGCCTGTACCTCCTGGAGAAGAAGAGTATGAAACCTGGATGGAACAGGCTATGCAAGCACTGGAAGAATGGGATGTTCCAGAGGCTCAAAAGAAACAGCGCATTACTGAAAGTCTGAAAGGCGTTGCAACAGAAGCCATCCGAAATTTGAAATTCAGTCAGGAGTCTTGTACAGCATATGACTATCTTCGCATGTTGCAAGATGAGTTTGGGCGCACAGAGAAAGGTACAGATTTAATCTTCCTCTTTGAACACATGTTTCAACGGGAAAATGAGCAGCTTTCCGAGTATATTCGACGACTAAACAAAATGCTATACCAGATTGTACTAAAGAAAGGAATAGAGCCCAGGGATATGGATCAAGTAAGAATGAAACAGATCCTGAGTGGCGCTCTGAGTTCTGACCCTATCTGGATCCAGTTGAAAACTTTACAAGGAGTTACCTCTTTGCGATACTCTGATCTCATTAAGATGGTAAGGGAGGAAGAGGCTATCCTAGAGGAGAAAAAGAAGGGCTCAGGATTTTCATTTCCTGCTGAGGTTCGAACGCTCAATGTGTCGAATGGGAATTCAGAAATAGAGAAATTAAAGGCGCAAGTTTCCCAGCTGACGCAAATGCTAACCCTATTGTCTGCAGGTGTCAAGTCGCCCCTTGAAAAAGTCACGTCAGAACCAGTTCCTGATTCTACCACTCAGGTGGTGCCTATCAAGAAACCGTCAAACATCTGCTATAACTGTGGAGGAGTGGGTCATTACCGAAGTATCTGTCCGAGCCCATCGAATTCAAGAGGAAGTTATCTACCGGCGGGAAACTACAGAGGGCCCCAGTGAGGGAGCAAACTGGGTGCCCAACTACTGAAGACTGCTCTGATTCCCAGGATACCAATAAGAGGCCCAAGTCTTTACCCAGAGCCCCCCCTGCTACGACAAAAAGATCCCCTCCCTTGGTGTCTGGTCCTGTGTCACAGGGAAGCAATGCACACCCACAACCTAAACCCCAGTTAGGGGGAAGAAAACAACCACCACGAGCTAGGAAGAAGGCTAGAGTGCAGCCGACTGGGTCTATGCCTTCTACTACTCCGAAGAAGTTCCCTGACAAGTTGATAGGTCCTTCACCCATTATCCCAGTTCAAGTAGAAGGGGTTTACACGAAGGCTCTCCTCGATTCAGGTGCTCAAGTAACACTGATTTACCGGGACTTCTACCAGAAGCATTTGAAGCATCTACCCCTGATGGAGTTAGAGGATCTCGAAATCTGGGGTATTGGGACTCAGAAGCTTCCATATGATGGGTGTCTACAAGTGAAGCTGGAGTTCAGTTCGGCAACTGTTGGGCAACCAGGGGTCTGTGACGCCTTGGCCATTGTATGTCCCCGCCCACCAGGAGCTAATCGGAGTTCTATAATAGTGGGGACAAATACTGACTTGGTGAGACGCCTTATAACTCCGTTAGTGACGGAAGAGAGTTCTACTTCTGAGGAGATGCACCCGATGTTGCGGCCAATCTACCAGCGGATTATACAAGAACAGAGGGCCCCTGCAGAAGTGGGACGGCTTTGGAGATTAGAAAGAGCGGAGAAGGTCTTACAGCCAGGAGAAATGACTAGTTTCCGGGCCTCAGTCAAGTTGAATTGGTCACAACCAGGCCCCTATGTGGTCCTGGAAACTGATCCCAGAAATGTGAAGAGATCTGGAGTGGAATTGGTGCCGGAGATAATATCCACCAGAGCCCTACAGCGGGCCCGTGGGAGAGTCTCTGTAAGTGTATGCAATGTGTCAGACTACCCAGTGACCTTGAAGGCACGGATGCCGATTGGACAAGTGGCCACTGCCACACCCCTCTCACCCACTGAATTGGTGGGGGGAGTAGACAGAGAGATCCCAGCTGAACGGTTCTATCCTAAAGACGCTCCAATCTCGCCTGAGTGGAAGAAGCGAATTCAATCTCAACTCCTCAAGTGGCAGGATTTGTTCTCCAAGGATGAGTTTGATGTGGGATGTGCTAAGAGCACTCGACACCGCATTCGCCTCCAAGATGACAAGCCCTTTCGAGAAAGGTCACGGCGAGTCCCATTGGGAGATCTAGATGACCTAAGGGAACAACTGGCTGAATTGAAAAGGACCAGGATAATCCAAGAATCCAGGAGTCCTTATGCCTCACCCATTGTGGTAGTTCGCAAGAAAAACGGTTCCATCCGTTTGTGCATAGACTACCGCACACTCAACCAAAGAACCATTCCCGACCAATACACTACTCCTCGAATAGAAGATGCCTTACAGTGTCTGTCTGGAGCAAAGTGGTTTAGTGTACTTGACCTGCGAAGTGGGTATCACCAGATACCCATGCATCCTGAAGATAAAGAGAAGACTGCTTTCATCTGTCCACTGGGATTCTTTGAGTTTAATAGAATGCCCCAAGGCCTCACAGGAGCCCCAGCAACTTTCCAACGACTAACGGAAAAGGCGGTGGGAGACATGAACCTGATTGAGGTACTAGTGTATCTGGATGACCTAATAGTCTTCGGAAGAACACTGGAAGAACATGAGCAGCGGTTGGAAAAGGTCTTGAAGCGGCTGCATGAAGAAGGATTGAAACTTTCCTTGGAGAAGTGTCAATTCTGTCTGCCTTCAGTCACGTACCTGGGACATGTTGTTTCAGCAGAAGGCATATCAACTGATCCTAAGAAGTTGGAAGCTGTGGCTTCATGGCCGAGACCTCGTAATATTACTGAACTCCGGTCCTTCCTGGGATTCTGCTCATACTATAGAAGGTTCGTAGAGGGGTTTGCCAAGATAGCTCAGCCTCTGAACAAACTCCTAAGAATGGAAGGAGCAGAAGATGAATCAATGCCCTTTGAGCCGGGTTCATCAGCCCACGGGCCTAGGAAGCCTCGTGAATCAATCCAGGAGGAATGGACCGACCAATGTGAAAGAGCTTTCCTCCAATTGAAAGGAAGTCTAACACAGGCTCCTGTCCTTGCCTACGCTGATCCTGCCAAGCCTTATGAACTACATGTGGATGCTAGCAGAGAAGGGCTAGGAGGAGTACTATACCAGGAATATGATGGCCTCCTGAGACCGGTGGCATATGTGAGTCGGGGTCTTACCCCTTCTGAGAAGAATTATCCCACTCACAAGTTGGAGTTCCTGGCCTTGAAGTGGACAGTGGTGGACAAACTAAAAGACTACCTGTACGGGGCCAATTTCGTGGTCAGAACCGACAACAATCCACTCACTTACATTCTCACTACGGCAAAACTGGATGCCACTGGGCACAGGTGGTTGGCTGCCCTGTCAGGATTCCGCTTCAGCCTCAAATATCGCCCTGGGGTCAATAACCAAGACGCGGATGCCTTGTCCAGAAGACCCTATAGCACAGGGGTCCCAGAAACAGAGTGGACTCATTTGACTCCAGATGGAGTTCAAGCCCTATGCCAAGGGGTGGAATACCGAACCAAAGGAGTGATTGGAGCAGAGGCCATAGGAGTCATGGCTGCCGGTGTCCCTAAAATGTATTGTAACCCTACACAGCTGAGGAGTGAGGGCCTGCCTACTTTCACGAAGAAGGACCTGAGAGTAGATCAGGCTGAAGATCCTTTGATTGGGTTAACTCTAAGGCGGCGTACACACGAGGGGATATGTCCGATGGACCGTTTCAGCAGACATCTCCGCTCGTGTGTATGGGCTAGCGGACAGATTTCTCCACCCGACAGATTTCAAAGCAAGCTTTGAAATCTATCCGGTGGAATCTGTCCGCCCGACATGTCTGCTGGTTAGTACACTTACCAGCAGACATGTCGGCCCCCACCGCCGCCGCGCCGCTGCCGAATGGATTCGGCGCATGCGCGGAAGTGTTTTACTTCCTGGTGCGGTGACGTGGCGGTGACGCGGCGGCGTCAACGTCACCGCCGCGTCACCGCGCCATCCGGCGGCGGGGAATTTGATCCGATGGTGTGTACACGCCATCGGATCAAACTCCCGATCGGACATATCCGATGGAAATGGTCCGCGGACCGTTTTCATCGGATATGTCCGATCGTCTGTACGCCGCCTAGGAGCAATGAAAGCGGGTCAAAGAGGGCTCCTACTAACTGATTCACCAAAAGAGGCTCGTCTGGTCCACAAAGAGTGGGAACGGTTGAAACTGCTAGACGGGGTGGTCTACCGAAGGGGCCCCTCGGATGACTTGGAAGAAAAGCAGCAGTTGTTCCTCCCAGAGAAGCATAGAGAAAATGTACTGAGAGCTTTGCATGATGACCATGGTCACTTAGGATCAGAAAGAACTTTCAAACTGGTCCGAGACAGATTCTATTGGCCCTGCATGAGATCTGAAGTTGAAAGCTACTGCCATTCCTGTCTAAGATGTATCCAGAGGAAAACTTTACCTTCGAGGAATGCTCCAATGAGCCATCTACAGAGTCAAGGACCCATGGACCTGGTGTGCATTGACTTCCTGTGCCTAGAGCCTGACACTAGTGGACAGGGAAACATCTTGGTGGTGACAGATCACTTTACCCGTTATGCTCAAGCTTTTCCAACCAAAGATCAACGTGCTCCTACTGTAGCCAAAGTCCTAGTAGAAAAGTTCTTCGTTTATTATGGTCTACCTCAGAGGATCCATTCTGATCAAGGCAGAGACTTTGAAAGTCGGCTCATCAGGCAGCTCTTGGAGCTATTGGGGATTCAAAAGTCGAGGACCTCCCCCTATCACCCCCAGGGTGATGCACAACCGGAGAGATTCAATCGTACTCTACTCAACATGTTGGGAACACTGTCGACCAGGGAGAAACAGCACTGGAGTCGGCATATCTCTACCATTGTGCATGCTTACAATAGCACAGAAAGTGATGCTACCGGATACTCACCGTACCGCCTCATGTTTGGAAGAGAAGCCCGATTGCCAGTAGATTTAGCTTTTGGCCTCTCCCTTGACCAGACGTCTATTGCGTCTCATCAGGGCTATGTGGATAGACTCAGGAAGAACCTGGCTTCTGCATTTGAGAAGGCCCGTTCGACCTCTGAGGGTAGAGAACGAAGAAACAAACAAAACTATGACCTGAGGGTTCGGGTACAGGACCTACAGCCAGATGATCGAGTTTTGTTGAGAAATTTGGGTGCGTCTGCAAGACACAAGCTAGCTGATAGATGGAGTTCTCAGATCTACATTGTCTGTAAACAATTACCTGGCCTGCCAGTGTACCAGATTCGACCAGAGGGAAAGACCGGGCCACTGAAGAATTGGCATCGGAATCATCTCCTACCTCTGAATGAAGCTGTGCGGGTACCAGATAGAGATGAGTCTCCTTCACCCATTCCATCCACTTCCTGTCAAGCACCTGTTACCCGGTCACAACAGCCACCTTCTACAAGAGAAAGTGAGGACGACAGCGATGAGGAAGATGTGTGTCCGAGTTGGATGTGGCCATCTGAACCTATGGATGTCCATCCAACTATTATGGCTCCTGAGCAGGACTTGAGCAATTTGAGACCGGATGCCCCTGAATTTGTGCCTCAAGCAAACGAGGATATGCCCATGGAAGATAATTCTGTACCTTCTCAAGTGGAAAGTCTCTTGCCAGAAACCTCAGTGCTAGAGGATGCTCTTGTTCAGCCAGTCGAAGAGGAAACTGAATCCTCTCAGCCAACACTTCAAGTAGAAGGGGACTCCGCAGATGAGGGCCCATCATGGCTTTTAGAATCAAGGTCCAAACGACCAGTGCGTCCCCCTCAGAGACTCACTTATGACTCACCAGGGAATAGCACAGAGGAAGCTGTAACTACTGTGCGAAGATCACCCGAGGTGTCCACCTTGACCACAGAAGTATCAAAGGACTTGTGTCCAACTCAGGCCATCAGCACACCTTGGTGGAGTGTCCCTCTACCCACCCCACTTGCTAGACGCTGTCATAAACTGCATCTATCTGCACGCAGTAAAGGTATTCAAGTAGTTTAGTATAAACTTTATATGTGCCTTTATATTGTATATGCTGTCTGTAGAACCTACAAACGCAGTTTACCCTTTGGAGGGACCCAAAGACTTTAAGTAGGGGGAGAATGTAGCCCTGTTGTTGATTTCAGCTCCTTTAAGAGAAAAGATATTGCAGCTGCAGGTGGAGCCGGAGAGCACAGCTTTGTGGGGATTGTAGACACAGCCACTGAGGAATTACAAATGAAAATGGATACTTAGACTACAGTTCCCAGAGTGCTACAGGAGAAAGAAGGAAGTGAACTCTGGGGCAAGAGGTTGCTGGCCTCAGTCTGGTGTGAGGAGACAGGCAGAACAGACTGCTGTTGCTTGGGTGTGCCGCCTGTTTGTGGAGAGACTGTGCTGACTTGTCACACGTGCCTTCCTGAAGTGACATCTGCTACACAGGGTAAACGGCTGTTTGTTCCTGGCTGGAAGAGGATCCTCTGGGGCTGTGAGTAAGGTGCCACCCTGCTGAGAGGACACTGCGGGCGGCGACTCGGCCCGGACGGACGCCAAATTTGATGACCAGAACCCCTGATGACATCAGACTTCAGCTCCTATATACAGCTCTTCATCGCAGAAGATAATTGCTGACATCCCTGCCGGCTACAGACGGACATCTCCCTCCGTGGATGGGTGAGAGGCCTCCGGCCCGTTGTCATTAACCATACACACAGATTTTCACCGTTCATATTGGGCCCCAACGTTGGCTAGCTGAAGAAACTACCACTGGCCAGTGGGTTAGGTACCCGGGTACATTGGGACTAAGTTTATATATATAAGTTCACAGTTAGAATAACCGCATTTATCGTTCATCACTGTTATGCTGGTGTCTCATATGCAGTCTCTGTGTTATGCTGTGTAGAGATAAATGTTGATGTTGTATATTGCTATTCAGATTATTATATATACAGTAAATAGTTATTTAAACTCTCACAAGGTGTGCTGGTGTGCTGTGGATTCATTGTTTGTGGTGTGTCACAGAGGTAAAACAGAAGACCCGATCATCCAGCGGCTCCTTCGGGGGTGAGCGCTACACTCTCAAGACCTTTTGTTCTCTAGCTCCCTTGTCACCTTCTTCCATGCTCACCTCCAGGACTTCTCCAGAGCCTCTCCAATCCTATGGGATGCCTTACCCCATTCTTTCTGGTTATTGCCTACTCCAGGGTTCAAAATTTCAAGCCCATAGCTACTAGCCAGGCATCAAGAGTTACTCGCCACCAGTTGCCCCACCAAATTCATATACACTGCCCTGCGCCTAATTGCACCCGTAAACACGCCCTCGTAGATTATCTCATGGAATGACACTGTTAAATGTTTTATTTTTATGCAGAATCAAGTTACACAATTAAATATGACCAACAACAACTTTAACAAAATGGGACAGGGCACTGGGGGCAGACCAGAGGGACAGGGCACTAGAACTGGGTCTCTTACCCATTCTCTTGCCGTTTCCTCTGCAACTCCCATCCATCCTCTCTCTCTCTCTCTCTCTCTCTCTCTCTCTCTCTCTCTCTCTCTCTCTCTCTCCTATTCATCTCATCATCAGGAACCTGTGTGTGTGGCTCCACGCTTGCATGTCCCCACTTTCCCCTTTTATTCAGGCTGGCAGTGAGGAGAGGAGCAGCAGCACAGAGGGAGGGAGAACAATCCAGCGCTGAGATCCACACAACTGCACAGCCATTGACATCATAGCACAGCGTACACTGACACCGCACAGCACACATTGAGACCAGTCTGTTTAGTGCTCAGGCTGAACTGTTGGACACTTACATAGAGCACAAGAAGAAAACTGCACAAACTGGAAGGCTGCCACTCTAATGTCAGGGCAACGTTCAGTGAGTGCTGCACCGGAGTGGTAATTTTCCCAATCCTCCACCTCACTCATTACTTCCTGCTCTCTGCTCTTCAGCTACATTGGTCGGGGGGAGGGGGGCAGGCTCAGAGTGGTCATACTGTTAGGTCCCATGGCTTAATGAGAATTGTAAGGAGAGCTCCTGTGTACTGCTCTGCCTGTGCGCGGCTCACCAGACTACTTTTTCCAAGCATGCACCTTTCCTCTTTGGCCGCCAATCTCATCAGGACTCCAAGTGTAGGCACAGATTGGAGGGAGATTGGTCATGCAGCCCTGTCATCACTCACCCCCAGCTTAAATCCACTCGCCAAATGCTAGTAGGCGAGTGGAAATTTTGAAGGCTGGTCTACTCTATTGGCTTTTAGACAATCCCTGAAACCACTCCTCTTAACAGAAGCCTATACTACACACCTATGGACACCGAACAACTGTATTTTCGTTTTCTCCATCACCTCATTCCTCACAGTTATTACCTTTTGTTCCACTTGACCCTCCCTTCTAGATTGTAAGCTCTGAGACCCCATTCACACCTGAGCGTTTTGTAGCTTGAGGCCTGAAGCTACAAAACCCTGGAGGGGAAAAAATATATTATTCTCTATGGAGATGGTTGACATCTCCACTCCAAAACGCCTGAAGCCAGAAGTTCAAAAACGCATGAAGCTCAAACAAGTTCTGGGACTTTTTTTAGGCAGATTTGGGCGTTTTTCTGCTTTTAACATTGGTGACCCTAGACCTGTCCAAAATCGCGGTAAAAAACGCAGCAAAAATCACGGCAAAACACAGTAAAAAACACTGCAAATATCGCAGCAAAATGCGGTAAAAAACGCTGCAAAATCGCGGCAAAACGCTACGCTCAGATGTGAATGCAGCCTAATGAACAGGGCCCTCTGATTTCTGTATTGATCTGTTATGTAACTGTACTGTCTTGCCCCAATGTTGTAAAGCGCGTAAACTGTTGGCGCTATATAAATCCTGAATAATAATATAATAATAGCTAACTTCCGCTTCTGAAAATGTTTTCTGCCCAGTTGTCAAACGGATCCAATGAGTTCTGTATTTCCCTAGTCACTCATCTGGAATGCAGCTCACATGATCAATTTAAGTGGCTCTGCATTGCTTGTTCTGGGTCTGTGGTTCATTGAAGCAGGAGAAAGCCAGACTACTATGCATGTTTGAAGGCAGTTAGCAACACACAAACACACACTAGTATATAAAAAAAGTTCCTATATACAGTATACCTGTAGAAACTCTATAATACTTCTGCTGGGGCTTAATGCCAGTTGTTTTTAACTGCTTGCCGACCGCACGCCGTTGTTTTACGGCGGCAGGTCAGCTCTCCTGGGCGAGAGCCCGTAGCTCTACGTCGGCAGTTTAGCGGCCACTAGGGGGCACGTGCGCGCCGCCATCGGCCGGCGCGCGCCCCCCCGCTCGCCCCCGAGTCCCGTGCCCAGCGGGCACGTTCGCCGCCGGGCACACGCGATTGCTCGGTACAGAGCGAGGAGCGGGAGCTATGTGTGTAAACACACAGCTCCCGGTCCTGTCAGCGGAGGAAATGCTGATCTTCTGTTCATACAATGTATGAACAGAAGATCAGTGATTTCCCCTAGTGAGTCCACCCCCCCATACAGTTAGAACACACCCAGGAACATACTTAACCCGTTCCCTGCCCCCTAGTGTTAACCCCTTCACTGCCAATGGCATTTTTATAGTAATCCAATGCATTTTTATAGCACTGATCGCTATAAAAATGCCAATGGTCCCAAAAATGTGTCAAAAGTGTCCGAAGTGTCCACCATAATGTCGCAGTACTGAAAAAAAACGCTGATCGACCCATTACTAGTAAAAAAAAAAAAAAATGCCATAAAACTACCCCCTATTTTGTAAACGCCATAACTTTTGCGCAAACCAATCAATAAATGCTTATTGCGATTTTTTTTTTACAAAAAATATGTAGAAGAATACGTATCGGCCTAAACTGAGGAAAAAAAATGTTTTTTTTTTATATATTTTTGGGGGATATTTATTATAGCAAAAAGTAAAAAATATTGCATTTTTTCCAAATTGTCGCTCTATTTTTGTTTATAGCGCAAAAAATAAAAACCGCAGAGATGATCAAATACCACCAAAAGAAAGCTCTATTTGTGGGAAAAATAAGGACACCAATTTTGTTTGGGATCTACGTCGCACGACCGCGCAATTGTCAGTTAAAGCAATGCAGTGCGAATTACAAAAAGTGCTCTGGTCATTGGGCAGCAATATGGTCCGGGGGTGGTTAAAGTGGTTAAAGTGTCACTAAAGCCACATCATAAAAAAAAACATTCAATAAATGCTGTTCATACTCACTCGTTCACTATGGGATTCGTTTTCTGTATTCTGCAAAAAAACTGGTTGATCCTGCTGCTTTCTCTCTCCACCTTCTATTCATGACCCCGGTTCAGATAGGGATTTTACAGTTTGGTGGCAATTATACACATGCTCGGTTTTCAGTGAAATTCTATACTGAACAATTCCTCCCTATCATATCTGAGGAGCCCATGTGACTATAGAGTCACACATGTGGGCGTATACACAGTGGTAAATGACAACCCACTCCCTCCCTCCTCCAGGCCCACTAACCAGCTAAACACAATGGGGGTGGGCCATTACATGTAGATTAATGGAGGCTTTGCCTCCCTGTTATTCCAAGACACAGGCCCGAGGGGCATGACACAGCCTGTGACGGGAAGAAATGTGCCCACACCAAGTTATTGCCAAAAAATAAATAAAGATTTGATTTCAAATATATATTTGTATGCCAATTTAAAACAGTTTATTGATATTAATTATTTATTTTTTCTCTGTATTTCAAAGGCTGTTTTTTATTTTATTTTGAACAGCAGAGGATTAGAAAGTTCCTCCTGCATATGTTCCTATGCAGACAGGGTAGGAAAGATCTGGTTCATGTGACAGCCTTTTTATGTATTGGGAAAGAGGTACTTAGATGTTTTTTTTTTTAAATTAACATAATTACAATGCCATCATGCATATGAAGAATTAGCAGAGACTTTGGTGGTTATTTACTAAAGGCAAATCCATTGTGCATTTCCAAGTGCACTGCAGGTGCACTTGGAAGTTCAGTCACTGTAGATCTGAGGGGTACCTGCAAGGAAAATACAAATCAGCATTTTTGCTTGCACATGATTGGATGATAAATCAGCAGAGCTTCCCCTAAGATCTACAGTGACTATACTTCCAAGTACACTTGTAGTGCACAGTGGATTTGCCTGTAGTAAATAACCCCCAATGTCCAGTAAACAGTGTGTGGTTGATTAACTAAAACGGGAGATTGCAAAATGTGGTGCAGCTCTGCATAGGAACCAACCAGCTTTCAGGTTTTATTGTCAAAGCTTTACTAAACAAGCTTAAGTTAGAAGCTGATTGGCTAGTATGCACAGCTGCATTGATGCACAGATTCATTAGTGCCCCAGTTTTAGTAAATCTCCCCCTGTGTGTTTAGTATCACTTTAATGGTCAAGTAGTTAATGGTCCTTCCTAATAGTTTCAAAGCTTGCCCACCCCATCCTGCCTCCTTGCAGTCATCCTGTATTATTAAAAATGAGGCAACCCATCATAAAGATGGGCCAACAAAAATGTAGGGGATCAAAAGTAAGTGGGTAAGCTTTGACACAAACCATAAGTAAAAATAATAAGTGTTTTTTTCTTACCATTATTCAAAACATGTGTTCTCCTTGAAGGAGCTGCCTCTACTATTCCTGGTAGATGATTGCCTACACCCTCATCTTCATAACCTAAGCCACTATCCATTGTTCCTTTCGACACTGCTGATCCATCTCTGACATTGGTGTCATTGTTTCTTGGAGACTTAAGTTCATTCTACAAATAAAGAGGCAAATATTATATACAGGCAAAGATCATTCTGGCCAGTAGGTTAATCCATATCTCACTTTGTTTCCTCTGTTACTGACAGAACAACATGCTATATACCGTACATGCTCGAGTATAAGCCGACCCAAATATAAGGCGAGGCACCTAATTTTACTACAAAAAAATGGGAAAACGTATTAACTCGAGTATAAGCCTAGGGTGTCCATCTGCATACCTCACTGTGCCCATGTGCATGCCTCACTGTGCCCATGCCTCACTGTGTCCATGCCTTACTGTGTCCATGCCTCACTGTGCCCATGCGTCACTGTGCTCATGCCTCACTGTGTCCATAACTAGACTGACGTTTAACATGGGAGTCTATGGAAGGGGTGCCCGACTTTGAAAAATCGGTGCTCCCCAGCCTTATGTTCCCCAGACAACAAACTTTGCACACTTGTAGAGGAGAAATGGGGCTACAGGTGTGCCAAGTTCTGGGTCCAGGGGACCTACGACCAGCCGGTACTGGGTCCCCGAATTCACCAGAGAAATTACCATTTAACATGGGAGTCTATGGAAGGGGTTCCCTTCTTTGAAAAATTGGTGCTCCCCGGCCATAGGTCCCCCGGACAACAAACTGTGCACACTTGTAGAGGAAGAGGCTACATGTGTGCCAAGTTTGGGGTCCAGGGGACCTATGGCCGGGAGATCAGGTGCAAAAAGGTGACTCGAGTATAAGCAGAGGGGGACATTTTCAGCACTAAAAAAATGTACTGAAAAACTTGGCTTATACTTGAGTACATACGGTACATAGTATAAAATAATAGAACACAACATTAAAGAGGAGTTCCACCCAAATTTGGAACTTCCTCTTGTTCCACTCCTCACCCCCTTACATGCCACATTTGGCATGTAATTTTTTTGGGGGGGGAGTGGGGGCTTCAGTAGGAGTGGGACTTCCTGTCCCACTTCCTGCTTCCGCCGAGGGGCTGGTTAGGCGATTAAGCCTTAATCGCCTACACCAGCCCCTCCCTGTAGGCGATCACATGGGACACTGACAGGTCCCATGCGATCGCCTCTCCAATCAGCGGCGAGCCGCGCCGCGCGCGCATGCGCAGTGCGGCTCGCGCATGCGCAGTGGGTGCCCGGCCGTGAAGCCGAAGGCTGTCACGGCTGGGTGCCCACAGTCGAGATGGAGACGCCGGCCGGGGAGGGGGGGAGAGGAGCGGAGCCCCGGTCGGCGCGTCGCTGGAACGCAGGAGCAGGTAAGTGAGTGTTTATTAAAAGCCAGCAGCTACGCTTTTTGTAGCTGCTGACTTTTAATAAACATATTTTTTGGCTGGAACACCCCTTTAACTTCTTAAAGCGGAAGTAAACCCATCGATTTAACAGTTTCAAAAAGCAGTTAAATTTCCGGCATGCCGGGATTGCCAACTGTCACATTGGTTGTGCTCTCAACCAAACTGTCAAACCATCCAATGGCTGGTGTCATAACTGATCACATGTGAAGCACCATGGCAGTTGAAGATTAAACATAGGCCAAGATGGCAGCTTCCTTGGCTGAAAATTATAGAAGGGTTTACTTCCACTTTAAGGACCGCCTCCTGTACATATACGTCGGCAGAATGGCACGGCTGGGCACATCCACGTATATTTACGTCGGTACTAGTACCCAGCCTCGTGGCGCGCTCCCGTGACCTGGTCCGAAGCTCCGTGACCGGGACCGCGGGACTCGCGGACCCGATCGCCGCTGGAGTGCGGTCCCCGGAGCTGAAGAACGGGGAGAGCTGTGTTTAAACACGGCTTCCCTGTGCTTCACTGTGGCAGCAGCATCGATCGCGTCATCCCTTTTATAGGGGGGACCCGATCAATGACGTCACACCTACAGCCACACCCCCCTACAGTTGTAAACACACACAGGGACCCCTTGTGGTTTACTCCCAAACTGCAACTGTCATTTTCACAGTAAACAATGCAATTTAAATAACCCCTACAGCGCCCCCTTGTGGTTAACTCCCAAACTGCAACTGTCATTTTCACAGTAAACAATGCAATTTAAATGCATTTTTTGCTGTGAAAATGACAATTGTCCCAAAAATGTGTCAAAATTGTCCGAAGTGTCCGCCATAATGTTGCAGTCACGAAAAAAATTGCTGATCGCCGCCATTAGTAGTAAAAAAAAAAAAAAAAAAATTAAAATGCAATAAAACTATCCCTTATTTTGTAAACGCTATAAATTTTGCGAAAACCAACCGATAAACGCTTATTGTGATTTTTTTTACCAAAAATAGTTAGAAGAATACGTATCGGCCTAAACTGAGGAAAAAAAAATTGTATATATATATTTTGGGGGGATATTTATTATAGCAAAAAGTAAAAAATATTGCAAAAAAATTGTCGCTCTATTTTTGTTTATAGCGCAAAAAATAAAAACCGCATAGGTGATCAAATACTACCAAAAGAAAGCTCTATTTGTGGGGAAAAAGGACGCCAATTTTGTTTGGGAGCCACGTAGCACGACCACGCAATTGTCAGTTAAAACGACGCAGTGCCGAATCGCAAAAAGGGGCAAGGTCCTTTAGCAGCATTTTGGTCCGGGTCTTAAGTGGTTAAACAAAAGTGGGCATTGTGATATACCTGCATGCACACAGCAATGACTCCTCCAGAACTCTGGAATCCCTTATAATTCAGCACAACTTCATATGCAAGTACAAGGTCAAGAAACAACCCCCTTCCCTTCAAAAGCCTTACTATTGGACACTAAGAATGTATATCATAATTTAGGATCAAAAGGTAGTAATTTGCTTATCAGAGCACCTTGAGTTTTAGGAGATTGTGGTGCTTGAAAAACATTTTTGTTGAGGGTTTACATATTGTCCTATTTGGATAGGTTTTCTTGAATACTGAATCAATAGACCAAGTAACACACATCAATCTTCAGCATTCAAGTGGTTTCAGTAATTAAAGTTTTCTGCCCTTTTGTACTGCAAGTTGGTGGCTGGCTGCTTTTCAAGTGACCATGTGTGGTTACTGTGGGGGCAAAAGGGGGACAAGAGGGGAATGGATTTTGTGCTTGCAGAAATATAATTTAGGTGTTTAGATATATTTGTTGTGAATTTGCTAGAAAGTAACTCATTAATTTAAGAACCCAATCAAGTTATTTTTAATGTTTAAAAAAGAGAAAGATACTACCAAATAGATATACTTGTGCTGATGTGTGCGAATATATAACATCCCTGCGGGGAGATAGTGTGAACACAGAGTCTTCCAGCAGGGATGTAGTCCCAAGGGAAGGGGCGAGAACTCTGACTAAACCCCAGCCAGAGCAGCTTGGATGATGGGGGCAAGCTTACTGAGGAGAAACAGGAAGTGAGAAATTCAGTAAAAGAAAAAAAAAACATTTAGAAGGGAAATCGAAGGAAAAGGTACGTTAACCAACAATGCTCTAGCTCAGTGGTCTCCAAACTGTGGCCCGAGGGCCTGATGCGGCCCTTTGCTTGCCTTTATCCGGCCCTTTGAGCACTATCCCTCCCACTGATATGAGACACTATTCTGCCATCTGACACCGACAGTGGAGCACCATTTCTCCCACTGACACAACTAATAGAGCACTATTCCTCCCTATGATACCAGCAATTGGGCACTATTCCTCCCTATGATACCAGTAATGTGGCACTATTCCTCCCCCTAATACCACATGTTTACCAACAATGATGCCAGAAATATTTCCACTCCCGCTGGCCAAAGTCCGGCCCTTTGTTTAGAATGTTTGGAGACCCCTGCACTAGCTTAAAGGAACCTATTTAGAAAATAAAAAACAAACCTTCACAACCCCTTTAACCACTTGAGATCTGCGCTATAGACAAAAGACGTCCACAGCGTGGCTCTCAAGTGCCGGGTAGACGTCTTTGGACGTCATTTTAAGTGCATTACCCGCAGCGGGTAAACACTGTCTCGACGCATCGCTGAAGAGCCGATGCGTGTACCTGGTGGCCGCGATGTCCGCCGGGTACACGCAATCGGCAGGAACACAGCAGGTGACAGCAGGGACGTGCTGTCAGAGGAGAGGAGACCGATCTGTGTCCCTTGAACATAGGGACACAGCATTGGTCACCTCCCCCAGTCAGCCCCCTCCCCCCACACAGTTAGAACACACCCAGGGAATACATTTAACCCCCTTCCTCACCCCCTAGTGTTAACCCCTTCCCTGCCAGTCACATTTATACAGTAATTAGTGCATTTTTATAGCACTGATCGCTGTATAAATGTGAATGGTCCCAAATTTGTGTCAAAAGTGTCCGATATGTCCGCCGCAATATCGCAGTCCCAATAAAAATTGCAGATCGACGTCATTACTAGTAAAAAAAAAATCATAAAAAAAAAATCATAATTCTGTCCCCTATTTTGTAGGTGCTATAACTTTTGCGCAAACCAGTCGCTTATTGCAAAAATACGTATCGGCCTTAACTAAGAAAAAATATATATATATTTTTTTTTTTAAATGGATATTTATTATAGCAACAAGTAAAAAAATATATATATTTTTTTAAATTGTCGCTCTTTTTTTGTTTATAGCGCAAAAAATAAAAACCGCAGAGGTGGTCAAATACCACCAAAATAAAGCTCTATTTGTGGGGAAAAAAGGACGTCAATTTTGTTTGGGAGCCACGTCGCACGACTGCGCAAATGTCAGTCAAAGCGACGCAGTGCCGGAAGCTGAAATTTCGCCTGGGCACGAAGGGGGTTTATGTGCCCAGTAAGCAAGTGGTTAAGTATGTAGAAGCCAAGCACCAATCTTAAACCAGGCTGCAGCAGTTCTGTACTCTACGTGTTATTTCCATCTTGGGACCGATTATAAAAGATCCTCTGGTAGCTACAATTCCCACTTTAAACCTTATTATAGTTCTTGAAATATAAACATACTCTCTGTGGAAAGGCAACAAAAATATCTTTATTCATTTTTATATTTATATATTGCAGAGGATATTTTTTATTTAGATAGGATAGTATATACTCGAGTATAAGCCCACCCGAGTATAAGCCGAGGTAACTAATTTTACCACAAAAAAACTGGGAAAACGTATTGACTTGAGTATAAGCGTAGGGTGAGAATGCAGCAGCTACTGTAAGCGGAAAAGAAGGTCAACAATGCTCATTTGCATGCCTCACTGTGCCTAACCTCACTGTGGCCCATTGCAACCTCACTGTGCCCATCCTCACTGTGCCCATCACCTCACTGTGCCCATTACCTCAATGTGCCCATTACAACCTCACAGTGCACATTGCAGCGTACCGGAAATTCTTGACAGGCTTCCTACTGGTCCTGTCCCATCTTGTGATAGGCGTTTTACACTGTGTTCAGTGTTCCGCCTATCACGGACGTTCTTTCATCCTCGGACAAGAGAAGGTCCATGATAGGTGGAACACTGAACACAGTGTCTGCTGGGGAACTGAGTCCGAGGATGAAAGAACGTCCGTGATAGGCGGAACACTGAACACAGTGTCTGCTGGGGAACTGAGTCCAAGGATGAAAGAATGTCTGTGATAGGCAGAACACTGAACACAGTGTCTGCTGGGGAACTGAGTCCAAGGATGAAAGAATGTCCGTGATAGGCGGAACACTGAACACAGTGTCTGCTGGGGAAACTGAGTCCAAGGATGAAAGAATGTCCGTGATAGGCGGAACACTGAACACAGTGTCTGCTGGGGAACTGAGTCCAAGGATGAAAGAATGTCCGTGATAGGCGGAACACTGAACACAGTGTCTGCTGGGGAACTGAGTCCGAGGATGAAAGAACGTCCGTGATAGGCGGAACACTGAACACAGTGTCTGCTGGGGAACTGAGTCCAAGGATGAAAGAATGTCCGTGATAGGTGGAACACTGAACACAGTGTCTGCTGGGGAACTGAGTCCGAGGATGAAAGAACGTCCGTGATAGGCGGAACACTGAACACAGTGTCTGCTGGGGAACTGAGTCCAAGGATGAAAGAATGTCCGTGATAGGCGGAACACTGAACACAGTGTCTGCTGGGGAACTGAGTCCAAGGATGAAAGAATGTCCGTGATAGGCGGAACACTGAACACAGTGTCTGCTGGGGAACTGAGTCCAAGGATGAAAGAATGTCCGTGATAGGCGGAACACTGAACACAGTGTCTGCTGGGGAACTGAGTCCAAGGATGAAAGAATGTCCGTGATAGGCAGAACACTGAACACAGTGTCTACTGGGGAACTGAGTCCAAGGATGAAAGAATGTCCGTGATAGGCGGAACACTGAACACAGTGTCTGCTGGGGAACTGAGTCCGAGGATGAAAGAACGTCCGTGATAGGCGGAACACTGAACACAGTGTCTGCTGGGGAACTAAGTCTGAGGATGAAAGAATGTCCGTGATAGGTGGAACACTGAACACAGTGTCTGCTGGGGAACTGAGTCCGAGGATGAAAGAACGTCCGTGATAGGCGGAACACTGAACACAGTGTCTGCTGGGGAACTGAGTCCAAGGATGAAAGAATGTCCGTGATAGGTGGAACACTGAACACAGTGTCTGCTGGGGAACTGAGTCCGAGGATGAAAGAACGTCCGTGATAGGCGGAACACTGAACACAGTGTCTGCTGGGGAACTGAGTCCAAGGATGAAAGAATGTCCGTGATAGGCGGAACACTGAACACAGTGTCTGCTGGGGAACTGAGTCCAAGGATGAAAGAATGTCCGTGATAGGCGGAACACTGAACACAGTGTCTGCTGGGGAACTGAGTCCAAGGATGAAAGAATGTCCGTGATAGGCGGAACACTGAACACAGTGTCTGCTGGGGAACTGAGTCCAAGGATGAAAGAATGTCCGTGATAGGCAGAACACTAAACACAGTGTCTACTGGGGAACTGAGTCCAAGGATGAAAGAATGTCCGTGATAGGCGGAACACTGAACACAGTGTCTGCTGGGGAACTGAGTCCGAGGATGAAAGAACGTCCGTGATAGGCGGAACACTGAACACAGTGTCTGCTGGGGAACTAAGTCTGAGGATGAAAGAATGTCCGTGATAGGTGGAACACTGAACACAGTGTCTGCTGGGGAACTAAGTCTGAGGGTGAAAGAACGTCCGTGATAGGTGGAACACTGAACACAGTGTCTGCTGGGGAACTGAGTCCAAGGATGAAAGAATGTCCCTGATAGGTGGAACACTGAACACAGTGTCTGCTGGGGAACTAAGTCCAAGGATGAAAGAATGTCCGTGATAGGCGGAACACTGAACACAGTGTCTGCTGGGGAACTAAGTCTGAGGATGAAAGAATGTCCGTGATAGGTGGAACACTGAACACAGTGTCTGCTGGGGAACTAAGTCTGAGGATGAAAGAACGTCCGTGATAGGTGGAACACTGAACAAAGTGTCTGCTGGGGAACTGAGTGTGAGGATGAAAGAATGTCCGTGATAGGTGGAACACTGAACACAGTGTCTGCTGGGGAACTGAGTCCAAGGATGAAAGAATGTCCCTGATAGGTGGAACACTGAACACAGTGTCTGCTGGGGAACTGAGTCCAAGGATGAAAGAATGTCCGTGATAGGCGGAACACTGAACACAGTGTCTGCTGGGGAACTGAGTCCGAGGATGAAAGAACGTCCGTGATAGGCGGAACACTGAACACAGTGTCTGCTGGGGAACTAAGTCTGAGGATGAAAGAACGTCCGTGATAGGTGGAACACTGAACACAGTGTTTGCTAGGGAACTAAGTCTGAGGATGAAAGAACGTCCGTGATAGGTGGAACACTGAACACAGTGTCTGCTGGGGAACTGAGTCCGAGGATGAAAGAATGTCCGTGATAGGCGGAACACTGAACACAGTGGAAAACGGCTATCACGGAATGGGACGGGACCAGGAGGTGAGTTTTAAAAAATGGACGCCTAGGGTACACTGACTCGAGTATAAGCCATGAGAGGTATTTTCAGCCCTAAAAAAAGGGCTGAAAAACTCGGCTTATATTCGAGTATATAGGGTATTTTGTTTTAATAATAATTTATCCACATAAAGCACAAAAACACAATGGGTTTGATTAACAGTGTCTGCTGGGGAACTGAGTCCAAGGATGAAAGAATGTCCGTGATAGGAGGAACACTGAACACAGTGTCTGCTGGGGAACTGAGTCCAAGGATGAAAGAATGTCCGTGATAGGCGGAACACTGAACACAGTGTCTGCTGGGGAACTGAGTCTGACGATGAAAGAACGTCCGTGATAGGTGGAACACTGAACACAGTGTCTGCTGGGGAACTGAGTCCAAGGATGAAAGAATGTCCGTGATAGGTGGAACACTGAACACAGTGTCTGCTGGGGAACTAAGTCCAAGGATGAAAGAATGTCCGTGATATGCGGAACACTGAACACAGTGTCTGCTGGGGAACTAAGTCTAAAGGATGAAAGAATGTCCGTGATAGGTGGAACACTGAACACAGTGTCTGCTGGGGAACTAAGTCTGAGGATGAAAGAACGTCCGTGATAGGTGGAACACTGAACACAGTGTCTGCTGGAGAACTGAGTCTGAGGATGAAAGAATGTCCCTGATAGGTGGAACACTGAACACAGTGTCTGCTGGGGAACTGAGTCCAAGGATGAAAGAACGTCCGTGATAGGTGGAACACTGAACACAGTGTCTGCTGGAGAACTGAGTCTGAGGATGAAAGAATGTCCGTGATAGGTGGAACACTGAACACAGTGTCTGCTGGAGAACTGAGTCTGAGGATGAAAGAATGTCCGTGATAGGTGGAACACTGAACACAGTGTCTGCTGGGGAACTGAGTCCAAGGGTGAAAGAATGTCCCTGATAGGTGGAACACTGAACACAGTGTCTGCTGGGGAACTGAGTCCAAGGATGAAAGAATGTCCGTGATAGGCGGAACACTGAACACAGTGTCTGCTGGGGAACTGAGTCCGAGGATGAAAGAACGTCCGTGATAGGCGGAACACTGAACACAGTGTCTGCTGGGGAACTAAGTCTGAGGATGAAAGAACGTCCGTGATAGGTGGAACACTGAACACAGTGTCTGCTGGGGAACTAAGTCTGAGGATGAAAGAATGTCCGTGATAGGCGGAACACTGAACACAGTGTCTGCTGGGGAACTGAGTCCGAGGATGAAAGAATGTCCGTGATAGGCGGAACACTGAACACAGTGGAAAACGGCTATCACGGAATGGGACGGGACCAGGAGGTGAGTTTTAAAAAATGGACGCCTAGGGTACACTGACTCGAGTATAAGCCATGAGAGGTATTTTCAGCCCTAAAAAAAGGGCTGAAAAACTCGGCTTATATTCGAGTATATAGGGTATTTTGTTTTAATAATAATTTATCCACATAAAGCACAAAAACACAATGGGTTTGATTAACAGTGTCTGCTGGGGAACTGAGTCCAAGGATGAAAGAATGTCCGTGATAGGTGGAACACTGAACACAGTGTCTGCTGGGGAACTGAGTCCAAGGATGAAAGAATGTCCGTGATAGGCGGAACACTGAACACAGTGTCTGCTGGGGAACTGAGTCCGAGGATGAAAGAACGTCCGTGATAGGTGGAACACTGAACACAGTGTCTGCTGGGGAACTAAGTCTGACGATGAAAGAACGTCCGTGATAGGTGGAACACTGAACACAGTGTCTGCTGGGGAACTGAGTCCAAGGATGAAAGAATGTCCGTGATAGGTGGAACACTGAACACAGTGTCTGCTGGGGAACTAAGTCCAAGGATGAAAGAATGTCCGTGATATGCGGAACACTGAACACAGTGTCTGCTGGGGAACTAAGTCTAAAGGATGAAAGAATGTCCGTGATAGGTGGAACACTGAACACAGTGTCTGCTGGGGAACTAAGTCTGAGGATGAAAGAACGTCCGTGATAGGTGGAACACTGAACACAGTGTCTGCTGGAGAACTGAGTCTGAGGATGAAAGAATGTCCCTGATAGGTGGAACACTGAACACAGTGTCTGCTGGGGAACTGAGTCCAAGGATGAAAGAACGTCCGTGATAGGTGGAACACTGAACACAGTGTCTGCTGGAGAACTGAGTCTGAGGATGAAAGAATGTCCGTGATAGGTGGAACACTGAACACAGTGTCTGCTGGAGAACTGAGTCTGAGGATGAAAGAATGTCCGTGATAGGTGGAACACTGAACACAGTGTCTGCTGGGGAACTGAGTCCAAGGATGAAAGAATGTCCCTGATAGGTGGAACACTGAACACAGTGTCTGCTGGGGAACTGAGTCCAAGGATGAAAGAATGTCCGTGATAGGCGGAACACTGAACACAGTGTCTGCTGGGGAACTGAGTCCGAGGATGAAAGAACGTCCGTGATAGGCGGAACACTGAACACAGTGTCTGCTGGGGAACTAAGTCTGAGGATGAAAGAACGTCCGTGATAGGTGGAACACTGAACACAGTGTCTGCTGGGGAACTAAGTCTGAGGATGAAAGAATGTCCGTGATAGGTGGAACACTGAACACAGTGTCTGCTGGGGAACTGAGTCCAAGGATGAAAGAATGTCCCTGATAGGTGGAACACTGAACACAGTGTCTGCTGGGGAACTGAGTCCAAGGATGAAAGAATGTCCGTGATAGGCGGAACACTGAACACAGTGTCTGCTGGGGAACTGAGTCCGAGGATGAAAGAACGTCCGTGATAGGTGGAACACTGAACACAGTGTCTGCTGGGGAACTAAGTCTGAGGATGAAAGAACGTCCGTGATAGGTGGAACACTGAACACAGTGTCTGCTGGGGAACTAAGTCTGAGGATGAAAGAACGTCCGTGATAGGTGGAACACTGAACACAGTGTCTGCTGGGGAACTGAGTCCGAGGATGAAAGAATGTCCGTGATAGGCGGAACACTGAACACAGTGGAAAACGGCTATCACGGAATGGGACGGGACCAGGAGGTGAGTTTTAAAAAATGGACGCCTAGGGTACACTGACTCGAGTATAAGCCATGAGGGGTATTTTCAGCCCTAAAAAAAGGGCTGAAAAACTCGGCTTATATTCGAGTATATAGGGTATTTTGTTTTAATAATAATTTATCCACATAAAGCACAAAAACACAATGGGTTTGATTAACTAAAGGCTAATATACTGTGCGCTGCTAGTGCAGTTGCTCTAGTAATCTTAGTAAAGAAGGTGAAGCTCTGCCGATTTCTATCATCCAATCATGTGCAAGCAAAAGTTTATTTTTATTTTGCCTGCATGTGATTGGGTATTCTTTGCAAAGTCAAGATTTACTTCATTTACTAAGTCCTGGGGCAACTACACTTGCAGTGCACCATATATTTGTCTTTAGAAATTCAACCCATTGTATTTCTTAAAATTTATGATTTTTAGATTTCTATAGAAATAACATGAAATAAAGAAAAAACGGAGGAGTGGGCCTCAAAAGTTGTAGTCCCAAGAAGGAAAGGAAATTATAAGCGGAGTACCATCATCCTAGTGAATTGCAAAATGGGAAGTAGAGACAGCTTCCAACCAAGGCTGATCTCCACAAAAAAAGGGGGGGGGGAGGGACTATCCGCCTAGTACCGGTAAGTAAAAATATTGCTTACCAGTACCGAGATCGTCCTCCCCACCCCCCTTTTTAGTGGAGATCAGCCTTGGGAGCTCTCTACTTCCCTAGGTTCTAAATAGCAAAAACCTTCTCTAGGTTCTAAATAGCAAAAACCTTCTCTAGGTTCTAAATAGCAAAAACCTTCTCTAGGTTCTAAATAGCAAAAACCTTCTCTAGGTACTAAATAGCAAAAAAAAAGACAATACAATTTTCTGAAATTGTTTTTTAGTCTCTCAAGCCATTTTAATTAGACACACTATACTAGGGGTAATGATAAAAGGTATAGCAGTATTTATTAAATCTAATAATTAACATGACTCACACAAAATAATTAAAGAAATCATGTTCCCTGTATTATAATTCGATGTGTGGGCTGCAGGAATAAGAGAACCTGAGGTTAAAGTGGAGTTCCACTCGTTTGTAAGTTTATTAAAAGTCAGCAGCTACAAAAAGTGTAGCTGCTGACTTATTAAACAGACACTCACTTGTCCTATGGTCCAGCAATGCGGCCACTCAAAGCCTCGCTCTTCTCCTCCGTGGTGCTGGCATTGCAAGTGCGGGTTACCCGTCTGTGACAGCTTACGGCTTCACAGCCGGGTGCGCACTGCGCATGCGCGGGTTACGCTGCACTCTCTTAGTGGCCAAGCAATCTTCCGGGACCTGTGACGTGTCCCAGAAGATTGCAGAAATGGAGGGGGAGAGGAGGAGTAGCCTAGGCGGTGAGGCAACGAGAGCAGAAGTGGGAGCTGGGAAACCTGTCAAAACTAAATTGAGAAAAAGAAAAATGGAAAACAATTAAAGGAGTTGTAAAAAAAAGTTTCCTAAATAGCTTCCTTTACCTTAGTGCAGTCCTCCTTCACTTACCTTATCCTTTGATTTTGCTCTTAAATGTCCTTATTTCTTCTGAGAAATCCTCACTTCCTGTTCTTCTGTCTGTAACTCCACACAGTAATGCAAGGCTTTCTCCCTGGTGTGGAGTGTCGTGCTCGCCCCCTCCCTTGGACTAAAGGAGAGTCAGGACGCTCTCTACGTTGCATATAGAGAAAGGAGCTGTTTTTTGGTGGGCGTCCTGACTCTCCTGTAGTCCAAGGGAGGGGGCGAGCACGACACTCCACACCAGGGAGAAAGCCTTGCATTACTGTGTGGAGTTACAGACAGAAGAACAGGAAGTGAGGATTTCTCAGAAGAAATACTGTAAGGACATTTTAAAGCAAAATGGAAGGATGAGGTAAGTGAAGGAGGACTGCACTAAGGTAAAGGAAGCTATATATGGAAAACATTGTTTACCTTTACAATCCCTTTAAAGTATGGGTACAAAATAATACCACTATACAGGTGTATACTTATCCACACACTCTTGTTAAAAGTGGGGCTCAGTGGCCAGCCTAGCATATGAAAAAACAGAAACATACCAAAGTAGAGGGCATAGGTGTGTACAGACTATTGCATTAGGGGGTGCACCTCAAAGCTCAAATGCGTGTGCATGTGTATATACTGTATACTGATGTGTCAGTAGAGCAGTGGACAGTGTCAGTATTTTTTTTTTTTTACAATTATTATTTAAAAGAAAAATTAGGAGCCCTGCTAGGGGGCTTTGGTGAAATATCAGGTGTTTAAACAGGGGGAATCTGCACCACATAGGGTGATTAGGGTGTGCCCAGGCACACCTGGCACACCCTGTGAGCATGCCTATGATATGAGGTATGGTTCAAAGTACCACATAATAAAGCCACAGGGAAATAGTATCACAATACAGTAATGCAAAAAATAAATAAATACAAAATATAATTATGGACAAAATTTATATTGAAAAATTAAACAATACCTCCACCTTCCATCATTAAAAGACAACATTGTCTATAAAATCAATGTGTCTAGACACCATCCATGCATATCCATATATATATATAACATACAAATTCACTGAAGCAATGAGCAATAATAGGGTTTAGTGGCACCACCGAATGCCAGGCAGTCCTGTAAACGGATATACAGAAAGCAGCAATGCCACCTGAATCAAAAATTCATGAAAAAAAAAAAGAAAATGAAAAAGGTGCCCGCTCCCCCGCCTATAAAAAATGAAATGTCACATGCGGTATTGTAAGGGGGTGAGGAGTGCTTAAAGCGGAAATTCCACTTTTACATGGAACTCTGCTTTAAATTTCTCAGAAATGTCACCAGGTAATTGGATCTTGGTAAAGTTTGCTATATGGGCTAAATACTGTACATTGGAGTCAAAGGGGAAGGTGAGATTACGACGGTGTTTGGCGTTTCTTTATCTTTTTATTTTTTGTTCTATCAGCTCCTAACAACTATACTTGACTTGTTCTTGTGACAATAAAAATGATAACTAATTAGTCTCATTATTAGGGTGCAAGCGGAGGCGTTTACTTTTTTTTCCAAAGAAAGAAAAAATAAACAGACAAATAAAATAAAATAAATAAAAAAGTAAAATAATAATAAAAATAACCATCAAAAATTGGAATTAAACTAAACAAACAAAGTATTTTTTTCCATGCTCAGACACTGAGAGTTTTTTGCCAACCTTTGGCTGACAGAAAAACCAATATGGCATGAAATCTCTGTGCTTCCTACTGATTTGTAAAAATCGATTTCAGATCAGCACTAGAAATAGATTATTGGGAAGGAATATATTTATTGCAGTAGTGTACAGATCATTGGCATGACTTTATAATGCAATTATTGTTTATTAGGCATGTGACTATTAATGATCTATGGAAAGCTGTGGCTTAGCTCCAATAAGGATACACATGGTGAGTGCTGGCATCCTGCATGCCTTGCCTATGATGAGATCTCCTATAGGTGTCTATGGATGGGGATAGTACATCGGAGTAGTACACAGCACATCGCCTGACCTTGGCTGCTGGCTTCACTTTCTCTCCCCAGCCGCTCTTCCTCCCGTCCGTGGGCTGAACGACTCGCACTCTGGAGCTCTGGCATCCCATGGCGATGGATGGCGCTGTAATGGAATGTGTGTGTGTGTGTGGCGCGCCGGCCTCTGCATTCTTTTATAGCACTGGTCCGGTTACTATGGACTCCGCCGTCTCCATGGCAGGTTGCTACAATACGTGACGTCACATTGCCGTGCTGCGCAGTGTACGTGAATACCCCGGGGCTGCGCACACCGCTAGAAGGGTGACGGTGACGGTGACTGCTCCGCTCCAGTGAAATTACATTATAACTATATAAGTTATCCGCTACTATGCAGCCTGTTCACTTCACTTATTGAACTGAATATATACAGCGTGCCTCCTTTAGTAAGGTGTGGAGTGAGTGACAAGTGAACCTGTTGATGTTTTAACCACTTGCCCTCTGGAAGGTTTACCCCCTTCATCATGACCAGCCCATTTTTGGCACAGCATTACTTTAACCGCTTCAATACTTTCCCCGTTCCTGCCCAGAACAATTTTAAAGCGGTTGTAAACCGCATGTACATTTTTTTTTTTTTTTTTGTGAACCTGCAAGGCAAAAGGCATATTCAGCTAGTATGCACCGCATACTAGCTGATTATGAAATACTTACCTCGGAACGAGGTGAAGAACACTTACCTGGTCCACGCTGAGCGAGATGTCATCTTGCTCCGGCGTGTCTTCCGGGTATCGCCGCTCCAGCGATGTGATTGGCTGGAGCGGCGATGACGTCACTCCCGCGCGTGCGTGCTGGAGATTTCAAACCGGCTGCCGGTCCTTTCGCTGTGGATATCCCCTGCGCATGCGCCGCTGCAATCAGCGGCGCATTGCGAGGGGAATATCTCCTAAACCGTACAGGTTTAGGAGATATTCTTTATACCTACAGGTAAGCCTTATGATAGGCTTACCTATAAGTCAAAGTAAAAAAAGTGGGTTTACAACCACTTTAAGCGCTGGTTTTTAGTTAACACTGGGGTTTTTATTTTTTTGCTAAACAAACTAAAAAAGGCAGACATTTTTGAAAAATTGTTTTTCTTGTTTATGTTATAAAAATGTGTCCTTCATTGATGAGCACTGATATGCAGCACTGATGGGCACCGATAGGCAGCACTGATACCCGGCACTGATGGCAACTGATTGGCGGCACTAATGGGCATTATTAGGCAGCACTGATGGGCACTAATAGGCGACACTGATGGGCACTGACAGGCAGCAATGATGGGCACTAATAGATAGCACTGATGATGAGGTACTGACAGTCATTACTGATGGGCATCGATTGACATTTGTGAAAGGCAATGACAGGCATTACTGATGGTAACTGATTGCCACTTTGATGGGCACTCATTGGCACTTTGGTGGGCACTGACTGGCACCTGATGGGCAATGATTGTCAGATGTGATGGGCACCTCTGATTATCAGCGCAGACCCTTCCCCCTGAAAGGAGAACCGCCGATCGACTCTCCTGTCAAACCGAGGTAAGCCGTTTACCGGCGTTCTACCGATGAGTGTCTCCGGGCGGATTATACCCCCCCCCCCCCCCCCCGTACTGTGCAGGCGCGGCGATTGCCTCCGAAAATAGCCAAACATGCGGCGCCTGCGTGGACCTCGCTGTAAGTGGCCGGTCGGCCTCACGTCCTCACTTCGCACGGACGGCTCACTTCACTCGCTCGGCCTCCTGGCTCTTTTTTTAACATCCTCCATGTCCACGGGGATGGTAAGGAATGAGCCTGGATATCAGAAGTGTGCGCATGCGCCGTCTAGAGCTACATGTTTGGCAATTTTCGGAGGCAAGTGGGACCTTTTTCGGACAGCGGCACTCCCTGGTTACAAACTGTGATCAGCTGTGATTGGTCACAGCTGATCACATGGTAAAGAGCCTACATCAGAGGCTCTTTACCGCAGTCAAAGTTGCGGTATGTCAGAGTGACACTCCATGCCACTGATCGCCGTTATATGAAGTCCAGTCAGGATAACTTAACCACTTTGCGCAGGTCATTTTGTTATATGGCGAACGGGAAGTGGTTAACTGACAATTGCGCGGTCAGGTCCTTTTTTCCTGCAGAAATAGAATTGCACATGGGTCCTGTGTGTCTTCTGGTTCTTTTTAGACCCGAATTCAGCCAAATATTTAGTCAAAAAGTGCACCAGAAATGATGAACAGTGACGCACCGGATCCCTGCTGTGAACCACTCCGTGCGACAGTGTAAATTCCTTATGGAATTTTTTTTTTTACTAGTAATGGTGGTGATTAGCGACTTATAGCGGGAGTGTGACATTGCGGCAGACAAATCAGGCAGTGACACTAATACAGTAATCAGTGCTAAAAATATGTACTGTCATTGTATGAATGACACTGGCAGAGAAGGGGTTGTCATCAGGGGCGATCAAAGGGTAAAATGTGTTTCTAGAGCGCTTAACTGTGTGGGGGGTGCTTTTAATATGGGAAGGCAGAGATCTGTGTTCCTGCTTTGTTTAAACACAGCCTTCCCTTCTAACAGAACAAAACTTGTTTACATAGGCAGACCTGCCTGTCTCCCGAACGATTGGCAGGTCCCAGTAGACCTCACGTCCACCGGACCGACTTATTGGCTCCCACTGTGTCCAATCACTGCAGAAGCAGGTCGCTGGCAGTGCGCATGCACACTCCAGACTTGAAATTGCAGGATCACATACAGGTACATGATCCTGCCCAGGTGAGCCACTTTGCTGCCGTATCTTTTCAGCAAGTGGTTAATAGAGTTATGCCAGCCAAGCACAAGGAACATCCAAAATATTGGGGCGTTCGTCCGTTTGTTTGGTCTGACGAATGACTACAATGCACTGCGCTGCTGCACAGTGCATTGGAAGACCTGATTGGCTGAAGTAATGAAAGCTTTGTCCAATCAGGGCACAGAGCACTGTCAGAGCCATGATTGGATCAAGTAATGACGACTCTATCCAATCATGGCTCATTGCTCTTAGTCCCACTCCTCATAGCAACCATTTGTAGTGTGATATTGGCAGCCATAGAGAAAGAGAGAACAGGGCTCTGTTCAGTGCTAATAGAGAGTTAGGCCTTGTACACACGATAGGATTTATCCGATGGAAACGGTCCGACGGACCGTTTCCATCGGATATGTCCGCCGGGCTGTTTTGATCCGATGGCTGTACACACCATCGGATCAAATTCCCCGCCGGCGGACAGCGTGGTGACGCAGCGGTGACGTTGACGCCACCACGTCACCGCACCAGGAAGTGAAACACTTCGGCTCGCATGCGTCAAATCCATTCACAGGATCCGACGCATTTGCGGACAGATATGTCCGCTGGTTAGGCGTACTAACCAGCGGACATATCCGACGGGCAGCTTTTCGGCGGAAAAGTTTCAAAGCATGCTTTGAAACTTTTCCGCCAAAGAAATCCGTCCAAATCTGTCCGCCGGCCCCTACAGACGAGCGGATTTTTCGGCTGAAATGGTCCGTCGGACCATTTTCAGCGGATAAATTCCCTTGTGTGTACGAGGCCTGAGTGTGCTATTGTGCTTCTATTGTCAGTGTAGAATATCAGTTTACTATGAATCCAGTGATAGTTCAGTGTGAGTGTAGTGTGACCATTCATTTTTTACTTTAGTGTCAGTTTTTGTGAGTTTAGTGACTCAAGTTTTAGTTTAATTTGTGAGGGCAGGTTTCCTGCAGTATATATCAGTACATTACTGCACATTTAACACAGTATATATCCATTTGGTACTGTTTGTTTAACGCAGTGTATATCAGTGAACACTGTACATTTAACGCAGTATATGTCAGTGCGTTACTGTAAGTTTAACGCAGTATATATCAGTTCGTTACTGCACTTTAACAAAGTATATTTGAATGCGTTACTGCATGTTTAACCACTTCAATACTGGGCTTTTATACCACCTCCATACCGGGCCTATTCTGACACTTCTCTCCTACATGTAATTATCATCATTCTTTTGCTAGAAAATTACACAGTACCCCCAAACATTATATATGTTTTTTTAGCAGACACCCTAGGGATTAAAATGGCGGTCATTGCAACGTTTTATCTCGCACGGTATTTACGCAATCATTTTTCAAACGCCTTTTTTTTGTAAAAAAAATTGTTTCATGAATTCAAAAAATAACAAAACAGTAAAGTTAGCCCAATTTTTTTTGTATTATGTGAAAGATTATGTTACACTGAGTAAATAGATACCCAACATGTCACGCTTTAATTATGCGCACACTCATGGAATGACGCCAAAGTTCGGTACTTAAAAATCTCCATAGGCAAAGCTTTATTTTTTTACAGGTTACCAGTTTAGATTTACAGAGGAGATCTAGTCTTAGATTTGTTGCTGGCACTCTAACGCACGCGGCGTTACCTCACTTATGTGGTTTAAACGGCATTTACATATGTCGGCGGGACTTACGTGTGCGTTCGCTTCTGCACGCGAGCTATCGGGGACAGGGGTTTTAATATTTTTTTTTTATCTTTCATTTATTTTTTTGACTTATTTTTTATTTATTTTTACACTTTTTTCATTTTTTTTTCCACTTTTATTCCTATTACAAGGGATGTAAACATCCCTTGTAATAGGAAAATGTGTGTGACAGGTCCTCTTTAAGGAGAGATGCGTGGTCAATAAGACCTTACATCTCTCCTCCAGGCTGGAAACCATGAGATCGGTGAAAAAAAATTCACCGATCTCATGAATGGTGGCTTACAGCCGCAATTGCGGCTTTGTTTACTTACGGGGACCCGGGCGTGACGTCATCACATCGCGCCCGGGTCCTCCGACGGTCATAGAGATGACTGGTGACCATCTGGTCACCAGTCATCTCTATGCTTCCTGCCGACGCCGACGATTCGTTCTCCGGGCCCCCGAAGGCACGGGAGAGCCCAGAGAAGCACCGGATGGCGACGGGAGGGGGGATATCCCCTACCGCGGCCTGTAAGAACGATCAAGCGGAGGAACCGCCGCTATGATCGTTCTTACGTCGTGCAGAATCGCCGGCTGAAGAAGAGGATATCTGGATGATGCCTCTGGCTGCAGGCATCATTCAGATATCCACCCGCAAACCCCAGGCCGTCAATTGACGGCCACTTAGGATGGTAGATCCCATCTCAGGCCGTCAATTGTCTATGGCTGGGTATTGAAGTGGTTAAGGCAGTATATATCAGTGCGTTACTGCACATTTAATGCAGTACATTTGAGTGCGTGAGGCCTTGTACACACAAGGGAATATATCTGATGTAAACGGTCCCCGGACCGTTTACAGGGCATATTTACGCCGGGCTGTTTGACCCGATGGCTGTACACACCATCGGATCAAATTCCCCGCCGGCGGACAGCGCGGTGACGCGGCGGTGACGTTGACGCCGCCACGTCACCGCACCAGGAAGTAAACACTTCTGCGTGCATGCGTCGGATCCATTCACAGGATACGACGCATGTGCGGGCAGATATGTCCGCTGGTTTGCCGTACTAACCAGCGGACCTCTCCGGCAGAAAAATTTCAAAGCATGAATCCGGCCAAAACGGTCCGTTTGCCCCTACAGACGAGCGGATTTTTCGGCTGAAATGGTCCGTCGGACCATGTTCAGCGGAAAAATTCCCTCGTGTGTACAAGGCCTGACTGTACGTTTAAGGCAGTATATTTGAGTGCGTTACTGCGTTTTTAAGGTAGTATATTTTAATGCGTTACTGCATGTTTAACGCGGTATATATCAGTGCGTTACTGCACATTTAACGCAGTATATATCAGTGTGTTACTGCATATTTATGCAATATATTTGAGTGTATTACTGTACGCTTAATGCGGTATATTTGAGTGTGTTACTGTACGTTTAATGCAGTATATATAAGTGCGTTACTGCACATTTAACTGAGAACATTTGAGTGCTTTACTTTATGTTTAAGGCAGTATATTTGAGTGCGTTACTGCATTTTTAAGGTAGTATATTTAAATGTGTTACTGCATGTTTAACGTGGCATATATCAGTGTATTACTGCATGTTTAATGCAGTATGTTTGAGTGTGTTACTGAACGCTTAACTCAGTATATTTGAGTGCGTTACTGCATGTTCAACACAGTATATTTGAGTGCGTTACTGCAGGTTTAACCACTTCATTACTGGGAACTTAATCCCCCTTCGTACCCAGACCAATTTTCAGCTTTCAGCGCTAACGCATTTTGAATGACAATTGCGCGGTCATACAACACTGTACCCAAATTATTTTTTAATTTTTATCATGTTTTTCCCCACAAATAGAGCTTTCTTTTGGTGGTATTTGACCATCTCTGCGATTTAATTTTTTTGCGCTATAAACAGAAAAAGACAGAAAATGTAAAAAAAAAACACAATATTTTTTACTTTTTGTTATAATAATATCCCAATTTAAAAAAAAAAAAATATTTTTCCCTCAGTTTAAGCTGATACGTATTCTTCTACATATTTTTGTTAAAAAAAAACACAATAAGCGTTTATTGATTGGTTTGCACACAAGTTATAGCGCCTACAAAATAGGGGATAGATTTATGATTTATTTTTTATTTTGTACTAGTAATGGCGGCAGACATATCGGACACTTTTGACACAATTTTGGGACCATTCACATTTATACAGCGATCAGTGCTATAAAAATGCACTAATTACTGTATAAATGTGACTGGCAGGGAAGGGGTTAACACTAGGGGTGAGGAAGGGGTTAAATGTATTCCCTGGGTGTGTTCTAACTGTGTGGGGGGAGGGGGTGACTGGGGAAGGTGACCGACGCTGTGTCCCTATGTACAAGGGACACAGATCGGTCTCCTCTTTCCCTGACAGCACGTGGAGCACTGTGTTTACACACAGAGCTCCACGTCCCTGCTGCCACCTGCTGGGACTGCCGATCGCGTGCACCCGCCAGGCACACGCATCGGCTTCCCAGCGATGCAACGGCACAGTGTTTACCCGCTGCGCACCACCCAGAGGCGCGCGCGGGTAATGCACACAAAAGCCGTCCAAAGACGTCCACCTGGCACCTCAGGTCGGCGCTGTAGACGTCTTTTGACGATAGCGCCGGCCTGAAGTGGTTAACACAATAGGCCAGATTCAGGATGGCGAGCGGTTCTTTGCGGCGGCGTAACTTTTCCTATTTACGTTACGGCGCGGCAACTTTACGCCCAAATGCTGTATTCACAAAGCACTTGCGTGTAAAGTTGCGGCGGCGCAGCGTAAATTGGGCGGCCTAATTCAAATTCGGCAGCCTAATTCAAATTCGGCGGGTAGGGGGCGTATGCTATTTAAATTAGGCGCGTCCCCACGCCGAACGTACTGAGCATGCGTCGACCATTGAAAAATCACAGTGCGCATGCTCCGAATTATGACGGTGTTTTCGTCGTGAACGTAATCAACGTAAATCCCCATTCACGGACGAGTTACGCAAACGTGGTAAACATTTTCAAATTTCCCACGGTCACGACATTCATACTTAACATAGGATGCGCCATCATTTTGGTGCTTTATCTTTACGCTGGGAAACCCCTTACGCAAATGGCGTAAAGTCACTGCGTTGGGCGGGCGTACGTTCAGGAATTGGCGTATCTCGCTGATTTACATATTCTCGGCGTAAATCAGCGGGAACGCCCCTGGCGGCCATTTTAAAATTGCATTTAAGATCTGACGGCGTAAATACAATTACGCCTGTCGGATCTTTCCTGCAAACTGGCGTATCTTGTTTTCTGAATACAGAAAACAGATACGCCGGCGCAAAGTCAGAGTTATGCCGGCCTATCACTGATACACCGGCATAACTCTACCTGAATCTGGCCCAATATATTTTAGTGTGTTAGTGCAAGTTTACCACAGTATATTTCAGTGCAGTTTTACTGCAGTATATTGTAATGCGTCTGTGTAGTGAGTACTCAAGTTAAAGGGCACCAAACACCACTTTCTATTGATTAACCACTTAAGGACCGCCTCCTGCACATATACGTCGGCAGAAATTTCATTTTTTTTTGGGCATTATTGTTATTTTATTTATTACAGGCATACCCCACTTTAAGTACACTCACTTTACATACACTCGCAAGTAAGGACATACCCGCGAGTGTATGTAAAGTGCCTTACAAGTACTGTACAGAAATTTTGCAGCCGCAGTAGAAGGAGCTTAAGCTCCAAGAGCATACCCCGCGCTGTTCCTGTGTGCCCCTGACACCCCCACTACAGCTCCTGAAACCCCCACTACAGCTCCCGACACCCCCACTGCAGCTCCTGACCCCCCACTACATCCTAGAAGTGAAAAAAGGCATTGTTTCACTTTAAGTACATTTTTCGTTTTACATACATGCTCTGGTCCCATTGTGTACTTAAAAGTGGGGTATGCCTGTATTGTGGTTTCACTTTAAGCACCAGTAAATCAATGCTCATTTAAAAATGATGTTTTTTACAAACTTCTTTTTAATTGATACATGTCCCCCATGGCAGTACCTAGACCCCATAACCTTTGTATGCCCAATTACTTGCAAATAAGCCTTTAAAATAGTCACTTTTCATTTTTCCAGTTCCAGTCCCATAGACTTCAATGGGGTTCATTATTCAGCTTCGAAATTTTGTGTTGTTCAAAAGTCCTCCTGCGCTCCAAACAGGGGGTCGTTCTGCCCATCTCCAGCTGCAGCCCTAAAGATTGGAAATCTTTTCAAACAGGGATATGGCATATTTTTCGAGTACAAGATGGACATGGCAAGGGTTCACATATAAAAAAAAGTTGAACCTTTATTTTACACATATTAGATCAAGTGAAACATGAAACCACTGATGCACTTGCAGAAATATATTGGGAGCTTGTACAGACCCATAGGGTTGCTTTTCAGAATAGAGCAGCAGATGATTGTATTTTAACTGCATAAGAAAGTGTGTATGCTTTTCTTGGTGATGAGTGCTGTACTTACATTTCGGCAAATACTGATATTGTAGCGGGTCACCTAAAGAATATGAAAGAGCTCCAATGGTTATCGACAAAGCTAGGTGAGGTTAGCTATAACCCATTTTTATGAATGTGCTCTGGTTGGAACGTGGTTGAATGGATTGAAAAAAGCTGCATGTTCTCAGGCTGTACAGGACACAGCTTCCTTCTTTGCAGTGAGGAAGACCAGAAAGTGCACATCACTGTTCAGTGTTCACCATCACTGCTGTATGTCATTGGCCTGAGTGGGATCTGGAGTGCCGAGTTTGACAGTGCCGACAGCCAGAGTCATCTGGCTGTTGGCAGAGTAGAGAGTGGACTAATCTCTGTGTGTGACCAGATGGTGAGCTGCATTATCGCTGGGACTGGTGAACTGCTGCTGTGGGGATTTACTATCTGCTGCTAGAAAAAGAGTCTGACACCTTTAGGGACTGACAATACAGTCATATCGTAGCCTTATTGGTGACTGCAGGCTTGACTGGGACAATTGACATGTGCACCAACTGTACAACTGGGTCCCAACATTAGGCAGCTGAAGAGTTAAGACTGAGGATTGTCCATTTACAGCTGCTATACGAAGACCTTCACCTATTGATTATGCTAAGAGGTACCTCTCAGGGAATATTGCACCATATCCTAGCCATTCTCTTAGAGTAACCCCTAGATTAATTATAGTTATTATTATTAACATTGCAGTTAATGTTTATTTACACTGCTTATTGCGGATCTAGCTGATTTAGGAGTTGATTTCAGTCTAGTGATAAAGAATTGTAATCTAAGTCACTTAGAGCTAGGGATCACATTGTTTAGAAGACTATGTCTGAATCTTTCCTCTGTGTGTTTATTTATGCTCAAACCACCATTACCACTTGATACTAATTGACTAGTTGAGTTAGCTGTATCCACATTTGTGTTCCAAATGTATGCAGTAAGTTTCACTCAACCAGGTGTGCCAGGGGGGCTGAAGTTGTTCAAGGTGCAGAACAGAGAACCCACAATTACAAAGAGGTTTCTCTGGGGGTTGTGCTACACTAGCAAGAATTAATTGGTCTAAAGATGAGATTGGAACAAGTTGTTAGTCCCTGTCTCCTTGAAATGTTTTGTGTAGTCCATATTCTACAGCAGGCATCTCAGAGTCTGGGCTTTGGTCAAAGATATCTTTCCAGGACTGCAGCTCAAAAGTCTCACCCTTTGAGTGGATCTTTTGACAATTACCTTGTCTGAAGATCTTGGCTAATTTTTCTGCTTTTAAATGTTTACTTTTACTTTGTAATTCTTCTCTTCTAAAAAAAAATCTTTCAAAACCTTTAACCGTGTTAGGCTGGATTCACACCTATGCATTTTTAGTGCTTTTTGCATTTTGCAGATTTTCACTACAGAACGTGTTCCATAGGAAACCATGTTTAATGGGCTGTAGTGCAGATCTGCAAAATGCAAAAAGCACTAAAAATGCATAGGTGTGAATCCAGCCATACACTCCATATTCCACTATAGGTAGCAAGGTTCTAAAAGTAATTTAAGGCCTGATTCACACCTATGCAGGTTGCAGTTTGTATATTGCAGGTGCATTTTGCGTTTTTCAATACACGCTTTTGATCCATTGAAATGCATGGAACCAAAAACAAAAAAAAAGTCCCTGGCCCTTTCCATAAAATGCACAGATGTGAACTACATCCATATGAACCCATGTTTTTTTTTGAATCAAAAAGGTGTTTATTGCTCACACAACATACAAATAATAAAAGAACAACATCGTACATCCTGCATGCAAACAGGCACGAACTCATAGTTAGAATCAGACAACATGTGTACTTCACCAACCCACAGTGCACAACCATTATGCCATCAACCCCCCTTGTGGCTAGATCTGGGACTCTACCAGTTGTTCCATGCCCCTACAACCCCCCAAACAGCCTTGCCTGGACTAGCTCCAAGGGGCTCAACCCCGGCATTGCCAGCCAAGGGTCCCATAGTTTGAGGAATTTTCCTGCGTTATCCCTATGCTGGTAAATATACTTTTCCATCAACAGTGTTTTACCCATATGCTGTATCCATGCTTTAACCGAAGGGGGCTCCCTCGATTTCCAATGTAGGAGGATGAGTTTTCTCGCCTGAAACAAGGCCCTGGCAAACGCCGCTCTAGTGACGACCTCCGCTATCACCCCCTCCAAAACGCCCAACAGGCAGCAGAGTGGGTCCAACATAACATTGGTCTGGAACACAGAATTTAGAGTTGCCAGGACCTCCGACCAATATCTGTGCAGCTTGGGGCAACGCCAGAGCAGGTGGACCAAATCTCCCTGGGCCGCCCTGCACCGTCCACACATCGGATCCTGGGCCCGGCCCATCCTAAAGAGTCTAACCGGAGTGTAATGCACCCTTAGTAAGATGTAGAGTTGGGATACCCGTTGTGACACATTTAGTGAGCAGGCATTCACAGCCTGTAGGGCTTCCTCCCATAGTTCCCCCCCTATAGGTCCCAAATCTGCCTCCCACTGCTCAGCCACCCTCATAGGATGCCCCTCCAGGAACGATGAAAGGAGCATGTTGTAGCAGTGCGAGATCATGCCTTTGGTTTCCCGCGCGTGACACAGTGCGCGGAATACCGGTGTGGGGGACTGAACCCACTCAACCGCTGCCCCCTGAGCCCTCACTGCATGCTGCAGCTGTAGGTAGTAAAACCGCATAGTGTGTGGTAGATTGAACCGTGTTTGCAGCTCATCGAAGGGAAGGAGAGCCCCCCCCCCCCAAAAACTTGTTTAAGATGTGTGACCCCGAAAGAGCTCCACCTATGCCCCTGCTCCACCTTTGCCAACTCCTCATAGGAGTCATTTCCCCAAATAGGGCTAAATTCGGTGAACCCCGTCACATTCTGGAGCTGTTTAGCCTTATTCCACACCTTCTGAACAAGAGCATATGTGGGCATACGGTTATTGGGTTTCTGAAATTTGCCGGCCTCCAGCCCCTCTGGTACCGTGACTGCCCCCGATCCCCGGAGCATCAATTTAGCCGCTGAGGTATCGGGCTGCATCCCCGTGGTCCCAATCAAGTGTTGGAGTTGAGCCGCTAAGTAATATATCCAAGGATTGGGTAAAGCCAGCCCTCCCCCCTCTTTCGGGCGCTGCAACTGTTCTAATTTAATCCTGGGGGTTTTGGTGTGCCACAACAACTGTCTGAAAAGGGAGTTGACTACTCTGAATATTTTAAGGGTAACTACCATGGGCGTGTTGTGCAGGAGATAGAGCAGTTGGGGCATCAATATCATTTTGATAAGGTTGGTTTTACCTGCCAGGGACATCTTTAGTTTACTCCAAATTTGAATTTTATCTCTAAATTTAGATAGTAGGGGGTATACATTAAGTTTACAGAAATCCGTTACTACGGGGGATACCCAGACCCCCAGATATTTAAAAGACGGCACTACAGGCACAGGATATGCAGGGCCACCCCCTGCCGCGGGCTCCCCGTCTAGAAACATCAGGGCCGACTTTGTCCAGTTAATTGTGAGACCCGAGAAGCGGCCAAAGGTCGTAATAATGGCCATGACCTGTTGCAGGGATCCCTCCGTGTCTTCCAAGAAGAGAAGCATGTCGTCGGCGTACAACATGATTTTCTCGTGTATGTCACCATATCTGAACCCCCTGACCGCCGCACAGCCTCTCACCAGGACCGCCAGGGGCTCGATAGCTAAGGCAAAGAGCAGGGGGGACAGGGGACACCCCTGCCTGGTGCCCCTGCCCAGAGCAAAAGCATGGGACCTCCTATCCGCCATACGAATGGCCGCCTGAGGCGTAGCATACAGGAGCCGGATCCATCTCAGGACCCTGGGGCCGAAGCCAAACTTATCCAGCACCGCCCAGAGGTACCGCCAGCCGACACTGTCGAAGGCCTTATTGGCATCAAGCGACAACAGTGCCCTATTGCCGACGGAGTCCGAGGGGGTCTGCATATTCAGGTATAATCGCCGGAGGTTCGTCGCTGTGGATTTACGTGGCATGAACCCTGCCTGGTCGGGATGTATGATGGACAGAATAATTTTATTCACGCGCAGGGCCAGAGCTTTCGCTAGTATTTTCACGTCACTCTGCAAGAGAGAGATAGGCCTATACGACCCGGGATCTAGGGGATCCTTGCCCGCCTTTAGCAATAAGATGATGTTCGCCCTCGTCATGGATGGAGGCAGGACCCCTGAGTCAAACGAGGCGTTAAACACCTCAAGTAGTTTGGGTAATATCACCCCCCCATATTGAGTGTACACCTCTATGGGCAGTCCGTCATCCCCCGGTGCTTTACACGTGGGGAAAGAGGCTACCGCCTCTCCCAACTCCTCCAGGGTCAGCGGTTTCTCCATCTCTATCCTCGCCCCATCATTCAAGGTCAGGAGAGCTACCGCCTCCATATAGCGCTGCAGCTCCCCGTCCGTGAAGTCATCCCGCGTCCTGTACAGTTCAGAGTAAAAAGCAGCCAGTTCTGTCAGAATCTGCTCCGGTTCATTCACCAGCCGTCCCTGCGCATTCCGGATCGCTCCTATGGCAGGGGACAACTGCTGCGACCGGGCAATCCTGGCCAGCAATCGGCCCGTCTTTTCCCCCTCCTCATAGTAGGCCTGCTGGGTAAAGAAACGCTTTTTCTCCGCGGCGGAGGATCTCAGCTGGTCCAGGGAATCCTGGGCCGACATCCACTCCTCCCTCGCGGACTCCGATGGGTCAACAACATATGTCAGCTCTAATTGTTTCACCTGGTTCTCCACCCGTTCTAAGAGGGCAGCCGAGTTGCGTTTTATGGACGCAATCTCCTCAATAAACGTACCCCGCAAACACGCTTTGAAAGCATCCCAGCCCACCGCCCGATCCATCCCCGCCCCGTTTTCCGAGAAATATCGTTCTATCTGGCTTGCAACACGTTCATGGGAGGTAAACAGCCTCAACCAGAAGGCGTTTAATTTCCAAGGGGCTCCGGGCAGGCCGGCCACCGGGCGGGTGACCAGGTGAGCCACCAACGGAGAATGATCAGAGACCCCCCGCGGGAGGTATTCCACCTTGGGAACCATATGTAGAATCTGAGGGGACCCCACACACAGATCTATACGGGACAGCGAGCCATGTGTCTTAGAGAAGCATGAAAATTGCTTGGTAGTAGGGAATCTTGCTCTCCAGATGTCTAACCACCACACCTCCCCAGCAGTCTGCTCAGAGCTGTCCCCCTGTTCCCCTGGGGTGACCTGGCTGGTGGGTGTCTATCCTCCCTTGGATCCATACAGGCATTAAAGTCCCCCATAACCATTACAGGGACATCGGTCTTATCGCCCAGATAGGACAGCAGGAGCTGAAGCACCTCCCTCGAGAAAGGGGGGGGGATATATACAAAAGCTAGTACCATAGACACCGTAAATAATTTGCAATATAAAAATACATATCTACCGAGCTTGTCAACCACTGCATCTATTTCCTGGTAGGCCAAGGATCCGTGAATCAGCACACTCACCCCCCTTGAATAGGAGGTGTGAGTGGAATGATAGGCCTTGCCCACCCAGGAAAATCCCAGACACCCTACCGTGTCCTTAGTCAGGTGGGTTTCTTGTAACCCCACAATAGCAGGAAGAAATTTTTTCAACCCAGCCCTTATCATAGTTCGTTTCAGAGGGTCACGCACACCGCGCACATTCCAAGTCACTATCGGAGTGGTGGCCATGGCTGAATTAGAGAACAGCTACTGTCCGAGGCTCGTGACCTCCGGGTCATTACCAGTGGGGAAGGCCCTAGCCAGGACCGATTCGGGCCCAGTAAGCACCAGTGCAGCAAGTGGTGTAGTTCTGTGAGCATTGCAACAAAAATGGGTAACCAAAAATAACAACTGAACATACGTGTCTGCTCCCCGGCCCCGTCCGGGGCAGGGGTCTCCCTCCTCCACGATCTCCCACTGCTTGGACTCAGCAGTCCCCTTGTGCCAACAGGGCACCAAACAGCGAGATTCGACTCCCCCAGCCGGGGGTCTTCGTGTGCCTCACGTGTGTAGGCCCACCCCTGTAGCATAAAGTCCAGAGGGGGTGTAATTTAGCTTCCGAAGCTCTTAAGGAGCGCTAACAAAACATAATCAGGTAAAGTTCCGGCATGCATGGAAAAACTTTTAACTCGCCTGTGACAAGCGTAGCGGCGACACGGAAGCAACTCCAGGGCCTCAATCATCCCTGTCTTCCTCTCGACGTCTCCTCAGGTCCTGTTCATTGTGATCCAGCCAGTTTGCAGCCTCCGCAGCGGACTCAAAGAACGTGGCTTGGCCTCTCACCGTAACCCGTAGCTTGGCTGGAAACAACATTGCATATTTAACTTGGACCCTCTGTAAACGCTTCTTCACTTCCACAAACTTAGCTCTCTGGCGCTGCACCTCCGCCGAAAAGTCTGGGTAGAATGACACTCTGGCTCCATTGTAGTGCACTGTCCCTCTTTCCCTGGCCAGCCTCAGGATGGTTTCCCTGTCCCGGTAGTTCAGGAGTCTGGCAAGTATGGATCTGGGGGGACTGCCAGGGGGAAGGGGTCTGGGAGGCGTACGGTGAGCCCGCTCCACCGCATATAGCGTGGAGAATGCCTCTTTGCCGAATGTGTCTTGGAGCCAGGACTCAATAAACGTAGTGGGGTCCCTACCTTCCACCTTCTCGGGGAGGCCCACTATGCGGACATTATTCCTTCTCAGGCGGTTCTCGATGTCGTCTGTTTTCGCGGTGGCCTGTGCGGATTGCTGCAGTGCAGACCTGGTGTCTCTGGTGAGGGGTGGGAGCGCGTCCTCTATCTCGCTGATGCGGCCCTCCACAGCCGTGGTCCTCTCCCTGATCTTCTGGAGGTCATGGCGTATGAGGGACACTGTCTCAGTCAATTCCCCAAACTGTACCTTCAGGCCATCCACAGAGGCAGTGACCGAGGTCGTGCACTTCTGCACCGCCCGCAGGATTTCACTAAGTGTGGGCTGTGGGGCATCATCCTGCAGCTCCTCAAACATATCCTGCACTTTATCAGAGGAGCTCTCAAGCGGCAGCGTGTCGTCCATGGCAGAATCGCCATCTTGGATGTCCATGCCCGACTCGGCCGCCGCTCCCTTCTCAGGTTTACGGGTCATCCGGACCCCCGACAGTCGACCGATCACCCCCCGCTAAGGTCTGTAAAGCGCGCTGTCACAGGCAGACCGATCGTCTGCCACGGTATTCGCCGGGAACAGGATCGTTGCAGGATCAGTAGCGGGAGCTCCGTGAGATGCGACTGCTCACATGCCCGTCCTGGCCACGCCCCCCCATATGAACCCATGTTAAATGGACTGTAGTGTGTTTCTACAAAACTGAAAACACACTAAAAAATGCATTGGTGGGAACCAGGCCTAAGTGCCCAAAAAGTGTCATTATAGAGTTAATTTTGTTCCGGAACAAAATTAGTACAAATTTTTAGATGTTTGGAAATTTGTATGCTCTTTAATTTTTAAATAACAATAGGAACAAATGTAAATGAATCCGAATTAAATTATAACAAAGCCAAATTTTGTTAAAATTTGAATCAAATCAAATTTGAAATCGAAACAAATTTGAATTCAAAAACAAAACTGAAATGTAAACATATTGCTGACTATTACTGATTCCCTTCAAAAACAGTGCGAAAGTGTACCTAAAAGAGTTGATGCTGTTTTGAAGCCAAGGGGTATTCAAATATCGACTTCATTTACATTTTTCTTCAGTTCGCTCACACTGCATTTTTTTAAATTGATAAATATAAACAAGTAAAATATATATTTTTGAAAGCATTTTTACGTTACATTATTTCTTCACACCTGCCTAAAACATTTGCACAGTACAGTACATAGAGACAGCAAAATGTTGATGTCATATATTTATTTTATAACTTAGAACACTTCATATAGTCTGACTAAACCTTGTTATTAATACAAAGAAGATTAATGTGTCAAAAATCAACCAATGACGTTGACGCAAGAGTATATGGTAAATATCTCCTAAACTGTGCAGGTTTAGGAGATATTTCCAGTACCTACAGGTAAACGTTATTATAGGCTTAGCTGTAGATAAAAGTGGTGTAACTAGGTTTACAACCACTTTAAGCCAGCCATAGATGGTGCAATTTTTGTTTTTTGCAACCACAGTGGGGAATCCCTCCTATGAATCTAGTGTGTTCTGCAGCTGGGTGGGCGTGATAATATTCACAGTTATAATTGCTAGCCGCTAGAAATAATTGCATGAAAAATCTAACATGCTGGTTGTACCAAAGTCGATTGATGGATCAACTTGGGTACAATCAGTCATAGATGGTTTGAATCTCAGCTGGTACATAGTAGGTACAGCAAACTCTTAAGGATCAAACTAGACCATCAAAACCAACCAAGAATGGTCAAAACAAATATTGGGTGTGCTAATTCCAAGAGTGCTAGTCAAATAGGGTAGAAACCTTTTTCTACATATGGCTACTTGTTCTGGGTTGTAATTTTTTTGCGATCATGCACAATATTTATCATGTGATGTTTTATTGTATGAAACCTACATATTACATGAAAATTGTACGTTCTGTTTAGTAACAAGAAAAATTGTGCAGTTTGCTCCTTTAGTCATTTTCTTTTGTAAGGTCTTAATGGGCTCTTGAAATTTGTGTACACACTATATAAAAATCTTGATCGTTACCAAATATATAATGTGTAGGCCCCATTGGTGTTTGCTAAATCTATTACAGGGTTGACTTACTTTTCAATAGACAAAATAAAACAAGATCGCGCTAATATATATGAGGGAGCCTGTATGTAGAACACAGCTAACCCAAATTAAATGACAATAGTGAAATAAATAAAAATCAAAACTGTTCAAGTGAAGAAACAATAAACAAATTGATATTCATAAGTTAGAGTAAAATTATGTACAGTCCACCAAGAAGGCAAAAGTTCATGATAAATGGTCTCCCGAGTGTACAGATAAACCAACACAGGAAAGGTGCTGAGAGAAAAGGCTTCCACTGCAATCACATACAGCCTCTTACCAAATTGAAATGATCTCTAAATTATAGGAGCTCATATGCAGCTTGAACCGATGATATCCACAAGGAATTGCCCCAATTCAGATAGTCTAGGTCCTAGATGCTCTCAATCACTATAGAGCGTGGAATGTATAACATCCAAAATAAGCCAGCCGGCTAGCCAACACACAGCCCGTATCTTCCGGGTAGACAAACAATGCGCGGTGACGTCAGAATGCCGCCTCCCTACGTTTCGTCACAACATATCAATCGATATGGTCAGACATACAGGTATGGTCATACACAGTTAGGATTTTTTTTTGCAAATTTGGGCCAAATGTGACATTTTTCAACGCCGTCAAAAAATGTTTGTTCCCCTTTGACGACAGGGGAGGGGACAATGTTAACTGACAGGGCTTCTCGAGCTTTTGTATAATTGGTAATAAATGTTCTGTTTTTGGGAACATCTGCATATGGCAAGGACCAGTTATAATACTGTATACAAATTAAAGTCATTCTTATTCATATTAATCAACTTGAAATAACCTTTCACTAATCTACCGTATCTATACTGAAAAATTAATGTAAAGATTTGGCATGGTTTAGTGCAGGGATCCTCAAACTACGGCCCTCCAGCTGTGGCGGAACTACACTTCCCATGAGGCATTGTAAAACTCTGACATTCACAGACATGACTAGGCATGATGGGAATTGTAGTTCCTGAACAGCTGGAGGGCCGTAGTTTGAAGACCCATGGTTTAGTGCTACTATTACTGCACTTTGTATGCTTATTTTAGCTCTTGCACTAACTTACCAAATAAAACTACCACCTTTATTTTCATAGATTACATTACTTGCGAAAGCAAGCTGCATTTAAATGCAGTGGAATGGATCTACTGTGCATAAATTGTATCAAATCTAAAATAGGAATCTATTTTAAAGTACATATCCAATCCATGACCATTACCAGTGTAGAAATCATTGGATCATCTTAAATGACGTTGTATAGTATACATTTTAATGCTTACCCCCCCCCCCCCCCAAACCCTATTCTGGAAGCAGTGGATGGTGTGCACAAGTGAAGTCATAAACTGCTTGTAATGACTATACTCAACATATTTGTTATGCATGTGGTTCTTAAGGTATACAAAAAGATAAAAAGGACAAAGTACGTTTTTTACGTCACCTCGTGCTCCATTCGCATACCCAGAAGGACGGGTTGTCTATTTGTGCATTGGTCGGCACACCAGACTTCAGGCTCTCTTTTATCTGCTAAAGTGTAAGTGTAATACTGTGTTTTATACAATTAAATTCCACAAGGTTTTACACTACATGGAGCGTTTGTATTTTCTTATGTACCACGCATATCCTCTGTTGATTTGATTGACTGGGAGGTGACTGCTAAACATCCATGATTGTGCCTGCTGTCTCTTGAAGCTAAGATGTGAATCATTATACGCATTCTTTGATGCTCTGTCATGGGGGATCATGGTAATTTGGTAAGAGTCAATTTTTACTGATTTGGTGGTGGATTCAACACAGTTTTTTGCAATATAATCTATGGATATTTATTTTCTGGATTTAAATTCTTTACATATGGACTTTCAACATAGTGATTTTTATCAAATCATTTCACTTATATTTATTAATTTTATTTATTTGTGGATCTACATTGATAATGTTTTTTCACAATTCACCATATAGTCACTTTATGCATGAGTTGATTCTCAATTGATCATGGGTGTTATACATATATTTTCCTTTATATAATATCTATACATTTTTAAGGTAGCGCACGTTATTTTTCTTCCAAATTGTATTTCTGTATTTATGTTATACATGATAATTGCAGCTTCCGCTTGATAGCTGGCAATCAATCCTTCCAGCTATTCGTTGATCATTTCCTAGTGCGGTTTCTTTTCCTATTTTCTATACAAAAAGATAGTATCTTCGATCAAATGGGCTTCATGTTAGTAATAGTAATTAAATATTTATACAACACATAAAGTTGCCGCCATAAATTCCAGCAGAAGAATTTAGTGGTATTTCATGAATAGCATCAAGGTGTTAGGGGTCCAGGACAAGTTGATACTCTTGTAGTTCAAACAACAATTTTTATAAATTAAAATTATAATAACACCTATAATTTCATGTTACATATTCTGTTGAGTGAGTGAAAAACTTATATAGCGCAGCACATGCGAACTGAATCGCCTCTGGGCGTTTGGTATGCATTCCCTGAGTAAACTTTTTGACCTCAGAAGAGATTTTTATTTTTCTTCTGAAGGCCAAGTGGTTCACCTCCGATCGGATGGTGATTGGTGGAGCGTTCCACAGTCTAGGTCCTTGGACTGCGAATCTATGTTCTCCTTTGGACTTGTATCTGGCTTTGGGTATCTGGAGTAGGTTTTGATTGGTGGATCGCAGAGATTTTAGTTTTTTGCATAGATATTGGGGGGCATTTCCTTGAATACACTTATGCGTCAGACAGAGTGCCTTGAAGGTGATTCTGTCTTTTACTGGCAGCCAATGAAGGGATCTCAGAGAAGATGAGATTGATTCCCATGTTTTTTTGCCAGTCACTAGTCGAGCGGACGTATTTTGAGTCCGAGATGGAGGACATTTGCATAGTCAAGTCTGGAGTTGATAATTGTGCCCACCACTGCTATGTCTTCTTTTGGGATAAAGGGGGTGAGTCTGTGTAGTAGACACAGCAGATGATGCGATCCGCTGACTACTGACCCTATTTGCGATTGTGCATCCACTGTCATGTTAGTGTCAAAAATGACTCAGAGACTTTTGACTTTAGTGCTAGGGGTGATAGTTTTACCCAGAATGGACGGGGGTGTCCATGATGTTGCGGGATGATTTTTCCGGTTGGCGTGGAACAGGAGAAGTTCTGTTTTTGAGTCGTTGAGTTTAAGGTAACTCTTTGTCATCCAGTTTTTTATCAAGGTAAGCAGGGCTGGCCTTAGGTGTTCTTCGTCCCTCGCCCCCTGGTCACCTAAAAATACACAAAGAGGAAAAAAATGCCACCGCAGGTGTAATACAATCGCGGAGGGGGGTGCCGGTCTGACACCCCCCCAGTGTGTAGTACCCAGGGGCGGCTCGCCCCCCCTTAATACACCTCTGGGTGGCCGCACAGGGCCCCTGTTGCCCATGGCGCCCTGTGCGGCCGCACAGCTCGCACACCCCAAAAGACGGCCCTGAAGGTAAGGCATTTCTCTAGTCCGAGATAATGATCCTTTTTATTGCATATGCGAAAGTACAGTTGTGTATCATCTGCATAAGAGTGGTACAGTAACTTCTGGTTACTGATGATTTCAAAGAGAGGGCCCATAATGGAGGCTTTCATATTGTGAAAACTTATTTCAATCTGATAAAATCACAGATATTTGGACTGTCTTGCAACAAGTAGTACCTAACAAATGTTTGGATATTTGATTCGAATCAATATCGATTTGAATTCAATTTGAATTAAATTCAAACCCAGATGAAAAGTTTTAATTGAATAATCAAAAAAAAAAATGAAAAGAATTCTGAAAACAAATCATTTTAACGTGACAAATGTAACTAAACAACATTTTTAACTTAACAAATCCATCCAAAACGAAACAAATTTTTTTCATTCATGTATATATGTGATTCTGCACTTCTGGGTAGGGGGCGCGCTGCTTCTGCTGTGATTTGTCACTGCAGAAGCCGATCAGTGCTTTCTGGCCAATGCATGTCTGCTGACACTCCCTGATCGTCGAGAAGACACACAGAACTGAGCTTTGCCTATGCAAACAAGGCAGAGCTGTGTTCTGACAGGGGGGGAAGTGATAGATTTTCTTTCCTGCAAAGTAGGGAAAGAAAACTCATCACATTGCTTATTAAAAGCACCTTGCACAGTACACAAAAACAATGGCTCTGTACACATTTAACCCGTTAATCTCCCTAGATGTTTAACCCCTTTCCAGCCAGTGTCATTAGTACAGTGACCGTGCATATTTTTAACACTGATCACTGTATTAGTGTCACTTGTTCCCACAAAGTGTCAGCGTTCTATTGTCCGCTACAATATCGCAGTCCTGCTATAGGTTACTGATTGCCACCATTACTAGTATAAAAAAATAAATATAAATTCCAGTATATATCCCACCATTTGTAGACGCTATAATGTTTATAATATACGCTTATTGGGTTTCTTTTTACCAAAAATATGTAACCGAATAGATATTGGCCTAACTTTATAAAGAAATTGGATTTTTAAATGTTTTAATTAGGTTTATATATATATATATATATATATATATATATATATATATATATATATATATACAGTGCGGAAAATAAGTATTTGAACACCCTGCTATTTTGCAAGTTCTCCCACTTGGAAATCATGGAGGGGTCTGAAATTGTCATCGTAGGTGCATGTCCACTGTGAGAGACATAATCAAAAAAAAAAAAATTCCAGAAATCACAATTTATGAATTTTTAACTATTTATTTGTATGATACAGCTGCAAAGAAGTATTTGAACACCTGTCTATCAGCTAGAATTCTGACCCTCAAAGACCTGTTAGTCTGCCTTTAAAATGTCCACCTCCACTCCATTTATTATCCTAAATTAGATGCACCTGTTTGAGGTCATTAGCTGCATAAAGACACATGTCCACCCCATACAATCAGTAAGAATCCAACTACTAACATGGCCAAGACCAAAGAGCTGTCCAAAGACACTAGAGGCAAAATTGTACACCTCCACAAGGCTGGAAAGGGCTACGGGGAAATTGCCAAGTAGCTTGGTGAAAAAAGGTCCACTGTTGGAGCAATCATTAGAAAATGGAAGAAGCTAAACATGACTGTCAATCTCCCTCGGACTGGGGCTCCATGCAAAATCTCACCTTGTGGGGTCTCAATGATCCTAAGAAAGGTGAGAAATCAGCCCAGGACTACACGGGAGGAGCTGGTCAATGACCTGAAAAGAGCTGGGACCACCGTTTCCAAGGTTACTGTTGGTAATACACTAAGACGTCATGGTTTGAAATCATGCATGGCACGGAAGGTTCCCCTGCTTAAACCAGCACATGTCAAGGCCCGTCTTAAGTTTGCCAATGACCATTTGGATGATCCAGAGGAGTCATGGGAGAAAGTCATGTGGTCAGATGAGACCAAAATAGAACTTTTTGGTCATAATTCCACTAACCGTGTTTGGAGGAAGAAGAATGATGAGTACCATCCCAAGAACACCATCCCTACTGTGAAGCATGGGGGTGGTAGCATCATGCTTTGGGGGTGTTTTTCTACACATGGGACAGGGCACTGCACTGTATTAAGGAGAGGATGACCGGGGCCATGTATTGCGAGATTTTGGGCAACAACCTCCTTCCCTCAGTTAGAGCTTTGAAGATGGGTCGAGGCTGGGTCTTCCAACATGACAATGACCCGAAGCACACAGCCAGGATAACCAAGGAGTGGCTCTGTAAGAAGCATATCAAGGTTCTGGCGTGGCCTAGCCAGTCTCCAGACCTAAACCCAATAGAGAATCTTTGGAGGGAGCTCAAACTCCGTGTTTCTCAGCGACAGCCCAGAAACCTGACTGATCTAGAGAAGATCTGTGTGGAGGAGTGGGCCAAAACCCTCCTCCAGTGTGTGCAAACCTGGTGAAAAACTACAAGAAACGTTTGACCTCTGTAATTGCAAACAAAGGCTACTGTACCAAATATTAACATTGATTTTCTCAGGTGTTCAAATACTTATTTGCAGCTGTATCATACAAATAAATAGTTAAAAAAATCATACATTGTGATTTCTGGAATTATTTTTTTTGATTATGTCTCTCACAGTGGACATGCACCTACGATGACAATTTCAGACCCCTCCATGATTTCCAAGTGGGAGAACTTGCAAAATAGCAGGGTGTTCAAATACTTATTTTCCGCACTGTATATATATATCATTTTATTATTGACCTTTTTTTGTTTATAGCGCAAAAAAATAAAGAGGTGATCAAATACCACCAAAAAAAAGCTCTATTGTGGGGAAAAAATGACATACATTTTATTTGGGTGTAGTGTTGCATCACCGCACAATTGTTAAAATAACGCAATGCCGTATTGCAAAAAATGGCCTGGTCATGAAGGGAGTAAATCATTTGCTTCTTATGAACACATAGGGCCAGATTCAGGTACATCGGCGTATCTTTGTGCGGGCGTAGCGTATCTTCTTTACGCTACGCCGCCGCAACTTAGAGAGGCAAGTGCAGTATTCACAAAGCACTTGCTCCCTAAGTTACGGCGGCTTAGCGTAAATGGGTCAGCGTAAGTCCGCGTAATTCAAAGTAGCTAGGCAGTGGGCGTGTTTTAGTATAATGATCCGTGACCCCATGCAAATGATGGGCCGAACGAACGGCGCATGCGCCGTCCGTGGACGTATCCAAGTGCGCATGTTCAGAATCTCGTCGCATAGAATGCCTAAGTGATGTCGGCGCGCAATGTTTACGACGTGTGAACGTAACCTACGCCCAGCCCTATTCACGTACTACGTAAACTACGTAAAATTCGACGGCGTTGTTCCCTGGCCCAAACCTTAGCATTAGTTGCGCCTCATATAAGCAGGGGTAACTTTACGCCGGATGTAAGCCTTACGCAAAGCGCGTATATGAAGCGGTCGGGCGCATCTACGTTCGTGAATCGGCATATCTTGCTCATTTGCATATTTTACATGGGAACGCCGAATGCGTCCAGCGTAACTATGCGCCCACAATACGCCGGCAAGTTACGCTGGATGACTGAAGCCATGTTTTTCGGCATATCTTGCTTTGTGAATCGGCGCAAAGATACGACGGCGCGCATTTGAAATTACGGCGGCGTATCTGGAGATACGCCGCCGTAAGTCTTTCTGAATCTGACTCATAGTTTTTCAATTTCTTCCTATGATGATGGCTCAGATTTTAGCGTTGTACATATCATGTATGACAAGTGTCTACCTGTGATGCTGTTACTACATCTCTCAGGCCGCGTACACACGATCGAACATATCTGCTGAAACTGGTCCGCAGACCAGTTTCAGCGGACAGATTCGATCGTGTGTACGGCCTAGCAGACAGGTTTCCAGCGGACAAAAGTTTTAAAGCATGCTTTAAAACTTGTCCGCTGGAAACCTGTCTGTCGGACATGTCCGCTGGTTAGTACGACTAACCAGCGGACCGAAATCCCCCGCATGCGCCGAATGGATTAGATGCATGCGTGGAAGTATTTTACTTCCTGGTTTGGTGACGTAGCGGCGTCAACGTCACTACCACGTCACCGCGTTCTCTGTCCGAGGGGATTTTCGTCCGATGGTGTGTACACACCGCCGGACCAAAATCCTGCAGGAGACATGTCCAATGAAAACGGTCCGCGGACTGTTTTCATCGGACATGTCTCCTCGTGTGTACGGGGCCTCAGAGATTTTTTAACTAGGTGGTTCTTCCTTTAACCACTTCAACCCTTGAAGGATTTACCCCCTTCCTGACCAGAGCACTTTTTGTGATTCGGCACTGCGTCGCTTTAACTAACAATTGCGCGGTCGTGCGATGTGGCTCCCAAACAAAATTGGCGTCCTTTTTTTCCCACAAATAGAGCTTTCTTTTGGTGGTATTTGATCATCTCTGCAGTTTTTATTTTTTGCGCTATAAACAAAAATAGAGCGACTATTTTGAAAAAAATTCAATATTTTTGACATTTTGCTAAAATAAATATCCCCAAAAAATATCTAAAAAAACATTTTTTTTCCCCCAGTTTAGTCCGATACGTATTCTTCTACATAGTTTTCGTAAAAAAAAAATCGCAATTAGCGTTTATTGATTGGTTTGCGCAAAATTTATAGCGTTTACAAAAAAAGGGGGTAGTTTTATGGCATTTTTATTAATATTTTTTTTTTGCTAGTAATGGCGGCGATCAGCGTATTTTTTCGGTACTGCGATATTATGGCGGGCACATCGGACAATTTTGACACGTTTTTGGGACCATTGGCATTTTTATAGCGATCAATGCTATAAAAATGCATTGGATTACTATAAAAATGCCATTGGCAGTGAAGGGGTTGACACTAGGGGGCAGGGAAGGGGTTAAGTATGTTCCTGGTGTGTTCTAACTGTATGGGGGGGGGTGGACTCACAAGGGGAAATCACTGATCTTCCGTTCATACATTGTATGAACGGGAGATCAGCGTTTCCCCGCTGACAGGAACGAGAGGTTTGTGTTTACACACATACCTCCCGTTCCCCGCTCTGTAAGGAACGAGCGCGCGTGCACGGCGGCGATCGTGCCCGCGGGGCACGCGCGCGGGCCGCCGGCGGCACGTGCGTGCCCTCTAGCGGACGAAAAAGATAGGATGTAGAGCTACGTGCTCTCGCCTAGCAGTTCCGACCTGCCGCAGTAATATGACGGCGGCTGGTCGGCAAGCAGTTAAAGAGTATACATTACTGACACCAGTTTGAGTGATGTTCTCCTCCTTATCCGGCAGTACTGGTGGGGCTGTACTATTGCAGTTACTTTACTGTAAAATATACCAGATGCCCATGGTTAGGATCTGAAGACTAAATTCAGAATCCCACAGATACTAGAGCTGTAATCACAGACAGTAAAAATCTCCTGCTGAGTATACAAATGACTTAAAGAGGAGCTCCAGCCGCAAATTTTTTTTTTTTTAAAGTCAGCAGCTACTAACAGTGTAGCTGCTGACTTTAAATAAGGACACTTACCTTGTCCTACTTGCCCGCGCTGATGGGCCCCCCATTGCCGGTCCCACGATCGCTCCGGGTCCCGCGCCGCCATCCACACTATGGGAAACAGGCAGTGAAGCCGTACGGCTTCACTGCCCATTTCCTACTGCACCTGCGTGAGTCTCACACTGGCTTGTGAATGGGTGTGCTGCTCTCTGAGAACACACACAGTTCCCAGAAAGCAGCGCGCCCCATTCACAAGGAGAAGGAGAAGAAGAAATCGGACCGCGGTGCAGGTGAGGCAGATTACGGACTTCCGCATAGCAACAGGTATTTCGGGTGAGTATTTTTTTTTTTTTTTTCAGTTTTTTTTTTTTTTTTAACAACATTGTAAAATGTGGTTTTCCTGGGTGGAGCTCCGCTTTAACCATTACAGCTTGTGAACCCAGTAGTGGGAATAGAAATGGAAATAATGTATGAAGGTAATTTGTATGTACACTACTGTATGAGAATAAGTGTGTAAGGCCACATTCACTGTTATTCTAGATAAATATTTTATTTAAAAAATTGAATTTATTTGGAAAAAAATATAGCCCCTAGAGCTTGCTGCCAACGTCTGACAATAAATAGTCATAGCTAACCAGCCTATGCATTATGTATTCATTGACGAGCATATGTAAATCTATGTATAGCAGATACGATATGTGAACATGTGTTGTTGTCTGTCTTATTCAAGTTTCTAGGAAAGATAAAATTGTAAAGTTCAGATATAGGAGGAGCTTGGTGCGGAGCCAAATCAAACAGTCTTACAACATGCTCTTCTATGAGGTCCATTCAGTGCTATGAGCTAAACAAGAAAGCAGCCCTTCCTGGCTGGAGATGCGGTATTCACAGCAGCTGTGAGACCTAACAAACAGGTTGCTTTAACTACTGGCATTGCCTGCAAACATATGTAAACCTAATCAGAAAAGAGAGAACAGAAACTGAGAACATGAAAGGAACATTACTAAATATGACATTTAATTGCCTTCTCTACAGGGTAGTAGGTTCAAACCTAAAAAAAGCACATGTTATTTTTATATGGTTAAGAAATACCCATATATCTGAATGCTGTAAAAGATTTGCATCCAGCCAAATTAAAATGAGAAAGAAGTGAAATGGTAGAGATCGAACCTGAATTATTCATGTTAAAGGACAAAAACAGGGATACATTGCTATGGTACGCTTGCATTGCAGCCTTGCATGAGCGTGTAGACCAACACATGCGTAGTGTGGTCCTGGATTGCTATGCAAACCAAGCATTCAAATAATGCTGCTTCTGTGTCTTCTGTTCAGATTATATGAACTAAGAAATGTGTATGTCAAAATTTTACTTGAATTTTTTTTTTTTTGTTGTAAAGGTGTGCTGGTTGTGAATATCTGTACATGCACATTGCAATTTCTTAGGCCCCTATGCAGAGCAGACTCGCGCATAGACCGCTATTGTATATTAGGCAATCGGATGGAAATGGATGGGGAATAGGTCCCCCATCCGTCCATTCTTGGCAAACATGATCTGATCGGATGGCAGTGTCCGCTAACGAGTGTCCGCTGACATCCATGCTCCATAAGAGAGACCGGAGGCCATGGGCATCTGCAAGGGGGGACAAATGCCCCCACCCCCCCGTAGGAGCAAGGTGTCTGCACACAGACACTCAGGGCCGACCCAGGGCCATGAGCTCAGGCACCTGGGGGGGGGGGGCAAAGCTGTGGCAGTCACTTACTGTTACATTCATCAGCAGCGGCGCCGCCCCTACTCCATAGACTCTCTTTTTCAACCGTCTGCTCGCATCTCTGCTGCCTGCTGCACTGGTTGCTAGACTTGCCTGGCATCTAGCAACCAGTGATGTCATGTCATGAAGGCAAGGCCCCAACATTCAGAGAGGAGGAGGAACTTCTTCTTCCTTCATGCCTGGTCAATTTTGGCTCCACCCACCTCCTCCAGGCAGCACAGTTTAGAGCCTGATGTAAGGAAGGGAGCATGCCTGAAGAGCTGAATGGCAGCTGTCCACCTGCACCAGCACCTGCCTAAAGGTGAGGCAGCCTGTGTCCATAATCTGGAGCTCATCTAACAGCACTACTTGTATAATTGCGGTCAACGTGTTAAAATTATTATTTCATGATAGATATGAGGGAGATATAATGGCTAACCTTCTAAAAATGCTCTTTACCTGGCTATAATACTGACCTGTGGGTCTGAATGCTTTTGATGCCATCAGAAAAGTTTAGGGAAAGTTAAAAATTCTTATGTGCATACCTCCTCCCGATTAATGAATATAAATATTGGAACAACAGAGCCATGATGCTGGCATTTTCAGAAAGAAAAGTCAATGGTGGAAACCTCTCTAAACATAAAAACAGATTAGGAATTGCTAATCAGACTATGGCAGCTTGATCCTTCTATTAAACTTTTGCATCAGGTTTCTCAAACCTTTGCATGCCTAAGTTTCATGTGATAATGAATAAGCTCCTCCCCTTCATGACATTGTCAAAAAGAGGCGGAGCATGGTCGACCTTAAAATTATGGGGAAAAAAACTGAGCATACCCATGCTGGGTCCAATCAGGTCAACCCTAAAAACTGACAGGCGGACCTGATCAGATCACCCGTGTGAAAGGGGCCCAAGGCTTGATTCATACTGGTATTATGATGTGCCATTTATTCCTATTGGCCCCCTAAAGTACACTGCAATGCATGGTAGAGTACTACCATATGTTGTGGTGTACTGCTTTACAACAAATGGTGTTCAGATAGAACAACCTTTCTCACCTTGAGTGCCATCTAAGTTCATCAGTGGTGCCAGGGCCATGGCATCCTGGATGAGAAATTGCTCTGCACACTGTCAGTTCCCACTCTGCCAACATACAGTTTGGTGCTCTGTCGGTCTTGGCCCTATATAGAATGTTTTGCTAGCAGGGCTGCACTTTAGGGCTTGTTCACACTAGCGGAAAGGAATGGCGCTTTCTGAAAAGCGATTAATGCTTGGACCACTTTTCAGAGGCATTTGACAGGTAGTGAGGAGGTGATATGTCGCCTTCTCACTGCCTATTTTAACCCCCTAAATGCAGCACTGCTTTGCTGCAACCACGTGCAATGCACAGGGATGGGGGACAGTTGTAGCATGACCCTATTCACTGAAATTTGTCACATTTAGGAGCAGTAATGCCTCTGCAGGTAAAGGGGGAGTAGTTTGAGGGCGTTAAAAATATGGCTCAACCACATGGATTTACTGTCCCCTAACCTCACATGTGAACGAGCCTTTAGACTCGGGTGCCTTGAGTTTGGGAATAAGTTGAAAGGAAAACGTGACTGAAAAAAGGTTGAGAAACACTGAGATAGAGAATTTGAAAAAGAAAGAGATTTATTTTTGGCATGCTGAAGTTTAATCTATGCATGTTCAGGCACTGGAGTGTACAGTACATAGCCACCACACTTGTTAGTAAATGTATCATATGTGTGCTGTGTTCCGTGCACATCCACGTGCACGTGCATCGCGCTGATAGGGAATAAGGTGAATGTAACAGTTTGACTGCCCATGCATGAAAGATTTCTACAACTTCTAGTAGTCGCAACATTTTTTACATTTAAAATAAATTACCTCTTATAACAAGTCTGGGTCTCTTGCTTTCCACCTTGTCCATTCACAACATGTTGTGTATTCTTTCCAGAGATCGCAAAAAAACAAAAAAAAAAAAGTGATGGGAATTATTACTCTGATCCAAAATATATAAAAAAATGTTTTGCCTTGAATTACATTTTAATCATATTTCTTGTTCCAGTTATAGTATATAAAACCTGCAGACACAGCTGTGTGCTCAGTACAATGTTTTAATGAAACGTTTTATTTTTAATTTGAATGAAACTAATACAATAAACGTAGGATATCGATTGTTCTAGTATTTTCTATTACTTCCATTTGTAGATAAATTAAAAAATAATGAAGTGTGATGATCAGCCACTTTTGTTAAGCAGCAATTCCAAGACTGGCCTGGAGATGGTGCAATGTGAAAATAAGACAGAAGACCTTCATTTATTTATTTTATAGATGAGAAATAAAGCAGATCTATCTGTTTTAATCTGACAAACTGCCCTGGGATCATTTGGCAGCAACTAGATGAAATGCCTCTGTATTACTGGATTTATGTGTAGAGAAAACTATGCATTACTTTGGCTTGGATAGCAGCAGATATGTTTTAAAGTGTAACTCTAGGCAAACTAATCATTAACACTGTGAATATACTGTATGTATGTATGTATGTATGCATGTATGTATGCGTATATATACATATATATATATATACACACACAGAGATAGATAGATAGATAGATAGATAGATAGATAGATAGATAGATAGATAGACAGACATTGAAGTCTATGAGACAGTGTACAGCCAGCCTACTACCAGTTATAAAGTTAAAGTAAACCTGTCTTGTAGAAAACTACCTAAACCAATATGACACTGTAACAGAAGTCACATTCGTTTTGTCTCACTAGTTGCCCTTTTAATCTAATAACATTTGTAAGTGGGCCATGGATTGTGCCTTTTTTTACTCTTTTTTTAATAAACCAATCCCCCACGAGTTTTGAAAGCTACAACCACCATCATATTGGTATACTGATTGAACAAACGGACTCTAATCACAGTTAAGCCCCGTACACATGATCGGAATTTCCGACTGTGTGTATGCCCCATCAGAGAAATCAGAGTTTAAATTCAAAGTCAAAATTCCGATGTGCTTTTGGCCAGGCAAAAGCCTGATCGTGTGTACGCAGCATTAGATTTGAGTTTTTTGTGGAACTTTTATATTAATGGTTCTTTCTAGTCAAGCGCATTGCTGTATGCAGTCTATTCATTTACCATATATATATATATATATATATATATAGGGCCAGATTCTCAGCGGCGCTACGCCTGCGTAAATGGATATGAGCGGCGTAATTGTAAATGTGCGCCTGCGTATCGATGCGCGGTAAACACAGAACCACATACGCGAGAAAATCTTTTTCGTCTGAGCGGCGAAAATGCTTTAAGCTAGCGCGGCGTAGGCGCATAGTTACGCATCGCAAATATTCAGCTCCCATTGAATTAGCATGCAAATATGCAAATGAGGGAGATGCGCGGATTCCCGAAACTACGCGCGTTCGGCGTTGGCTACTCGTGGTGCGCGTAACACGAAAGCCTTGAGTAAACATACCCCTCATAAAAGCATGGGTAACTTTGCTCAAGACCGTGTGCAAGTCAGCTGGAGAGCAACTACAGCATCACCATAACGGACGAGCTGAGCAATCACACTTACTGGACAACACATTCGTATGCCAACATGCCAGGGGCAGCCATGGTCTTATCACTACTAATGTATGCAGATGAAGAGGAGCATAGAAGGAGGAGGAGGAGGAGGGGGGCACGTGAGAGGATATACCGAACGCGCATGAGCCTCTTTGGCATGGGTGATGAGGAGGTGTATCGCATCTTCAGATTCAGCCCTGCTGCTATCCTGGAAATAACCACAGCCCTGCAGGAGGACATCACCAGCCAGACATATGGCTCACATGCACTGCAGCCACTGGTGAAGGTACTGGCAACACTGCATTTCCTGGCCAGTGGATCATTCCAGCGTACAAGTGGAGTGGTGGCTGGGATGTCACAAACCAGCATAAGCAGATGTCTGCACCAGGTTGTCCCCGCACTCCTCAGACGCATGGCCAACCAAATCATCAGACCCACCACTGAGGAGCTGCGGCTGAAGGCAATGACAGATTTCTACAGAATTGACGGATTCCCACGCACCATCGTGGCCATTGATTGCACACATGTGGCACTCCAGCTCCCCAGTGCCACAGAGCACATTTACCGCAATCGGAAGCATTGGCACTCCATCAACGTACAGGTGATAGCCGATGCCAAATACCTGATATGGCACATCCGTGCCAAAGACCCCGGGTCCAGCCATGACAGCTACATATACCGTCAAAGCACCATCCCAGCAGATTTTGAGCAGGACATGTATGGGGACAGCTGGCTGGTTGGTGAGTGACATGGGTGGCAGGCATGACTGTCCCCCCCATGATGCAGACATCACGAGGGGCACATGCACGGCTAACATCCTCCTTTCTTTTCCCTTCCAGGTGACTCTGCATATGTACTTGGACCCCATCTCATGACTCCTTTCCGGAAACCCCAAACCAGAGGAGAGAGAAGATACAATGAAGCACACATCAAAACCTGTGCAGTGGTGGAGCGCACATTTGGCCTCCTGAAGTCCCGTTTCCGATGCCTGGATAAGTCCGGGGGGCCCTGTTGTATTCCCCCAACTTTGTGGGTCAGATCATCGGTGCATGTTGCATTCTGCACAACTTTGCCATGAGAAAGGGCCTGCAGATTGCCCTACGTGATGACCTGACCCCCCAACCACACAGCATTATAAAATAAAATAAAAAGCTCTTAACCAGAGCATTATAAAATAAAAAGCTCTTAACCAGAGCATTATAAAATAAAATAAAAAGCTCTTAACCAGAGCAAAATAATAAAAATAAAAAATTAATAGGCCTGGCGGGGGCTCCGCCTGGTGCCACGGCTCCTGCCCCTCACTTGCCTGGGGGCAGCCACAGGTGGGGGGGGGGGGTGGGGTAGCAGGTGGAGGAGAAGCATCCCCATGTCCCTCCCTGGCTGCCTGCATGCCCTCCAGGGCAACCGCAATGCGGGTCTAGGCAGCTGTCTGCTCCACGACTGCAAGCCGCAGGGCTTTGACCTCCCCCACAAGGTCGGAGGTGGTTGCCTGCAGCTCCGCCAGGCTGGTGACTGTTGATGCTCTGTTGCCAGCGACATCCAGGAGGACGGCGTCCGTAATGGCATCCGAGGAGGCCAGGCTGTCGGCCAGGCGCCTCATCTCCCCCACGACCTCTGAAAGGTGACGATTCTGCTGGTCCTGCTGCCTGGCCAGCTGCTCCGGCAGGACCTTGGGTACACCCCTGGTCTTGCAAGTCGCCTTCCGGGGAGTGGCAGGGGACCTGGCATAAGGGGAGGATGTTGAGGGGCCGGAGATGAGGGGGGGGGGAAACAGAGGGACTGGAGAGGTTGGGGGTGGACACTGAGGGGCTTGAAAAAGATGGGGGGATAGCCTGGGCTGGTCCGGGCAACCCATGGTCCTCCTCCAAAACCAGGTAGAGCTCCTGGTCGACGAGCTCCTCCTCAACCACCTCCTCCGTAGAGGTGTGCCCACTTCCCTCCAACAAGTCCTCTTCCAGGGGGGCAGCCAGAGGGACTGGATGTTCGGGGGATGTCTCCGGACGGGCCCTGGCAGCCACAGATGGCCCTGCTCCCTCCTGCACATCTGTGGATGACACAAAAGATGCCCATGTTGGTGGACCCACACACTTGGCACATGTTCCCTTCCACCCCCACACATGCTACACAACAGATAGAATATAAAACACACTTACCTGTCCTCAGGGCTGGCACAACCGACTCATAGCCCCCAACTCCCTCAACCTGCTCCCTCTGCAGGCAGCGGACGACCACCTTATCCTCCTCAGTCAGGCGGACGTTGCAGGGTGGGCCCCCTCCAGTGCCCCTGGCATGCCAAGCTTGAGTCGCCAGCTTGCCCTTCACGAGACGCCGCAGGTCATTCATTTTTTTTTTGAATATCCTGCGGGGTCCGGGTCTCGTGAGAAAGGGCATTAACCTGGCAAGCCACCTTCATCAGGATTTGATCCCTCCGGGACTTGCTGGTCCGGGCACTGTCAGCACCATGGAGCCGGGAATCGTATTTTTCCATTGCCCTGACAACAATGGCCCTCTCTTCTGGGGAGAAATGTTTCTTCCTCCTCTCCTTACCAACAGAAGCCATGGTACAGCACAACGTTTTCCTGTGACAATCAAAAAAATGGGAGACTTTTGCGCTGCACGGGCGCATGTGTGGCTGCATTATATACCCTGCGCCGGCGAATCGTAGGGAGGCTTTGTGCATGCGCAGAAGGCATCCACGTCACGGCGCGGGTCAACTACGTCACGGCGCGGGTCATCCATGTCACGGCGCATGCTCCGTTCGTCCCGGCCAGCATTTGCATGGGGTCAGGCTTCATTACAATGCAACACGCCCACTTCCCTCCTACTTTGGAGTTGCGCCGGATTACGCCGATGATTTTACGCGACACAGGCGCATCTTGGAGCGCATTTACTTAGGGAATACGGTACTTGCCACCCTGCGTTACGTCGGCGTAGTGCATCTGAGATGCGCAACGCCTGCATAATTAGGCACGCAGCTACGAGAATCTGGCCCATACACTGTATATACTCACCAGCCACTTTATTAGGTACACCTGTTCAATTGCTTGGTAACACAAACTACTAATCAGCCAATCGCCAATCACATGGCAGCAACTCAATGCATTTAGGCATCTAGACTTACAGACAACTTGCTGAAGTTCAATTAGAGCATCAGAATATGGAATAAAGGGGATTTAAGTGACTTTGAATGTGGCATGGTTGTTGGTGCCAGACAGGCTGGTCTGAGTTTTTCAAAAACTGCTGATCTACTGGGATTTTCATGCACAACCATCTCTAGGGTTTACAGAGAATGGTCCAAAAAATCTGCACAGAACTGGTGAAAACTAGGGATGAGCCAAACACCCCTGGGTTCGATTCGCACCAGAACCTGCGAACAGACCAAAAGTTTGTGTGAACTTTAGAACCCTGTTAAAGTCTATGGACTCGAAAGTTTGAAATCTAAAGTACTAATTTTAAAGGTTTAAAAAACTGAAGTTTTTTCAGGAGCAGTGATTTTAATAATGCTTAAAGTGAAACAATATAATTGAAATATTCCTATGAATTTCGTACCTAGGGGTGTGTGTATAGTATGCCTGTAAAGTAGCGCTTGTTTCCTGTGCTTAGAACTGTCCCTGCACAAAATGTAATTTCTGAAGGAAAAAACTCATTTAAAATCACTCACCTTAGGGTCTGGGGAACCCTGTGTCAAATAAAAAAAAAATGATGTGGGGTTCCCCCCAAATATCCATTCCAGACCCTTCAAATTTCAAAAAAATGCCGTGGACCCCCAGACATTTTTTTTTTATGAATGACTTTTCTCTGTATTGCCAGGAGCCGACAATTCATTATAGCCGCTAGTGATTTTAAATTACTTTTTTTCCTTCAAAAATGACACTTTGTGCAGAGACAGTTCTAAGCATGGGAAACAAGCGCTACTTTACAGGCATACTATACAACCCCCCCCCCCCCTAGGTACGAATTTTTTTTTTTTTTTTTTAACAAACAGTTGTGCTTTATTGAAAAATATGCATTAGACAACATATGCAGAGAGACAGATGCGTATCACAAACCAGATAAGCAAACAAAAGTCATAGTAGGCTAGTGCAGTACATCCTACATGAATCATTGCGGGCAAGAAACGTTGCACAAAGTCCGTAAACCAAACCCATTAAAGATTCACCCAAAAAAAAAAAAATAGAAAATAAAATAAAATAAAAAAACCCTGATAGAAACAGCAGTAGGTATATCTAACATCTAGACCCCACCCTCCAACACTTGTTAAGTCAACATCCAAGGGCCCCACACCTTTTCAAATTTCCAATGACATCCCCTGTTGGAATAGGTCATTTTATACAATGGCAGGGATGCGTTTACCATAGCCTCCCAGGCGGACAATGCCGGCCGATCCGGGGACACCCACTTCATCAGAATTTCTTTTTTGGCATAATAGAGGAGGTGGGCAATGAGAAGCTTGGAATGATGAGAGCGCTGATCATCATCAGGAATGCCCAACAAGGCCAGGGAGGGCGTAGGGACCAGGTCAAGCTGCATCCGAAGGTTGATTTCATCAAAGACCGCACTCCAGTATGCCAAAATGACAGGGCATTCCCAGAACATATGTATGTACGACCCCTGGTGAAGTTTGCACCTAGGACACATAGGGTCCCGATCAGGGTACATCCTCTGCAATCTTACAGGAGTGTAGTAAACCCGGTGGAAAAACTTAACCTGGATCAACTTATCTCGGGATGATATTACAATCTTGGGTCCCCGTTCTAAACTATCCTCCCAATCCTCCCTATCCAAGGAGGGAATGTCCTCCTTCCAATATTCCCAAAGTTTCTCCATCCTGGGTATGTCAGTGCCCAGGAGAGCTCCATACAGCGTTGACAATGGCTTGTCCAGGTCCCCAGGCACTAATATATCTTCTATAGGATCCATTTTAAGAATAGGACTCTGAGGAAACTGAGCCACAGCAGCATGCCGCAACTGGAAGTATCGAAATAACATCCAGCCCGGCAGCTGGAACCGCTGAGACAACTGTGCAAAGGTCAGGAGAGTACCCATGGGCATAATGTCACTAATAGTTTTAACCCCGTATCTCGCCCACAGCTGGGGATCTGGAATAGTGTGGAAATGGGAAAGGGCAGGGTTACCCCACAGAGGCTGAGCAGGGGATAACTGGCCCGGTACGGAAAAGCGACGTGTCGCAGCCCTCCAGATTCGCCACGTGACCCTCGTCGGACCCGGAAGGACTCGGTACGCCCCCGGCCCCCTATAAATAAAGTTCCGGAGATCCAACAGGGACCCCAGGAAGGCAGCCTCCAAGCAGGTGGCCGCATTAGCTCTAGAACTCTGAAACCACCAGTAGGCGGACACCAGCATTGCCGCCCAGAAGTAGACCTTAAAATTAGGCAGCGCCAGGCCACCCAACTGAGGAGGAAGATACAACGTTCTAGGTACGAAATTTAAAGGAATATTTCACTTTTATTGTTTCACTTACAGGAATTATTAAAATCACTGCTGCCAAAAAAAACTGCAGTTTTTAAAACTTTTTTTTTGCATTGATACATGTCCCCTGGGGCAGGATCCAGGTCCCCAAACACTTTTTATTACAATAACTTGCATATTAGCCTTTAAAATTAGCACCATGTCTAACACAGTGACGTAAAATACTACGACGTGCTGAGAAAAATTAAGTTCAATGCTTCCGAGCATGCGTCGACTTGATTCTGAGCATGCGTGGATTTTTGACTGATGGACTTTCACACAGAAGATCGTTTTTTTCTATCGTTTTTTTATCCATAGGAAAATTTTAAAACATGTTCAATTTTTTTTCACTGATGGAAAATAGACCCACACACGTTCGGTTTGTCCGATGAAAACGGTCCATCGGTCTGTTTTCATCAGACAAACCGATCGTGTGTACAGGGCTTAAGCGACTTAATCACTAAAACATAGGAACTGGGATGCAGAAAATTTCAGCAGGTGTTCTGGAGTAATGAGTCAACATTTGAAATATTTGGCTGTAGCAGGAGGAAGTTTGTTCACGAAGGGCTGGAGAGCGGTACAATAATGAGTATCTGCAGGTAACAATGAAGCGTGGTGGAGGTTTCTTGGAAGTTTGGAGCTGCATTCCTGCAAATGGAGTTGGAGATTTGGTCAGGATCAATGGTGTCCTCAAAGGTGAGAAATACAGGTAGACAGTTATGCCGCATACACACGATCATTTTTCGGCATGAAAAAAACTACGTTTTCAGCATGTAGAAAAAACTTTGTTTTTTCCAACTTCATCATTAAGCCCTGGTTCACACTGGTGCGTTTTGACATGCGATTTGGCATGTCAAATCGCATGTCAAAACGGCAGATTTTGCCGCAAATTGCCGGCAATGGCAGTGTCCTAATCGGTGCGACGCTGCATCTGCGGCATTGCACCGATTTCAAAAAGTAGTCTCTGTACTACTTTTTGCGATTTCAGCCTGCGATTTACATTGACATCTGTGCAGAAACCTGCACAGATGTCTCTGAAATCGCGGCTGAAATCGGGACTGCCGGGCGGGAGTGAAATCGTGCGAGTTCAGCTGAACTCGCACTGCTTCACTCCCGCAGCCCAGTGTGAACCAGGGCTAAAACGACATTGCCCACACACCATTTTAAAAAAATGCTCTAGCAACGCGCGGTGACGTACAACACGTACAGCGGCACTATAAAGGGGAATTTCCATGAGGATGATGCCACCCTTGGGGCTGCTTTAGCTGATTTCCTGTCAGTAAAAGACGATTTGCGCTTTTCTGTCTGTTACAGCGTGATGAATGTGCTATCTCCATTACGAATGGTAGTTTTACCAGAATGAGCGCTCCCGTCTCATAACTTGCTTCTGAGCATGCGCGGGTTTCTATTGTCGTTTTAGCCCACACACGATTATTTTTTACAACCCGAAAAACAACATCATTTAAACGTGGTTAAAAAATGCAGCATGTTCGAATTTTTTTTTTGTCGTTTTTCAGAACCCGAAAAATGATTGTGTGTACGCGGCATCAGCGAGATGTGTGCTTGGCCCAAAATTTGTTCTGCATCAGGACAATGACCCCGAACACACAATCGGCTAGATTCAGGTAGGACTTACGCCGACGTATCTCGAGATGTGCCGCGTAAGTCTAAATTTGGCCGTCTTATCTATGTGTCGTACCCACAGAACTAGATATGCCCGAAAATAGGCTTCTCCCGACCAACGTAACTTTTCTACGCCAGCGTATCGTAGGCGCATATTTACGCCGAACGCATCTGGCGCACCCATTGATTTCCTATGCAAATATGCAAATGAGGGACATACGCCGATTCCCGAACATACGCACGTCCGGCGCAGGCTACGCGCAGTGCGCGTAAGCTGTACGCCCGGCCTAAAGTTACCCCTCATAAAGCAGAGTTAACTTTGCATCAGACTTGCACAAGTCAGCTTAAGAGTAGCTTCAGCAGCACCGTTACGGACGAGCTGAGCAACCACACTTGCAGGACAACACATGGCAGCCATGGTCCTAGCACTACTAATAGGTCCTCCGCCACGTAGGAGGGCACAGGAGAGGATATACCGCACGCGCATGAACATCTTTGGCATGGGTGATTCGGAGGTGTTTCACATTTTCAGATTCAGCCGTGAAGCCATCCAGGAAATAGCCACAGCCCTGCATGATGACATCACCAGCAAGACACACCGCTCACAAGCAGTGCAGCCACTGGTCAAGGTACTGGCAACACTGCATTTCCTTGCCAGTGGATCTTTTCAGCGTACAAGTGGAGTTGTGGCTGGGCTGTCACAATCCACCATGAGCAGATGTGTGCACCAGGTTGTCCCCGCAATCCTCAGACGCATGTCCCACCACATCATCAAACCCACCCAGGAGCACCTGCGGCAGAAGGCAATGCAGGATTTCTACAGAATTGCAGGATTCCCACGCAGCGTGGGGGCCATTGATTGCACACATGTAGCACTACGGCCCCCCCGTGACACAGAGGCAGCACAGTGGTCCAGTGAGTAGCACTTTCGCCTAGCAGCAAAAGGGTCGCTGGTTCGAATCCCGACCACGACACCATCTGCCTGGAGTTTGCATGTTCTCCCTGTGTCTGCGTGGGTTTCCTCCCACACTCCAAAGACATGCTGGTAGGTAAATTGGATCGTCCAAAAAAAAAATTGACCCAGTATATATGTATATGTGTGTATGACTGTGTGTCCATAGCGTGTCAAGATCCTACGGGGTAAAAATGACCGCACCAGCCAAGCAGACTCTGGCTGGAAAAAGTGCCCAGAGGCGATTCATTTCGCATGCGTTGCGCTATACAAGTCATTCATTCATTCATTCATTCATATACCGCAATCGGAAGCATTGGCATTCCATCAATGTACAGGTGATATCCCAATGCCCAATGCCTCATATGGCACGTCCGTGCCAAACACCCCGGGTCCAGTCACGACAGCTACATATACCGTCAAAGCAACATCCCAACGGAATTCGAACAGAACGTGTACGGAAACAGCTGGCTGGTTGGTGAGTGACATGGGAGTCAGGCATGACTGTCCGACCCCATGATGCAGATATGACGAGGGGCACATGCATGGCTAACATCTGCCTGTCTTTTCTCTTCCAGGTGACGCGGCATATGCACTTGGACCCCATCTCATGACTCCATTCCGGAATCCCCAAACCAGAGGAGAGAGACAATACAATGAAGCACACATACGTACCCGTGCAGTGGTGGAGCGCACATTTGGCCTCCTGAAGTCCCGTTTCCGATGCCTAGATAAGTCTGGGGGGACCCTCTTGTATTCCCCAAACTTTGTGTGCCAGATCATTGGTGCATGTTGCATTCTGCACAACTACGCCACGAGAAAGGGCAGATTGACTAGGCATGTGCAAAAGTGAAAAATTTGTTTTGTTTCGTTTCGTTTCAATTCGTCATTTAATACATTTCGTTAAGTTAGGTTCGTTACATGTGTTGAATTCGTTTTCGGAATTCGTTCGTTTTCGACCGAATTTCGAAAAATCCGGTCGAAATCGAAAATATTTCGCCCGTTTTTCGAATTCGTTCGTTTTCGACCGAATTTCGAAAAAAAAAACGGTCGAAATCGAAAATATTTCAACCAGATTAGAAAATAAATAGTCTCTTTTCGAATAGAATTTTTTTCGAATTAAATCCGAAAATGTATTTTTTTTTTTTCGAATTTCGATCGAATTTAGTCCGCGGGTATTCGATTCGGAATTCTAAAAAAAAATTATTTTCGAATTTAATTCGAAAAAAATTCTATTCGAAAAGAGACTTCTAATCTGGTTGAAATATTTTCGATTTCGACCATTTTTTTTTCGAAATTCGGTCGAAAACGAACGAATTCCGAAAACGGTCGAAATATTTCGCTAATATAGCAATTCGGGAATTCGTATGCATCCGAATGTCCGAATAATGGAAAATTCGTCCGAATTTCGATTCGGAACGAAACGAAATGCACATGCCTAAGATTGACCTATGTGATGACCTGAGCCCCGAACCAGACAGTCCCCCCATGTTCGAGGATACCCAGTCTGCTGAAGAAACAGCAGTCAGGAGGGTCCTCGTGGTAGGCATCTTTGCACGTTAAAAACACACATTCAGCATGGCACACGGACAATGCACGCATGCACACCACTCACACACACCACATCCACATCACATTGGTTTAGCTCAAGTCCACCAACACGGGACTTGGGAGCAGCAACGCCGCGCCAAGGCACCAATCATGTTGCTGTCCATTCATACCACATTTACACGGTCGTGGGGATCACGTCTCCTCGACAACCCAGGGTGACACCCCTTACTGGCAGGAGTGCCACCCCCACATTCACACACCAGTCACACTGTAGCTGCACTACTGTCCATGTGCAGTTTTTTATAAAAAAGGCTCTCCACCAGAGCATAACGAAAAATAAAAGTCTCTTTATCAGAGCATAACGAAAAATAAAAGGCTATTCACCAGAGCATAACAAAAACGAAAAGGCTCTTCACCAGAGCATAACGAAAAAAAAAAGCATCAATTGCCCTTGCGTGGGCTACGCCTGGTTCCCCCGGCTCCTCAGTTGCCTGGGGGGAGCCTCAGGTGGGGGGTGGGGCATCAGGAGCAGGCTCATCCTCAGGTCTGCCAGGTGCTGGCTGCCTGCCCTCCAACGCAAGGGCAATGCGGGTGAGCACCTCGTTGGTCTCAGCCTGCATCTGCAGCTGGTGGTTTGCTGCAGGTGGCGCATCCTCTGCCTCCCCCCCACTGATGTCCTGCAGACTGTCGGGAATCTGTGCTGCGGATACCAGGCTGTCTGCGACACGCCGCATGTGACGGACAATAGCACCCACATGTCAGGTCTGGCGGGCCTGATGCCTGGCCAAATTTTCTTGGATCGCATCAGAAACACCCCTGGTTTTGCAGATGGCCTTCTTAGGGGCAGGAGAGGCTTGGGGCCATGTATATGGGGAGGCCCTGGAGGAGCTTCCTCTGATGGAGGAGGATTCTGAGGGGCTTCCTCTGATGGAGGAGGATGGTGAGGGTGGTCCCCTGATGAGGGAGGAGGGTTGGGAGAGACCAGGGATGATGGGATCCTCAACAAGGTAGAACACTTCCTCCAGGTTCCCATGCTCCTCCTCTACTTCCTCCAGAGGTGAGATGTGGGCACTCACATCCCTGGATGGTGTGGGTTTCACAGCAGACACCGACGGCCCAGCTCCCTCCAGCACATCTGTGGATGACACAAAACATTCACATGTTGGTGGACCCACACACTTGTCACATGTTTCTTTCCACGCCCTCACATGCTACACACCTGATAGGAGATAAAACACACTTACCTGACCTCAAGGACTGGTCACCGGAGTTGAATCCCTCCATGCCCTCCACCTACTCCCGCTGCAGGCATTGGGCGATCACCTCCTTCTCAACCGCACAGTACAGGCTGTACTCCTCCCGTGCCCATGGCATGCTTCCTTATAGTGGCCAGCTTCTCTTTGACCTGACGTCTCAGGTCATTAATTTTTTTTTGGACATCCTGGGGGGTCCTCTTCGCAATACCCACGGTACATGTATAAATGGAAAAAAAGTTTTAAAAACAGTTGTTTTTTCAGGAGCAGGACTACTGAAAAACGACCATTTTTAAAACTTTTTTTCCATTGATACATGTTCCCTCGGGCAAGACCCGTGTTCTCAAAGACGTTTTCACAGACAAACTATAGACACACAGCAGGTACAATATTTAAAGGAATTTTTCTTTTAATTTAAGCATCATTAAAATCACTGCTCCAGGAGCAGTGATTTTAATGATGCTTAAATAAAAAAATTAAAAAAAATTCCTTTAAATATTGTACCTGCTGGGTGTCTATACCTGTGAGAACGTCTTTAAATAACACAATCACCTGCCTGCCAGTAAATTAGGAAGAACTGATCTAGCTAAGCTATACAGTGTATAAATATATGTACAACTTGAAAATTAAGCTAAACTGACTAGCCTGCCTGCTCTATCTAGCTATATAAAAAGACTATCTCTCTGTCTCTCTGACTGATCTCGGTTCAGCGCTGGAACACACTACACAAGGCCGCCCAGCAGGCAGCCTTATATAGTGTGGGGCGTGTGCTAAAGCCCTGAGCCTTTGTGCAAGGAGGAACAGGATTAGCACTGCCAGACCCCTACAAAATGACCTCCAGCAGGCCACTGGTGTGAATGTCTCTGACCAAACAATCAGAAACAGACTTCATGGGGGTGGCCTGAGGGCCCGACATTTTCTAGTGTGCTCTGTGCTCACTGCCGGACACTGTGGAGTTCCATTGGCATTTTCAATTGAACACCACTGGTGCCCCATGCTTTTCACAGATGAGAGCAAGTTCACCTTGAGCATATGTGACATACGTTAAAGGGTCTGCAGAAGCCGCGGAGAATTTTATGCTGCCTGTGACATCGTTTAGCATGACCGGTTTGGTGGTGGGTCAGTGATGGTCTGGGGAGCCATATCCATGGAGGGACGCACAGACCTCTACAGGCTACACCAGTGTTTCTCAACTCCAGTCCTCAAGGCACCTCAACAGGTCATGTTTTCAGGATTTCCCTCAGATGAAATGGCTGTGGTAATTACTAAGGCAGTGAAACTGATTAAATCACCTTGTGCAAACTAATAGAAAGCCTGAAAACATGACCTGTTGGTGCACCTTGAGGACTGGAGTTGAGAAACACTGGGCTACACAATGGTACCCTGACTGCCATTAGGTATCGGCATGAAATCTATGGACCCATTGTCAAACCCTACGCTGGTGCAGTGGGTCCTGGGTTCCTCCTGGTGCACGACAATGCCCAGCCCCATGTGGTGAGAGCATGCAGCTGGAGGATGTAGAAATTGATACCATTGAATGGCCCCCACGCTTACCTGACCTAAATCCAAAAGAACACCTCTGGGACATTATGTTTCGGTCCATCCGGTGCCGCCAGGTTGCACCTCAGTCTGTTCAGGATCTCAGTGATGTTCTGGTCCAGATCTGGGAGGAAATACCCCAGGACACCATCCATTGTCTCAGCATGCCCTGATGTTGTCAGGCATGCATACAAACAGTTGGGGGCCATACAAACTACTGAGGACCATTCTGAGTTGTTGCAATGAAAATTCAGCAAAATGAACTGGCTTGCTGCATAATTTTTTCACTTTGATTTTCGGGGTGTCTAAATTCCACCCTCTGTAAGTTTATAATTTTAATTTCCATCCAATTTCAATGTGCCATCCTTTCATTCCTAACACATTACCCAGTCCATATCAGTATAGATATCCAGCATGAGATTTTTGCCCATTGAGATCTGATATGTTTTTAAAGTGTTCCTTTAATTTTTTTAAGCTATATAAATATATATATAAATATATATTTTACCATTTAAGGGGATATTGGCAGAAACATCTCTCTCTGGTGACCTCTAGGCTCAACTTTCATGTCTTGAATGGAAACTCTCTCTGTTGGATTTATTCTGAGCTTTGTTGTGCTCCAGCCTCTTGCTGGATGTTCCAGTGTAGTATATGGAAAATCCATCAGAGGCTAGGTGATAACATACAACAGTCGTTCTCAACCTTTTTACCCCCGAGAAACCATTTCAGCTATTTTGGGGAACCCCTTCTAAAATGTATAGAGTATGTGGGAAAAGTGCTTCTTACTGGTCAATGCCACCCTTACAGTGGTGACCACTGACCAGAATGCCACCCTATAACCCAGCTAAGAAGATTACTGGTGTCATGATGCTGGTTAAGAATGGTGGACACACGGTATACTGACATAAAGCAGAGCAAGAAATATTGTACTTACTAGATGAATAAAAATAATATACATTCTTAGGTTTTTCACTATTGGGTGATCAAAGCTGATAGGCTTAAAGTTTGGGTGTAATTTTTTAAGGACAAATGGCAGCCTAAAATAGTACCTCAAGCCATTTGATACTTGGTAAACACTAGAGAACTATGATACTATAAAAGTGTTACTCTAAACTCTAAAGCAACCTTATATCTATGATTACCCAAACAGTATGGCTTCATCCTTCTTAGTCATTGTAACACAGTCAGGCAGGGAATAGAGTAGGCTTTTGTAGTTTGATTTGTGTATAATGTTCTTTACATTCCAGTATTTCTGGCGCCACAGGCAAGTAGATTAAAATAACATACAGCGGAATTGCACAATATACATGTGCCTAATCACAGCAAATGAAAAAGGACAAGAAACTCTCAAAATGAAGTTAGGTATGTAAAGTAGTCTTGGATTAAAATGAGAGACCTGACCGTAACTGATTAATGTATAGTATAGTTACAATCTATATGTAATGTATGCCTGCACACTACACAAAAGAGGTTTAATAGTTTACAGGGACAGTTTTCATCCTGGAATACCCCTGCATAGCAGTATACCCCCATAGGTGCTGCTAAGTGATGTGGCCCACCTGCCACCCTGCACAGACGGGCGTGCAGGGTGGCACGCCCGTCTCAGTCCCTCTCAGGAAGAAATCGGTCTATGTGCTTATTTTTTGTTATTTTTACTAGGGAATTTAACTTGGATGGGGTAAGGGTCCTTTCACACGGAGCGGACCGTTTTTGTGTCCACTCCGTGTGTGTGCGTCGGCTCAGCGGGGATCATCCGTAATCCCCGCTGAGCTGTCGGCGGATAGGGTGGTCCCCACACACTGTGCAGAGACCGCCCTGTCTTTCCTTCACTCTCCCCTATGGGGAATCGGATGAATACGGACCGTAAATGGACTTGTAAAAAACGAACGAACGGTCCGCACATGTGAAAGGGGCCCAAGAGGATTATAAATAGCCCAGCAAATTATATATTAATCAATTGGCAGATTGTATATAAATAGATTGGCAGGTTGTAAATAAATCAATTGAGACAATTACTGTATATATACACTTCTCTGTACACATCAGTCTCCTCCAGCACTTTCCATGCTTGCAGGCTATTCCTCTTCCATCCTCATGCACAACTCTTTATCTCCTAGGAGCTGCTAGCACATGTTTAGGTCTGACACTGGCTCAGCCAGGCCTTAGCAATTGCCTTTTGCAGGCAGGGACTGTGGGGCCTATGGTGTAGGAAGAAATGCAGTCTTTAGTGCTAGCTGTCCTACTGGTGGACTACTGCTCCCAGTCAGCCCTCTTCAGGCCCTGCCACCCCTCCTGGCTGCAGCTGCCTGACTTCACTGGCCATGACATTACAGTCCTCACTACTGGCTCTGCACCTTGTCTCTGACTGCATTCTCCCAGTCCTCTCAGGCATGCCTCCCCAGTCCTCCTGACCGCACATGTCACTCACTAGCCCTCCTGGCTGCAACCGGTGGTTCCCTCTTGAAGACTTGCCAGGCAGTACTAGCTCCTGCTGTGCCTCCTGCTCATAGCCTCCACGTTTTCTTGGAGGGCTCCATCCTGCACCCAAGACAAGGCCCAAGGTCACCCCCCTCCCTCAAAGGCCCCAACAGCCTAGTACTCCATCCTCAGTTCTTCCACCCGACAACTTCTCCCCAGCTGGGCTGAATCTAGGCATTTAAGCAGGCCTTCCCCCAGCCAATCCAGGTTGGGGATTGGTCAGGGCTGCTTAGAACACCACAGGCAGCTCTACCTCTCCTCTCCTCCTCTCCTTCCAGAATCCTCTAGAAGGACCAATAGTCGTCCGAAAATCTGATTGTGTGTACGAGGCTTTACATTGGGAAATATCAGTATAGACTTGTTTTTAAATCCTTATACCAGGGGTTAACAACTGGTAGATCATGACCCGCCATCCCAGAGCATCAACCAGAGTGCAGTGCAGAGGGACTACTTGTAAAGTTAGAGCTGTAGTAGGGAGCATAAGCCGCATAAGCTGATGCCTCCTCTGTAGTGCTGGCTCCTGTTCCTTTCGGAGTGATGCCAGCTGCGCTTCACCTCTTATCCCTACTAGCGGTCTCCAGAGTGGTGCCAGCAACAGGAAAGAAGAGATATTCAGGTCAGTTTGAAGCAATACACTGGGTATAATAGTATAGGTCTGTTTCAGACTGATGTGCTATGGTTTTCCCACATTGCCGGTAGACATGTGCATTCGTTTTCGTCCGAATGCATTTTTGTCCGAATTTTAGGTATTTTCGTTATCATTTTAACAAACGAAAACGAACGCACAGAATACGAAAACCGAAAGATCCGACATAAACAAATGCTTTATTTTAGTTTTCGGTGGTCGAATATGCCTAACCTTAACTCTATTAGTCCAAGATTATTCTACATAGAGAGAAAAGATTTGGCATTATAGAGAGAAAAGATTTGACATTATAGAGAGAAAAGATTCGACATTATAGAGAGAAAAGATCGCTGCTGGAATTGGGTGGGGGAAGTAAAATAAAAATAATGATGAATGTTATTGGCTGATTGTAACCAAAGAGGAGGAGCAGTAAAATAGCTAGGACTAACTTGACAATTCAACATGAACGACGAAGATTCGACAAAGCATCGAAAAACATACAAACTTTGAATCTGTCATTGAAGGCTTATGGTGTCTGTTGATAGTTCTAAGAAGATTTGACGGAGCAACTAAACTGTATGACGCTGCAATCATACATTTCCGGTCAAATGCTCGGCCCATAGGCTATAGAAAAATTCTAATGTTGATTGACTAGTAATAATAATAAATAAATATAATTACCGTATTTATCGGCGTATACCGCGCACTTTTTTCCCCTTAAAATAAGGGGGAAATCGTGGGTGCAAGATATACGCCGATACCCGCTTCCCGCGCTCAGTTTGAACTGAGCCGCCGACATATACCGAGTGCAGTACACTCGGGTACATACGGCAAGGCTCGGCTTCGCTCGTGCTCATGCATAAACGTCACAGAGCGTGAGCACGAGCGAAGCCAAACCTTGCCGAATGTACCCGAGTGTACTGCATTCGGTATATGTCGGCGGAGGCATTCAAACTGAGCGCGGGAAGCGGGGATTCGACTCGAGACAGCGCTGGAGAAGCTGGGAGGACACCGAAGACGGACGTCAGACTGGACAAGGCCGCCGATGGACGCCGCGCAAGACACCAAAACTGTAAGTACTAAAATGTTTTTTTTACAGGAATTTCGGGTGGACATTAGGGGTGCGTGCTATACGCGGGAGTGCGCAATACCCCGATAAATACGGTATTACTAGTCATACAACATTAGAACTCTACTATAGCTTGTAGGTGGAACATTCGACCGGAAAAGTATGATTGCAGCGTCGTACAGTTTTGCTGCTCCGTCAAATCTTCTTTGAACATTCAACAGACAGTCAGACACCATAAGCCTTCAATTACAGATTCAACCTTAACTTGTTCGGATTTTCGGACAAATGCAATTTCCAACGAAAAACAAAATAAATAAAAACAAATTTTGGGAGTAACTAAATAAATGTATTTTTCGGATGAAAACGATTTTCCGAAACAAAATATTTCAGTGCGCACATGTCTAATTGCCGTGCAATACACCTGCAGCTTTCCAGAGTTTGCTAAGCTTAGCCGTAGACTTCTAGTATATCCTGCATGTTGGGTGAATTGCAGGAGTTTTGATGCACTTTCAGAAAGTCCACCACACCTGCAGGCAGGACCGCCATCAGGGGGGTACAGGCATTACACCTGTAAGGGGCCCGATGGTCCCCAGGGGCCAGGGCACAAAACCCACCATTTTTTTTTCATTTGACCCCCCACCTCTAGAAACTTGCGGCAGGGGCCTGCCCCAACCATCTCCCTCCTTTTTTTTCCCTCTGACCCCCCACCTTTAGCAACTCGTTGCAGGAGAGAGGCCTCCCCCCCTGGTTCTCTGCTCCAGGGGGGCCCTGCCTAAAGCTGTGTAAGGGGCCCCAACATTTGTGATGGCTGCCCTGCCTGCAGGATATAATAAGCCCCAACTGCACCTCCCCTAGCTGCAGCGGCCAGGGGTTTACACGTATTAAAGCCCTAGCAGGAGTTATACGCTCTGTCACGGTTGGTGGGTGTAGCTAGGGTTGCCACCTCATCCCTTTAAAACTGAACACATTTTAATCACACAGGTTCTGTGGCTGATTAAGGTGGTAATTAAATTCACTTGGTGCCTTATCTGCAATAAATTAGCCTCAGAACCTGTGTATTTCATATGTGTTCAGTTTTAAATGGATGAGGTGGCAACCCTAGGTGTAGCACCTGCCAAGCATGACCCATTCAAGTGCCCAAGGCCGCTCTGCAAATGCCTGACGACTTTGTGCAGTACAGCAAACAAGGGGTTAAAGCAGGCAGCCTTGTTTTGCTGTCGCACCACCTGCTTTATCCCCTTGGACCCTGCAGAAGCTTGCAGTTGGGGGGAACTTGCAGAATGGCCCCATTAAGTTAAATAGGCTTAGGCATGTGCATTTCGTTTCGTTCCGAATCGAAATTCGGACGAATTTTCCATTATTCGGACATTCGGATGCATACGAATTCCCGAATTGCTATATTAGCGAAAAATTTCGACCGTTTTCGGAATTCGTTCATTTTCGACCGAATTTCGAAAAAAAAATGGTCGAAATCGAATTTTTTTTTTTTTTTCGAATTCCGAATCGAATACCCGCGGACTAAATTCGATCGGAATTCGAAAAAAAAAAAAAAAAAATTCGAATTTAATTCGAAAAAAATTCGATTCGAAAAGAGACTATTTGTTTTCTAATCTGGTTGAAATATTTTCGATTTTGACAGTTTTTTTTCGAAATTCGGTCGAAAACGAACGAATTCGAAAAACGGTCGAAATATTTTCGATTTCGACCGTATTTTTCGAAATTCGGTCGAAAACGAACGAATTCCGAAAACGAATTCAACACATGTAACGAACCTAACTTAACGAAATTTATTAAATGACGAATTGAAACGAAACGAAACGAATTTTTCACTTTTGCACATGCCTAAATAGGCTGTGATTGGCAGGTGCTCACCCACTAAAAGCAATAGGGGGTTTAATTCCTGCTGTGGCATGTGTACACCTTTAACGGCTGCCTCAGCAGCTAAAGGGGGTAGGGATTGAGGGTGCTAAAATTGTGATCCATCCACAGGGTTTTACCACCCCTAACTATATGTGTGAACGAGCCCAAAGTGTGCTGCTGCCTAATGCAACTATGGGTTTATTCACAAGTGCAGCAGTCACTGCTGCTCCCCTGGAAAGCGATCTGAATGTGTTTGACAGGTGGTGAGGATGCGATATGTTGCCTCATTACCACCTGATTAAAATTGCCGTGCAATGCACACGATTGTGACGCGGTAGTATGGCAATTAGAGTTTTACATCAGGTGTGAGGAGGCGACACTGTGCCTAGTGATCTTTGACTTGCTGTTCAGATCTCCACCTTTTTAAGGTTGCCTACCCTTGCCCCATACTAATATACTGTATAACACCTCTTAATAAAAAAGCATCAGGAACCATAGGTAACTTAGATAACATAAGTAATATAGGTAATAAACTATATTGTGTTATTGCATAATTACCAACCATTAGGTCACTGTTAGTTCCACTGTGCCGTGCCAACAGTGCACTTGTGTCCCAGACAGAGATTACGTGCTGAGCTTTTATACTGTTCATTTGAGAAAGTTATTCAGACATAAATGTTTCTTATGGACTGACATTTTGTTTCTCAGCAGTTTAGTGCCTGGTCATTTTTCAGCTCCCTGTTGATAAGGATCATATATTACCATGTCTCCTAGTGTCATATCCTGGTCTTGGATGAACTGTTTACCACCCTAGGCTGCCAACAATTCCTCATTACTTTGTAATACAACTCCGGTACAAAATCAGGACAGATGGCCACTCATGTGTGCTGAACAAACTTCAGTCTTACAACATCTCTGCTACACACACAACAGCGTTTGATGGTGAAGAGAAACTTTTTTTAAACTGTAATCAGTTGAAGCACTTCCTAATACTTGCCAGAGTTTAGGTTAAAAGGCAAAACAAATCAAGCATACACATACTCTTTAAAGGAGTTGTAAACCCTCATTTTTTTTTTTTTAAATAACAAACATATCATACTTACCTCCACTGTGCAGTTTGTTTTGCACCGAGTGGCCCCAGTCATCATCTTCTGGGGTCCCCCAAAGGTGCTAGTGGCTCCTGAGTCCAGCATTTGCATCCACAGACACAGAATGCCAGAATCGGCCCCATCCCCCGGTGCTGGCGTCATTAGATTTGATTGACAGCAGCGAGAGCCAATGGCTGCGCTGCTATCAATCTATCCAATTGTAGCGGGGTCATGCCATCATTGACTATTGTTAGCGATGCAGACCTGAATCCCCACCAGTGCTCCAGTGGTATTGTACTTTTGTGTTGTATTTCTTAACAGCAATGCATTGTGGGACTGAAAGTACCAGGAGAAATGGACTCCATTGACAATTTGTAGGAACAGACTACATTTCCCACAATGCTTTGCCTTCCTGGGGCACATGACACCTCCGCACAGCCTTATGGGGGAGGTTACTTAAAGGAAGGGCGGAGCTGTTTTCGCTCTCTTGGGATCTACGTTCTCCCCTCTGCAGAGCCGGGGAGAGCAACTACAGCCAAGCAGCTAGGCCTGAAGCCTGAAGGGGATCCATCTGGAGACCAACCACCCGGAGAGGGACCAGACTAAGTGCCTGCAGTTCATGCTTTCAGAAGACGGAGGAACTCACCAGCTGACTAACGTAACAGTGGGGAGCTGTTGATCCGGAGATTGTGTGTTGCGGACTGTCTGGCGCGTTTTCTTCCGTGAAGGCCTTAGACGGACTGAGTCTGCTCGGGTGAGAGGGCACCTGCCCGATTTTCAATAATACCTTAGTTTAGAAAGTCAGCAGTACTCCATCAGACGGAGCTACGTGTTGTGTGCTGTTTTAACACAGAGGCCTAGTGTCAGACAGTCACACTAGCAGGATTGACTGACTGGACGATCGGTCCACAAGCATTTGTGTTCTTTTTTTTTTCTTTCAATCGTTTTTTATTAGGTTTAACATAAGTACAAGTACAATAGGAAAATTGTACGTCACGCACTGACGTAGCGGAACAACAACCCTCAGTGAGGGAAACATAACTTTGTTATCACATAAAGGTAATCAATTACATTTTAAATCTAGACGCACTGTGGTCTCCTCCCCTTCCCAGCCACCCCCAATGGGCTCTATTAGTGGTCCAGGAAGGGGGGGGCCGACATCGTATATATAGAGAAGGAGGGGGGATAATCCCCTCGAGGTGTGTAATGGAGACTTAAGGGTCTACATACATGCCAGCTGGTCGGTGGTCATATTGTTCGGTCAAGAAGGGTCTGGTTATCAACTTATAGTGTCTGATACATCACATTGCCATCGCAGCCCTGGGGCAGTGTACCCAGGGACTCCAAGCCAGTCGGCATTTCGCACTTCGGGCGGCACCGGCCGCCGTTATGGTTTCATAGCTATAGTGAAGGTCCACTAGGTCAATAACTTGGTCAATAGTTGGGGCCTTCTCTGATCTCCAAAGTCTCGTTAAACACAGTCTCGCGGACAGTAATATGTGTGTAGTAACGTATCTAAGGGGAGGAGGTATGTCCTCAATAGTCAGATTGAGCAAAGCAAGTTCAGGAGTGGGGGGCACCACGTGTTTGGTAATTGTGGATATGAGATCAAATGTGTTCTTCCAGTATGGTTGGATGGAGGGGCAAGCCCAGAATGTGTGGAGCATGTCTCCTCTAAGAGATTTGCACCTCCAACATAGATCGGAGGCTTGGGGGTTGTAGGAAGCCAATCTGTCCGGCGTCAGATACCACCGCAGAGAGATTTTTTGGGTAAGTTCCCAAAGTGCAGAGCACTTTGTGGAGGTGTAAACTGACTGAATTGCCTTTGTCCATTGTTCATTAGAGAAGGTACGAGCCAAATCTGTCTCCCAACGAAGGTGGGAAGGCGATTTGGTAAATTGGGTTTTCATGTGCAATAGATTGTAGAAGTGGGAGATGCCCTTAACACGGGTGTCTGGGTCAGTGAAAAGTTTCCAAGTCTTTGGAGGGATGGTGTAAACAGGCAGTGGTATTGTCTTAATGCAGTGGTAAAGTCTTACATAAGTAAAGAGTTCAGTAGCGGGGAGGTCGAACTCCCTCTGGAGTTGGGAGAAGGGTTTAGGGTTACCGCTTTGAATTATTTGGTTCAAGGAACGGATTCCTTTGAGGGTCCAGTTGGCTAAGGGCAAGTCTGGCGAGAGATAGTGAAGAGATTCTAGGGGTATTTGGTCAGGTAGAGGAGAGGTGCTACCTGTAGTACGAGTGATTAATTGGACCCAGGCTCTGGCGGTTGCTTTCATGGAAGGTGATAGAGAGGACGGAATCGTCGCTCCTAAAGGTATACTCATAATCCAGTGTTTGAGCGAGGGACGTGCGAGAGAGAGGCGTTCTATCTGTCCCCATAGAGACGCAGGGCGCTCACTGAACCATTCGGGAAGTTGTGCGAGGTGATAGTCCTCGAAGTCTATGGATCCTGCGCCACCAGCTAGTTTATGTTTGATCAGTTTTGAGTGGGCACACCGAGGTTTTTTGCCTTTCCAGAGGTGTTGGGTGAGAAGTGACTGAAGGGATCTGAAAAAGGACGTGGGAAGTGGTATAGGCAGCGTTCTGAAATAGTACAGAATCTGTGGTAGACAGAGCATTTTAAAGGCTGCCAGCCTACCTGACCAGGAAAGTTTGTGTTGTGTGATGTGTTGAGAGTCCGAGCGGATTTTGTTAAGGAGGGGCTGAAAGTTGGCTGAAAAGAGAGTCTTAGTCGTGCGAGTCAGTTTAATCCCCAGGTAGGATATGTCATTGTCCGCCCAGGTGAACTGGTGCTGCAGTTGCAGCAGGTTTTTAGTAGTGGCGTCCAGGTTAATATCAAGTATAAACGATTTAGATGTATTCACTTTATAATAGGAGACAGTGCTAAACCAGGTAAGTATTTTCTGTACTTCTACCAGGGAAGAAGCCGGGTCAGTGAGAATTAGGATTACATCATCCGCAAAGAGACTTATTTTATGGGATGTATGGCCAATTCGCATACCGGAGATGGAGGGGTTTGTTCTGATTTGTGTAGCGAGGGGTTCCATGAGCAGGTTAAAGATGAGGGGAGATAGTGGGCAACCTTGCCGTGTACCATTGGTAATAGGGAAGGACCTTGAGACCTTGGCTGAAAAGAGAGTCTTAGTCGTGCGAGTCAGTTTAATCCCCAGGTAGGATATGTCATTGTCCGCCCAGGTGAACTGGTGCTGCAGTTGCAGCAGGTTTTTAGTAGTGGCGTCCAGGTTAATATCAAGTATAAACGATTTAGATGTATTCACTTTATAATAGGAGACAGTGCTAAACCAGGTAAGTATTTTCTGTACTTCTACCAGGGAAGAAGCCGGGTCAGTGAGAATTAGGATTACATCATCCGCAAAGAGACTTATTTTATGGGATGTATGGCCAATTCGCATACCGGAGATGGAGGGGTTTGTTCTGATTTGTGTAGCGAGGGGTTCCATGAGCAGGTTAAAGATGAGGGGAGATAGTGGGCAACCTTGCCGTGTACCATTGGTAATAGGGAAGGACCTTGAGAGCATACCCGTAGTGAACACTTGGGCTGAGGGGGCGGAGTAAAGAGCCATAACATCATTAAAAATAAAGCCCTGAAAGCCAAATCGTTGGAGCACCGATCTGAGATAAGACCAGTGAACCCTATCGAACGCCTTCTCTGCGTCCAGAGAGAGGAGCAGAGAAGGTGTTCCTGTCGATTCTGCATGGTGAATCAAATTCGTCAGTCTTCTAGTGGCATCTGATGCCTGTCTGCCTATGGTGAAGCCGGTTTGGTCCTTATGGATGAGGGTGGGCATGATCATTTTCAGTCTGTTTGCTATGGTTTTGGCGTAAATTTTCAAATCTAAATTTAGCAGCGAAATTGGGCGGAAATTTTGAGGCCTGTTCGGCTCCTTTCCTGGTTTCGGTATCGTTACCACGAGGGCATTTAAAACTTCAGGCGCAAATTGAGAGGAGGAGGCAGCAGTACTGAACATCCCGGTCATGTGAGGGACTAGGTGGGCATAAAATTGTTTGTAATATTCCCCGGAGAGCCCATCTGGGCCCGGGGCCTTGTTAGAGGGGAGTGATTTAATAGTCAGCAGGATTTCCTGGTCCTTCAGCGGAGCATTGAGGGACGATAAATGTTCACTGGACAGTGTAGGTAATTTAATGGATTGGAGGAAGCTGTCAATGTCTTCTGGCGTAGGTTGCGGGGTATGGGGGTCTTGATTTAAATTATACAGATCTCTATAGTAGTCACTGAATGCATTAGCTATGTCTTGGGGGTTCGTCAGGGACTTATTTGTGTGCGGGTGAAACAGTTGTGAGATAGTAGCTTTGGCACGTCTACTCTTTACTTGTCGTGCAAGTCGTTTTACAGCCTTATTGGACGTGGAGTATACAGAAGCCTTCACTTTCCTGTGAAGATATTCGTAGGAGTGGAGAAGTAGTGTTCGGAGTTCACGCCTAAGGGACATGAGTTGGTCTAGCAGTAAGGGGTGGGGGCTTGCCTTATTTTTAGATTCTAAGGATGCTATGTGAGATGTTAAATCATCGATACGCTGCGTCCTCTTCCGTTTATGAATAGAACCTATTTTCATAAGCACTCCTCTCATATAGGCCTTGTGAGCTCTCCACAGTACCCCAGGGTCAGACACTGAGCCCATGTTGAGAGCAAAGAAGTCTTTGATGTGGCCGGCAATCTCCATTGCATAATCGGCGTGTTCTAAAATACAATTGTTCGCTCTCCATATAAAGGAGTTTTGGGGCCTAGTGGAGAGTTCGATGGTGATCGAGATTGGGGCATGGTCTGACCAAGTGGCAGTGTGGATCGCCGAGGCAGATATTTTTTGTAAGAGCCATTTATCTGATAAGAACAAATCAATTCTCGAGTACGAATTGTGCCTAGGGGAAAAAAAAGTGAAGTCTTTCTCAGTTCCGTGGTGGCATCTCCATATGTCAAACAAGTTGTGAGATGAAAGCATTTTTTTCAGTGGGGAGTCTCGCCGGCCGGTTGCTGACGTGGTGTCAAGAAGGGAATCAGGGGCAAGGTTAAAGTCTCCACCTATAATCAGGTGCCCTTGTTGAAAAGGGACGAGTGTTCGTAAGATTTTGTGGAAAAATTTCCTCTGGTGGGTATTTGGGGCGTACACGTTGACAAGGGTGAATTGCTTTTTGTCGATAGTACATATCAAAAATATATATCGGCCTTCAGGGTCCAAGATCACATTTAGGGGTTGGAAATCAATGGAGTTGTGGATCACTATCATAACTCCCCTGGTTTTGGTAGAATAGGAAGCATGGTAGACATGGGGAAATTGTGAGTCCTTGCATAGACGTGTGTCCGATTGGAGGAGGTGCATCTCTTGAGTAAAGACAATATCACCATGAAGAGCCTTAACGGTTCTCCAGAGTGAGTGACGTTTGGCTGGGTGATTGAGCCCATTAACATTAAGCGAAATGAGGTTGAGTGGCATCTTGAGCAATCAGTGCAGGTGTACAACAGAAAAACACTTACAGTTAGGCGATCCCGCCGACTGTGACATTAGAAAGGAGGCCACCCAGGGGGAAACCAGAGAAGACTAGAACTCAGCTGTACAATGGAGGCTAGAGCTGCGGAAAGAACAATATGTTACAACAAGAGGAAAAACAATACCGTGGCAGTATGTGAAACAATTTGTGGATCAAAAAAAGTCACACCAGAACAAAAAAAAAAAAAATAACAGGAGAGGAAAAATAAACCAAAGGAGAACTATCCTTCAGGCGGAAGAGATTCTGATGAGGGAACTGAGTAGTAAGATCTGGGTGGTACCCACTTTGGAAGGTAGCACAACAAAGGAGGTGGGGTTTAACTCAACCGCGACCTCCGTCAGGGGCAGAACAGTCCAACAAAACAGGAGCTGAAGTAATTTAGGGAACGTTCAGTCAGGACCCGTGGGAGAAGGGTCGAAGTAAGTGGCCCGTTGTCGTGCAGAGGTTCATGACATGTCCACATTGTTCGGGTGCGGGTTCAGGTTCCGGCGGGATGAGTTGCGGTCATCGCGAGGTGGGAGTGAGTCGGGGGTCTCAGGCAGTATACCCCAGGAGCGTAGGAGGTGGATACCTTTGTTGAGGTCGGTGACCACATGAGACTTCACGTTGTGAGTGATGAGTAGCGAAGCAGGATATCTCCACTTGTACTGGATCTTGTGATTTTGGAGACCCTTGGTGACTGGGCTTAATTGTCTCCGCAGTTGGAGGGTGTATTTCGAGAGGTCTGGAAACAGCTGAAGATCTGTGTACGGAGCTGGTAAAGGTGTTTTAGCTTTAGCACCATACATGAGGTTTTCCTTAACATGGAAGAAATGTATACGCATCAGCACGTCTCTTGGTACCGTGGCAGCAAGATGGGATGGTTTTGCGATCCTATGGATCCGATCTATGATGATGTCGCGTGACGTCGCGTCTGGGAGTATGAGGTGAATGAGCTCCTTGGCGTATTTAGGGAGATCTGCAGGAAGTATGGATTCAGGGACCCCCCTAAGTTTAACGTTGTTCCTGCGAGATCTGTCTTCTAAATCCGCGAGTTTGGCGCGCATCCATGATTATTCCTCCCTGACATCATGGTACATGTCAATAACGCCATTCACCGTTGAGGTACATTCTGTCATGCTGCCTTCTATGTGGGAGACTCTGTCTTCTAAAGAGTGGATGTCTGAATTAATCTTGGTGAAGAGAGAGGACAAGTCAGTCATCAGGGATGCTTGTAAAGATAGGAGCATGTCCTTTAATGTAGAGTCCAGCACTGGTTGGCCAGATGTGGGGAAAGACGCCATTGAGGAGTGTAAGGCCTGGTTGGACAGAAAAGCCGGGGCCTCGATTTGTGACATGGCCGGCCGACAAGGCGGTGCGTCCAGCCGCATCTTAGTTTTAGCCGGACTGCTGGTGAGGGGATCTCTGTCCAGGGGGTGGTCGGAGGGTGCAGGGGGGGTCTGAGTGCCTGATCCATCCGGATAAGCATTCGGGGTAGCATTGTGAGTGTCCCGCAGCGCGGTCTGGCCCGCGCCATTTCTACTAGCACTGACCTTCTCCGCCGGCTTGAAGGAGAACTCTGTTAGCTTGTGAGGCTTGTACTCGGTCAGCCTCTTCCTCGATGTGGTCTCTGAGGTCCCGTGCATGTCCGGAGCAAGGATGGCGGTGAGTGAAGTAGCTGAAAGGGCCGTCGTAGCGGTGTTGTTCTCCCTGGGCTGACGAGCTATGAAGCTAGGCTGCCATCTTCAGCTCCGGTTGGCCACGCCCCCTCGAGCATTTGTGTTCTTCATACCCCTTTGACCAAGTTTAACTCCCCTCGTTGGATTACAATTTAAATAAGTGCACCAACGTTATCAACAGAGACTTCATCCTGTAGGAACAATTCTGAAGCTGTTTGAATCTGCCCTGGTCAGGGCCTTTTGCACTTGTGTTTCATAGGACTGCCCACTAGGGGAAGCTTGCGAGCATAGACTGCCAATAGCAACTTCTATATTTAGGAATATTACCGGTTTAGTTTAAGTTCTGTCTTTATTTGCTGACTCTTGCAAAAGGCCTTTGCAGAGTCATCAATTATATAATTGTCTGTGTATGTTTAACCTGTTGTTCAGTCTTATTCTACCCCTTTACCATATACCAAGTAAAGTTACCCATTTGGTTTTAACTATATTTACTGTGTGAGGTGTGTTTACTCCTGGAGCTGTAAGTTAAGACGGTAATCATATTATTGTGTTGCATTGCATATTTTATGTGTGTCATTGTGTCCCCAGCCAAGTGGGGGACACAAAACTATTGCATCTGCCCTGGTGTGCCAAGGGAGGGTTCGAGCCACTTTAAGGGGGTGTACAAATTAATGAGAGTAGATCCCAAATCTACCCAGCGGCTCCTGAGGGGGTAGCGCTACACAATCAAGAGCCAAGACGCTGGCCAGACAGGGTTTGCGCGCAAGCTCAGGTAAGTAAAACGGGAGGCTGGTCAGCGACAGAAGTTTTTTCACCTTAATGCATAGGATGTATTAAGGTGCAAAAACACAAGGGTTTACAACTCCTTTAAGTTACCATAACTTGTAGTTAGAATTAGTGTACAGATGACTTAAAGCTGTTGTATACCGCTGGAATTTTTTTTCCCTGCAAGGTAAAGTCGCAGCCGCTTCCATATACACCTGTCCTGCCTTCAGGTTCACAGGCTTCGGCTCTGTGACTGGCCGGAGCCGCGATCACGTCACTCTTGCACATGCGCACGGGTGGCCGTTCCTTCAGCACTCATGCGCCAGTGATGTCATCGGCTGCATGTAATGTATATATCTCCGAAACGGTGGACGTTTGGGAGATATTAACGCTACCTATAGGTTAGTGTAATTATAGTCTTACCTATGAGTAAATGGCAGTAAAGGAATTTACTTTCTCTTTAATGCAATATTATGTTGTAAAGGGCTGCGTAAACTGTTGCCGCGATATAAATCCTGTATTATAATAATAATTATAATAATCTTACTTTTAAGTGAAGTAAGGTAAACTGGCGACAAGATAAACACAGGAGCTGTCATTGCAATCTAGTGAAAATATGACTCGCCTAGTTGTTATCTGAAGTTCAAAAGTTAGAAGGTATGCTAGCTGGAGCAGGAAGGTGTCTGGGCTGTATTACTAAAAAAGTCATAAGTCAGATCACTACCCTAGCTGTGCTGTCTGGCTCTGTTGTGTAACCCAGAACATTTAAGGACAATACAAAAGCCAGCGAATCACAAGTCCTTATCTGTAAACTTGTTATAAGTCAGAAAAGTATTGGCAATCAGGTAGTCAGGTAACTATTCGAGAAAGCATACTTCAGTCTTACAACATCTCTGCTACACACACAACTGCGTTTGATGATGAAGAGAAACTTTTTTTAAACTGTAATCAGTTGAAGCAGCTTTCTTATTACAGTACAATTGAACTTCGGATTACGAGCACAATCCGTTCCAAGAGTATGCTCATAATCCAAAGTACTTGCATATCAAAGCGAGTTTTCTCATTGAAGTCAATAGAAATTAAAATAATTTGTTCCGCATTGACTTCAATAGGATGCGATACTGAATGCGGCCAGAGGTGGGGGGGCACCAGAGAGCACCAAAAATGACCGAAAAGACCCAAGGACACTTTGGTTTGTTTCATGCGCTCCCGTACCTCAGGCCAAATGAGATACTGCAGGCAAATGTTCGGCTTTTCTCGGCTTCTGCACCCCTGTACCTCAGGCCAAATGAGGTACTGCAGGCCTATTTTCATCTCTGCTCAGCTTCTGCACCCCCGTACCTCAGGCCATATGAATTACTGCAGGCCTATTTAGCTTGAAATCTGCTCGTCTTGCGATTCAACACTCACAAACCAAGTCAGAATAAAAAATAAAAAAAAGTTGCTTGCAAATCAAAACGCTCTCAAATCAAGTTACTCTTAAACTGATGTTCCCCTGTATAGTGTAGATCGGTGTTTTTCAACTTCAGTCCTCAAGGTGCCCCAACAGGTCATGTTTTGAGGATTTCTTAGATGAAATGGCTGTGGTAATTACTAAGGGAGTGAACCTGATCAAATCACCTGTGTAAAATAATGGAAACCCTGAGTGAACATTACCCGTTGCAGCGGGGAGGGTTCATAGTTTTTTTATTTTTTATCATAGGTGTATTTTAAATGAGAGAGACAGCATATCAACCAATAATCCAGAAAAAAAAACACATGATGCAAATGTTATAAATTGAGTTGCAGTTCAGTGAGTAAAATAAGTATTTGACCTCCTACCAACCAACAATAATTCTGGCTTCCACAGACTTATGCCGCGTACACACGATCATTTTTCGGCATGAAAAAAACATTGGGCCAGATTCAGGTAGATGGGCGCTTCTTTACTTTGGAGTAACGTTTCTCATTTACGTTACTCCGCCGACACTTTCGGCGCAAGTACTGTTATTCACATAGCACTTGCGCGTAAACTTGCGCCAGAGTAACGATAATGCGCTGGCGTAACCCGACGCAAGTGGAAGTGGGTGTGATCATATGTAAATGATGGGCGGAGCCCAGCGCAGAGGCTTACGTTCAGCGCATCATCCACGGAGCATGCGCAGTAAGTGAGGCTCCACTCGCCCCCTTGTGCGCATGCTCACAACTTCCGTCGGCACCACTTCACGGGAAACGTCAGTGCAATGTGTTCCGTTGCGTGTATAAAAGCGCTAGCGGAAACGCCATTCCGGCGCAAAAGTATATCCGTTTCCCCCCACCCCAGGGAAGATACTTTTGCACTGTCATGGCTGCTCCCGCTACCCCCAGAGAGAGGAGGAACCTCAACTTTAATGCCCAGGAGGTCTCTGTGATCATTTCGGCTATGGAGACGTTTAATGATTCCCTCCACGGGAAAAAAAGCAGGAAGACCAGCCGGGAGAGGAAGCAGGGCATCCTGGAGACCATTGCTGCCAGGGTCAATGTGCTAGGGTACTCCACCCGAATGCAGGCGACATTCAAAAAAAAATAAACGACCTGCGGCGCAAGGTCCGTGGCAAGGTGGCCACCATTAGGAGCCATGAGAGGGGCACAGGTGGTGGTCCACCATGTCCGGTCAGCCTGACCACGGAGGAGGAGGTGGTCGCCTGCTGCCTGGACAGGGAGCAGTTGGAGGGGGTCCCTGGCTATGACTCCGTAGAGGAAGGCTCCAGGACAGGTACGTTTTTTTTTTTATCCCCTATTTGGTGTGTTGCATGTGGGGGGGGGGGGGGGGGGTACATGTGCCAAGTGTGTGGGACCACCAACATGTGTCTGCTTTGTGTCATCCACAGATGACGGAGCTGGGCCATCATCGCTTACCGGCCAGTCCACCCCAACCTCCCAACGGGATGCTGATGACGAGGCCCTGGGTGCTGGAGACACCGAGGTGGAGGAGGAGAGTGCCCACACCACTTCAGCAGAGGTGGTTGAGGAGGAGCCTGTCCCTGAGCAGGACTTTATTTTAATGTTGGAGGAGTCCTCCTCCTCTGCAGGGCCCTCTGTCATCCCCTCCCCCATCCTAGGTAGCCCCTCAAGGGCGACTCCATCCCCACGGGGACAACCTTCTTCTGCCCCCAGGAAGGCGACCCGTAAGACCAGGGGAGTGTCTGATCTGGTCCAGGACCAGGTAGTGTTGGACCACGCCAGACAGACCCAGCAAATGGGGGAGATTGCTGGCCACTTAGACCGGGTCGCAGACAGCCTGGGCTCCATGTCACAGCTGCCCAGTCGTGTGCAGGACGTTGTCACCAGCCTGGGGGAGGTGCAGGCTGATGTCCGGCACCTGACAGCAGCCGTCCGAGACAACACAGCTGCCATCCGGGAAGAGGGGAGGCAGCGGCAACGTGACCAGCGGCATCAGATCACCCGCCAGCTGAGGATGCAGGCCCAGACAAACCTGTATCTGAGCCGTATTGCTGTGGCATTGGAGGGCAGGCTGCCAACAGCTCCCAGGAGTGGCCCACCCGGGGATCAGCCTCCTCCAGATGCCCCCCCACCCCCACCACCACCCACTCCCTCCAGGCAGCTGAGGAGCCTGAGAGTGCCCCCAAGGAGGAGCCCCCGTCATCCCAGATGAGGGTTTTTTGTTTTTTTGGTTGTTATATTTTTTATTTTATACTCAGGATATGAGTTTTTGTTTATTTTTGAATTTTTAGTTTATACTCAGGATATGAGTTTTTGTTTATTTTTGAATTTTTAGTTTATACTCAGGATATGAGTTTTTGTTTATTTTTGTTCTCAGGTTATGAGATCTTTTTTTTATTTTTTACTGCACACGGTCAGGAGTGCAGGGGACAGTGTGAATGGTGTCTGAATGTGAGGGGGTGGCACTCCTGACAGTAAGGGGTGTCACCCTCGGCCGTGGTGGTGAAGTTAACCCCACGGCTGTATGAATGACGTGTGAAAGGTGTATGAATGGACAGCGACATCATTGGGGTCTTGACGCTGGCGTTGCTGCTCCCAAGTCCTACATGCTGGACTTGGGCTAATCCAATGCGATGTGCATGTGGTGTGTGTGATCTAGGGACATCAGTGGTGTACACGGGTGCATTGTCTGTGTGATTAATGTTTTGGTTTAGTGTCCAAAGATGCCTACGGCGAGGACCCTCCTGACTGCTCTTCCATCAGCAGACTGGTGACCCGACTGTGCTCCGGGGGGTTGGGGGGTGGGGGGCGGGGCTATGTTTGCCGCCCCCAGAACAGAAAAAAAAACCACAAGCCGCCACTGTCAATAAGGTTCTCTAAAAAAAACGCTAAAACTCTGAGGGCTGCACAGAACAGATGTATTTATACTGAGTTGAAATTACACACAGGTGGACCCTATTTACTAATTAGGTGACCGTTGAAGGCCATTGGTTCCACATGATTTTAGTTAGGGTAATCAGAGTAAAGGGGGCTGAAAAAATGCATGCCACACTTTTCACATATTTATTTGTAAAAAAAAAAATGAAAGCCATTTATCATTTTGCTTCCACTTCACAATTATGTGCCACTTTGTGCTGGTGTATCACATAAAATCCCAATAAAATACATTTACGTTTTCGGTTATAACATGACAAAATTTGGAAAATTTTAAGGGGTACTTTTTCAAGGCACTTGTGTGAGTGCGTGTGTGTGTGCTAAACTCTTCACCTTGCATTACTTCACCACAATGCAGTATTTAAAAAAAAGCTGTAGATGTCAAAGTAGTTACACAGTGCTCTAGCATGCTGTGTATCTGTCATGTCTGGTAAGGTCTTGCATCTGCATGTACACTACAAGCAGGATAATGTTCTGTGTCCTGAAATAGTCTTTAACCGCTTGCGGACCATGTACATTTACGTCGGCAGAATGGCACGTACAGGCACACTGGCTTACCTGTATGTCCCTGCCTTGACGCGGGTCGGGGGTCCGATCGGAACCCCCCCCCCCGGTACATGCGACAGTCTCTGCGGCTCTGGGAGCGATCCGGGAAGAGGGGGCGGCTATTCATTTTTGTCCGCCCCCTCACGATCGCTCCAAGCCAATGTGTGCGCCCCCCCGCCCTGTCACTTCCTCCTCCTGTGTAAACACAGGAAGGAGGAAGTGATGTGATCTCTCCCTCGGCGGTTTTTTCAACCACCGCTGAGGAGAGATCACATCTCACAGTAAGTGTACTCAACACTACACTGACACCAGGACATGTAGGCACATTAACCCCTTGCGATCACCACCCACCCCCTCCCCCCTGTCACAGTGTCACTGAATGCAGTGATTATATGTATGATCACTGCAGTTAGTATCAGTGTTTACAGGCAGTCAGTGTTAGGTTCAGGGTAGCCCCCGTACCCCCCCTAATAAAGTTTTAACCCCTTGATCATCGCCCTAGTTAACCCTTTCACTCCCTATTGCCAGCGTCACTAAGCGATCATTTTTCTGATCGCTGTATTAGTGTCGCTGTTCCCGCTAGGTAGCTAAATTTTTTTTATTGCGATTTTTTTTTACTATGTGGCTAAATAAATTTTGGCCTAAATGTTTGACTAAAATTTAGTTTATTTGATTTTTCTTATAATAAAAAATAAAAAATATTGTTTTTCTTTCAAAAATGTCGCTCTATTTTTGTATATAGCGCAAAAAATAAAAATCGCAGAGGCGATCAAATACCACCAAAAGAAAGCTCTATTTGTGGGAAGAAAAGGACGCAAATTTTGTTTGGGAGCCACGTCGCACGACCGCGCAATTGTCAGTTAAAGCGACGCAGTGCCGAATCGCAAAAAGGGGCCTGGTCATTTACCTGCATTTTGGTCCCGGTCTTAAGTGGTTAATGAGTAGACAAGAAGAATAGCTAGAAGTACATTGTTTTATTTTTCAATCACCTATAAAAAATAAAGGAGTGAACATACCATTCAAAATACACTAGCAGTGATGGTCCATAACTCTCCTTGACCCTACAAAACACAGCTTGTTGAAAGAAGTACTACAAGTTAGGAAAAAGTAGGGCGTTCTAAGATTGTTACAATTAGATAATGTATCTGTTTAAAAATTCAATTTTTTTGTCACAAGCTGCACTAATTTTTGGGATAATGTTCTTTAACTGTTTACTGGTTTGAGGGCCACGTGTGGTCACCGGAGTCCTCTGATCTGATCCGCGACCTCCTGCTCTGGGATGGCGGGTCAGGAAAACCCAGATTGCGAGTTCCCAACCTGCCATCCCAGAGCATCAGTCAGTGCTAAGAGAAGGAGACCGCCGCTCCAGATGAGTGCACCTCGGTGGTAAGTGTGGACTCAGAAAAATCCAATGGGTGCAGGCAATGCACGAAGCATAAATGGAAGCAAGAAAGTATGGACAGCCGCACTCCAAACAATAAAAGCCTTTAATCACAGATGAAGCACAGTGCACCTGCGGGTTACCTGCACTAAGCCATAGACTTCTATTATTGCCTGCAGGTTTGAGGCGCTTTCAGAAAGTGCACCACACCTGCAGGATATAATGGAAGTCTATCGCACGGTGCAGCTAGCCTGCAGGAGCCATGAGCTGCACCCGTGATGTGGGTAAACTGCAGCGCATCAGTGTGAAAGCAGCCTTAGGCCCATTTCACATGACTGGTCAGATCAGGTTCGCCTGTCCGTTTTTCAGGTGGATCCAATCAGACGCTCCATTCACCTCTATGGAACAGCAGATGTAAACTGTCCGTTTACCCCCGCCTACCTTCAATTGATCCACTAAGGAATTACGTTCCCTCCCATCTGGACTGATTGGACTGGACAGCCCATAAAGTAAAGTGAGCTGTGTCCATGCCCGCACTGCATATGCAGAGAGGACACGGACCTAACATCTGCCTCCTCCGCTCATTGCGGCCTGTGACTGGTTACCAAGTCGCTTAAGTGGTCCTTGCTCCTCAAAAGGTTGGGCACCCCTGCTGTAAATGAAACACACAGCTGTGCGGGTGAAAACCCAAACAGCTACCCCCATTTTCAGAATGTGACATTGGCTGCGGCGAGTAGAATCCCTGCTATCACAGGGAAGGGGTGCATGAGTTGGGGGGTGCTGAACGTGTTACATTTTGCACCTTAAGTACGAATGGGCAGTCTCTCTTTGACTATGCATACAAGCTTCTGTGCGATAAATAGCTAGCTGGAAGATATTGTAAAACCATATTGCAGCAAAATAAAGTAAATTTAGAAATCGGAGAAACAGTCATTGTAGCACAAGCAACTTACTTGTGAAGACCATGTAGCACAATGCAGCCATTTAGGCAGACTGAGAAACAGATGTAATCGGCTCTAGCTTCTCTGAGCTGAACAAACCGGAATCTGACTAAAATAAATAAATCCACAAGATATATACTTCTCTCAACTACCTTCTTTCAAAAAGCTTCCTCACTAAACTACTACTTTCCAGACTGTGCTGCAGAACATTTCTCTCTCTGATGTCACACAATACAGGCTGTTTTTAGTAACTATCCCTTATATGTAAATTGCGGTGGCCATTTGGGGATAGTCTGAAATTCATTGCTGGAAAGCTACTAGGAACAGATTGGCCTCTAGTGGCAGAAAACAGTCTGTGTGAAATGATAAATAATCAAATCAAAATAAACAGCTCTGCTGTAGAACACCACAATAGGTAGCAAAGTGACTGTTTCTGAAGTGGTCACATTTTGAAAAAGTCCCTGTACTGTAATGTCAGATGGATTTTTCCATCAGAAATTCCGACCTGGTGCATGCCCATCTGAGTTATTCCATCAGAAATTATTCTCTTTTCCTTCGATGGAATTCCGTCGGAATTCCGATGTGAGTTTGGTCGGGCAAAAACCAGATCGTGTGTAAGAGGCATAACACAGTACAAATAAAACATTCACACACAGTGGGGCCCCTTCACAGTGGTCACAGCAGGTGCACAGACTCAGAAACAAGTACACTCTCCAGCATCTTCCAAAAACTTAAACATTAGTTTTGAGTGGACTGATCATTCAATAAAAAGAAAGACAGTAGGCAATGACACCTAGTTTCTCAGCATTTATGGGATTAATGGTAACACTGTACAAGATGTGATAAACTGCATTTCTAACAGTCTGTAAACAATGCATTCTATGGCCTGGGGTTTAGTTAACATATTCAAGGAGGTTTGGCATGACTAATGGCAAAATAAGATAGTAGAGATTGTATTAAAGCCCAACTCCAGGATATTAGCATCCTTCCCTTCCCACTCCCTCTAAATAACCATGTGTATGAAAAAAGGCCACCCAAATGTCAATTCTACTTATCTGTAGCTACTTAATTTTTGTGGTACTTATTTGGTTGACCATATAAGTGGAGGTGGAGGTGACACGGTGTCCTAGTCCTCTCTCATAGGCTCCAGAAGCAAAATAATTCACAGGGGCAGTAAGGGGACCAGTGCCCAAGAAGATAACAACCAGGGTTGTGTGGTGAAATTGCGCTCCCCTATATTTAGTGTGACCTAGTGTTAAATATATTTATAATCACCTCCTATTACTATAAGGTGGAGTGCTTGCCTCCAGAAACAATGTACTCCACTACAGTGTACAATGTTGTGTTACAAATAAATGAAATAAACGTAAATAGAAACCTATTTTTTGTAAGCTGATACACTGGTATGTGCTATTATAATTCATATACCTTTAAGTGAACATAAATCATACACCTGTAATTTTGTATGTAAAAAACATAAACAAATCATTATGATTCATATAGGGTGGGTAGTCCAATATTTTCCTCCTAATCAGTGTCCCATGTAGGTGATCAAATATACATATTGTTGGTGTGCTCCTCTGTGATGTATTCAAATTACAATCAAGTTGTCACCACTTAGTGATATCCCATCACCGTTGAAAATGGCCACTCACCAGATGTCGTATTAACAAGAGCCTTTGGTTCATTACTTAGGATAACCACTCCTATGTTAGATATTCCGCCTGCTACCAGATGCCTTGGATATGGAATGGGGTTTCACCTTTTCCTATGAGTACTCACAGAGAAAGAGGGTGTTCCTCATAGTGTATTATGTTAAAAAATATTTTATTTATTAAAACAAATAGGTAATACACTCACATTTGATAGTGCCTATACACCGGCACCAAGCTTCTCCAGCCGTGTATGCAAAAAGTGGATGGGGTAACAAAGCCATTCCTCTTATAGCCTCCCAGCTATCTTACAGTCCGTATGTGTAACCGTATTGTTCAGCAGCCTCTACGCGTTTCGCAATCAGTGTTGCATCCTCAGGAACAGGGAAACATGCCTCGTCCTATTGAAATTAGCTTGGCTCATAGAAGTAAATGTAACTTGGATACATTACACTGTATAATAGACATGTGCACAGAAAAAAAAAATACAGAATGCAAATCTTTTGTTATAGATGTCATATGAACAATGAACATAGGACTGAAAACAAACAGAAAAAGGATTCAAACAAAATACAGCATGCAAATCTTTTGTTATAGATGTCATATGAACAATGAACATAGGACTGAAAACAAACAGAAAAAGGATTCAAACAAAATACAGAATGTAAATCTTTTGTTATAGATGTCATTTTTGTTCTTTTGCCGTTTTCGTTTTGTCGTTTTTTTTCGTCGGATCAATAGTTCGTATTTGCGGTTGTTCGTTATGCGGCTCATTCGTAATCTCGTAGTTTTCGTATTTTGGTGCTTTAATTTTTTCGTATGTACACATTATCCTGCGGGTACGAAAATGTACATTTTCGTACGAAAATAACATTCGTATGAACGGGAATGCACATATCTACTGTATAATAGTTTGGGAAGAGATGTTTGGAATCAAGACTGAGGAGTAAGGTAATTGATGCACAATGCACTAAATGAAAACATGTAAATTTAATTTTTGCCTTGAGTTGGGCCCTTTATTCTGCACTGATGATATGCTCGCATTTAAATACAAAGAGAAAATAAAATAATGCCTTGACTCTTAGCAGTGTAACCAATGGTGTTGATTTAGTAAAGCAGTTGAGGCTGTGCAAACTCTTGTTGCCCATGTAATGCATATGTGTGGTGGCAAAGAGGGTGGACTTTAATGTCCAACCGATCTGCCGCTCTGTGCTGCTTTTGGTTCCTGGGTCCTCTTTTCCCAGGAACTCTGCTATGTGCATCGGGACCCTTCGGGGTAAGACTGCGCTATATTAAGATACCTCTCAACTCAACTCTCAACTCAACAAATGTGTCTATTGATGGTCAAGGTTTTTGGGCTGAGAGCAGTCATAAAGATGTGACTACAATGACAACCAATTACAATGGTGACATGATCGAGAAGTGCATCCTGCCCCCAGGCATATGGATCCACTTAAAGGGATGCCAGGGCTGGGTGTGAAGGGTTTAGTTGTATGTAAAGTGTATGTTGACTGGGCACAGTGAATGTTAGCGAATAAGGTAAATCTGTGTTTGCTTTGAATACCCAATCACGTCTGAGGGAAATTAGAAAAATATCTGAATTTTTGCTGGTACATGATTTGGTAGTGTCTTATCATACATAACACAAGTTTACTGTTTTTAATAAAAACATTCACCTTGCAATTTGAACAGCCTTAAACTCAACCCCAAAGATTCTGTATCACCATTGCCCGCTGTACTTGGGAGAAAAAAAACATGAACATACTGTAGACCAGTACAATAAATAAGTGGGAGAGTTTGGTTGGATGAAGTGAAGCAAAATAGCTGAGGCAGTATGGGTGAAAGAAACACACTTCCCAACCTTAATAATACCTACTGCAGCAAAAAAAAGCAACAGCCAATGAAAAAGGACAAGAAACCCAGGGACAGTGTGAAAATTGTCCTTTAAGCTCACGTATTCAATCATGGATTATTTTCCCATTTATCACAGAGTTTTAGATTTTTAGGCTTGCAGCCATTTCGAATTTTCCCATTACCACACAATGTTATTTTTAGATTTAGGAAATGTTTGCAATAAACAACCCTAATAAAAATGACCAAATCCTCTGCTAGATTATGTCTGTCTCACAATAATATTTTTGTAGTTTATTTTTCAAGCAAGACATTTTTTACATGTGTAGCGCTACCCCCGCAGGAGCCAGTGATGAATGAACTATCGCCAACCCTGCACAGTCAACATTTTCCACCACAAGCTGGAGACAGGAATCGGTCCTTGCAGCATTGTTTTTTGTGTTTGTTAGGGGAATTTAATTTGGATAGGGTTGAGGGTAATGCCCACTTGATCGAACTTAAGCCCCCCCCCCCCCACCTCAAAGCACCCCCCCCCAGTTAAGGTCATGTGACCTGGTATGGTTCAGGTGCTTGTTTGTCCCCAATCCAATTAATTTGTATGGTCACTCTTAACTGTGAAATGGTCTTGTATTCATATTGGCTACCGTATGTGTAAAGAATTTCTTTTGGCGTTCCACCACAGAGGTAATGTAGCCATATAGGTTTTGCAACCATGACCCCGCTGCATTGAAAGTAGCCATTCCTTTTCGGACAAAACTAAGACAACCCTACAGACACTGCCTATCAGATTTTTGATGGCCAGATCGGGTAGATATTCAGCCAGTACTTCATATCGGTGTGCTGAGCTTTTCAAATGTTCTACCCAATCTGAGGACATGAGAACATTTGTTCCAATACATTTTGGAATTGTCAACAAGATGGCCCTCATTGGCGCCAATACTACTCTTTCAGATGCACATTCCAAAGTAGAGGGTCATTTCATCTTCTTGCTGACTCTGTCACAATGTAGCCGGTACTAGCTCAAAAATCAGGGTAACCTCAAATAATTACACTGACAGTTTTCTAGAAAGAATTCTGCAACCAATAGTGTACCATATTCAAATGTCAGGGCAGTAAGGTAGTTCAACAAGATTAACTTCAACTATCGAATCTTTGGTTCTGGGAATCACAAAAGATTGCTTCCCTGAAGTCTTTAAAATTTTAAAGGGGTTGTAAAGGTTTTTTTTTTTTTTTTTTTTAAATAGGTTCACTTACCTTTTCCTTCCATTTTCTTTCTTAATGTTTTTTTTTTGTTTGTTTTCTTTGTCTGAATTTCTCACTTCCTGTTTCTCCTCAGGAGGCTTGCCCCCATCACCCGAGCGGTGGTTAGTCAGCCAGAACAGCTTACTGAACAGCTTACTGAGGAGGAACAGGAAATAAGAAATTCAGACAAAGAAAACAAAAACAAAAAAACATTAAGAAGGGAAATGGAAGGAAAAGGTAAGTGAACCAACAATGCACTAGCTTAAAGGAACCTATTTTGAAAATAAAAAGCTTTACAACCCCTTTAAGCTTCCTAGCAACTATCCACATGTTCACACAGTGTGTTTTCAGGCACATGAGAATCCAACAATGGAACCTGCAGTTCCTTTTCCAATCCTGCTTGAAGGGGTAAGAAAGAATCTAGCCCCAAATGTCACTGCATATACAGGTTCTTATCCTTTTCTGCAAAATCGGCCTGTTCCTACCAGATGGGTTTCTGTACCTATCTGTAGTTCCCACTGTAGTGCCCCATGTTGACACATAGGGCCAGATTCAGGTAGATGGGAGCATCTTTGCTCCAGAGTAACGCTTCTCATTTACGTTACTCTGCCGAATTTTTAGCAGCAAGTGCTGTCATTCACGAAGCACTTGCTCCTAAAGTTGCGGCAGCGTAACGAAAATGAGCCGGCGGAATTCAAATTGGGCGGGTACGGGGCGTGTAGTATCTAAACTAAGCGCGATCCCGCCGCGAACGTACTGCGCATGCGTCGAGTGTCAAAGCATCCCCGTGCGCATGCTCCAAATTCTGTGAATGAACGTCAATGACGTCACACTCCCATTCATGATCTTTTTACGCAAGCGACGTGATTTTTTTTTTCCCGACGCGATGACGACGCCTATACCTAACATAGGATACTCCAACCCCATGTAGGTATATCTTCGCGCCGCGTATCGCTTCCGGAAACGTCGTATCGTCATTGCGTCGCGCCGGAATTCGCTCGTGAATTGCCGATTTCCGCTCATTAACATATTTTTGGAGCGGAAATCGGCGGGAACGCCCCCGGCGCCATTTTTAAGTTGAAGTAACGATGCGATGGCGAAACTCAGTTACGCTGATCGCATCGGAGCTTCAACCCGGCGTTTCTTGTTTTCTGGTTACAGAAAACAAAAACGCCGGCTCAAAGTGACAGTTAGGCTGGCGGATCACTGGATCCGCCAGCCTAACTGTTCCTGAATCTGGCCCATATTGTGCTATATAGCCCATCTGTGTCACAAAATTGCTGCCCAAATCCCGTAAAAAATCTAGGCACAGGCTCTCCCAAGATGGCACCCAGAACCCATGGCAGAGGACACCCCCTGTGCTGGGCTCCCCCTAGTGCCAGCAGTAAACAGAATTTATATGACAAATCTGTTTACACTGCCAGAAAGGGAAGTTATTTAGAGATTGCAGGATTGCTGCGTCACTTCCCAACACCACTGATCTGAGCAATACTATCACTTCGCACCAACAGCAGAGGCCTTCCAATCCACTTGACTACAGGCTGAGCCACTACCTTTTGACAGCATTTTTCCATGCCTTACCCCTTTTGTACTCTTGTTTTTACACTTATCATCAAGTCTCTGTACATCTACTTATTTTTTTCTATCCTTTTATCATACTGTTTAGTTATGTTTTATTCTCTTTCCATTTTTCGTCAAAACATTTCCAGGATGTATTCCTTTGATATAAGGTTGATATAAATGATTGTACTTGGCTGTCTATGTTTGCTAGTTAATTGTGAGACAAATGCTTAGGCAGGTTTGTTTTCCTTGGACGGATGCTTATTTTCCTACCATGGGACACTGCCTGATACATATATCAAAGGATTCTACATGTATTTAAGTGTGGTTTTGTGTTTATGATCTCTTGTGGTGGTAGTTTTGTACATTTGCTTTTGAATTAAAATGGTTTCTGGTGCAGGCTTTATCTAAGCCCCCCCCCTTCCTTTTTGTTCATTTTAAAGTCTTTTCATATTTCCTTTTTGCAGAGCAAGCATTCATTTTTCTAGCTAATCTAACATGATTGAGCAGGCCCTTTCTATGTGAAGTATATGAATATAATACTGCAAGATGGTAAATTGATTGAATGTTTGCAAACATCTAAACTTTTACATTTTCCTGATAAATTGGCAGGAGAAAAAAAACACATTACTGTTGTACAAATGAGCCCTAATTTATGTACCACAATGTTTCCTAGATGAAATCATTCTTGGCATACTTGCGTAGTTCTTCTCCTATGGCATGCTTGGTCTCTGAATTCATGGTATGGTATAAAAAGTGAAATAATATACAGTATACCTTTGTCCTCAAGCCTCAAATGCTGAATAAAGAACACAAATGTGTGGTCCCTGAACATGTGGAAAATCCATTCAGAAACGTAAAGATAAAGGTCAGTGAATTTTTTGTCAATTTTAGCTAAGGTATTATTTTGATTTAAGGTTCATTTAAGTTAATAACATAATTTTAGTTTGCACGTGTTTGGATGATAAAATCAGCAGAGCTTCACCATCATTTCAGATCTTTCCCTCAGATCTACACCGACTGCACTTCCAAAGTAGTGCAAAGTGGATTTACCTTTTGTAAATGTAGCACTACCCCCGGAGGAGCTGTTGGTTGTTTTGGGTGGCACATTTACCTTGTGGCTCTTCCGAATTCCTAGGGGTGAATGGTGCATATATCTATAGCAAAAGAATGTCCGCAACAAGTGTCTTTGCTGTGCTCTTTATTACCCAGCCGGGTGAAAACAATGAACTGGTGATGAAAGGAATAGAGTTTGCAGGAAGACGGAGAACAGCAGATTCAGGCATACTAATTGGAACAGTCCTGTTCCCATATGTAACACTTTCCGTACCACTCCTGCCTGAGTGGGTTTAGTGCAGTGCTTCTCAACTCCAGTCCTCAAGGCCCCCCAACAGGTCATGTTTTCAGGATTTCCATTATTTTGCACAGGTGATTTGATCAGTTTCACTGCCTTAGTAATTCCCACAGCCTTTTCATCTGAGGGAAATCCTGAAAGCATGACCTGTTGGGGGGGGCTTGAGGACTGGAGTTGAGAAACACTGGTTTAGTGTAACCGGACAGGCCCCTCTCACTGACCTGGCAGCCGGAGTATCATTTGAACATTTGTAGGATAAAGTCTCTGCCACAGACCCTCCTGAATGGACTTCTGAGAGACGCCTCTGCCACAGGCCCTCTCTGGTTGCAGTTTCGGAGGTAATCCTCCTTAGCCTGGATCTCCTTCTTAATGTCGCCCAGGTACCAACTGACAGGTGATCAATCCTTCAGTGTCCGGCTACCTTGATCCCCGGTGGTTTGTCGAAGCCCTTTTGGATCGCCAGACTCTCATTGGCGCTCCTCAGGCGGACTCCCCACCGAAAAGCTCTACTACTTGGGATCTTTAAAAGTCGGAACCCAGTCACTCACTGGGTCCCTGTTGCTGCTCAGATGTTCCGGGCCAACATGGCCCCAGAACCAGGAACGCACGCCCCAGCCTGGTAGGCCATAACGCCGGGGCGCCGTGATGTGGCCACCCTAAAGGTCGGTGCAACACTGGACGAAGAAAACCCAGAACCAATGTCGTCTGTCCCATAAATACCCTCTTTCATGCACAGCAAGGCTACACCCTCCTGATTGGCTGCTTGGGAAGAGCACCCAAAACTTGACTACACTGCTGCCATCTAATGCACAGGGGTAAGAATAACATCCCAGTACAACAGAATGAGCCCACACAGCACAGCCAAGCTGAGACAGAGACCCTGTTTTAAGCATAACAATTTGGATCAGAGTTTAACTACACTCTTATATCCCTTTAAGTTTAAGTAGCACCGGTACTTCAAAGTAACCAGGCGCTACATAAATAACCCCCAATGTTTCCACACTTACAGAAAAAGTGATGTGATACCATATGTCAAGCTGAAGCCTGCAGTTAGGGCAGAGATGGTTCAGCTCTGAAATGCCTCCGCCCTCAGTAACCGATCACTGTAAAAAGTAACATGACCTAGGTCCAGCCACCTATTCAACAATAATTTTGTTGAAGGTGTCCATGTTTTTTTAACCAGTTTACAGCCCAAACACTTTCCCTAACAACTATGATGTAAAACTGCATAAAAGGAAGACAGAGCTCCATATGTAAGGAACAAATGTGGCTGCCATATATACAATAAACAAAAGGGTGGTCGGTAATCCAGTAATATAATAAAAACAAGAAAATTTACCCCTTTAAGCAGACTTTTAAGGCATATGTATCTATACAAAAAGTGTACTAGAGAATGTATAAAGTATAACAGACGTATTTATATATACTTATATTTATGTATTTATATATACAAGGTACTTTTTAATATATAATTACAAATTATACATAGAAAAGAGGCTTTTAAGACAATCCTACAAACTTATAATATACAATATATATCTTGTTCTATTTTATATAAGTAATCATTAACTGTCCCTGTCGTATTAAATATATTTATTGCAAAAAAGAAGGGTGGAAAGGGCCTTTTATATATTCCTCCATACAACTGTAGCACCCCCTAGTGTGTGCTACTAGAAGTGACAGTAGTTAAAAGCATATTTCTGGGCAGGAATAAATCTGAGTCACTGAATTGGGTCAGGGTTATTAGAGGCCGGAGCTGGATGACTCACCCTGGCAGCCCTCTGGTGCACCCACCCTGGTATCTAGAATCTGGTTGAAAAACCTTCTAGAGCTAGAAGGTGGGGCTGCCTTGAATATTTATGGGCTCTCAGCCAATCTCCAGCAGTGGGCTGGCAGGGAACTGGGATCCTTATAAATAAACCTGAGCCATGACAGCAGGGGGAGTTGGGTGGAAGATGGAGAAGCAGTGCTGAGGAGAGACTTTTGTGGCCCTTGAGGGACCCCTTACTGAGGGGGGCTGGGAGCTTAGGAAAGCTGGCCTGGAAGGATCCTGATACAGGAGTCAGTGGATGGATTCATGCAGGAGAGGCAGCAGGAAGGAGCAAGGAGAGGCACTAAGTGGATCAGCACAGTGTAGGGACAAGACAAGGGGAAAGACTGTCAGACTGCTTATTTGTAGACTACCTAGTGCCAAGTCTTCATCTAACCTTGCCCTCGGAGGTCTCAATATGTTTGTTCCCCTTTTTGGCAGAAGTGGGGTACAAAGTCAATTGGGAGGACTGGGAGAAAGATCAGCCAGGGGTGGCTGGTGGCAGCATTTCTGCAAGCAAGTGAAGCTGGGATCAGTGGCCACAGGGATGGACAAGGAAAGATGCCATGCTGCTTACTAAAATTGTGCTTCTTTTGTCAAGGAATTGAGAGTCTCTGCCTGTAGTTGGCCTTTGCTGAACTAACTAAATCTGTTAGTTCCAACAGGAGTGAGCAGTAGGTGCTGTGCATTGGAAACCAAGTTTGTGCAGGTGGAAGGAAGAACAGTACTTTTGTAAATAAGGAGGACATTTTCCCTGGTTCTATGTTTGAACATTTTCAAGTTGGGCATTGCATAATTCCCCAACCCTATCCATGTTATCATCCCCTAATATGATAACATGGACATGCTTTCTTAAGCTTTAGCCACTACTAGGTTTATGAATTACACTTCTTTAAAGCCTATGGCCACATTCTCCTTCCCAGCCTGATTACCGCTAGCCCTGACCACTGCCTTGGATAACAGAATCTCTGGCTAATCACTTTCAGTTTTGACATACTGCTTTGGATAACATATTTCCTTTCTCTCTGAACACTACTGTACCTGCCTTGACCACTGCTTTAGATAGCATTTAAAAATGTTGGACTTGTGGTAGTGAGTAAAAATATTTCACAATTCAGACATTGATAAAAGCAGGACGTGTAGTCCATGACAGATGGGGGGCATTATATAACTACCTTTTTCACTTTTATAATTTTGATCACATTATCTAGCAGAGGGAAGTCTTCCAGCACTGACTTCCTTTGATATCTTCTGACCAAATGGCAGGGACTGATGCTGGAATATATAAAAAAGGGCTGTCGCAATAAACAATGTTAATTAGTAGCGATGAGTGGAATACGCCATATTCGATTTCGCGATATTTCGCAAATATATAGAAGAATATTCGCGAATAATTGTTAATATTGAATATTCGTGATATTTTATCAAAAAAAAAATTGCGAAATTTCGCTAGTGCGAATGCGAAATTGATTGCGAAATTCTCGTCAACACGCGAAAACGGAGATCATTTCCTGGATTACTAAACTAATAGGCACTAAACACTAACTCTACTTACACAAACTTATATGACTAAACTAAAGCTAATTTTTTTTTTATACACAAAACACAGAAGGGCAGAGAACGCATTCGCGAATATTCGTAATGCGAATATTCGCATTGCGAATATTCGGCAACATAAAAGGATCGCCTCAGCTACTCGGCCCAGGGTCTCTAATCATACCAGCAATGCTTTTAGACGTCGATGGAGATCACTAGGATGTGATCTGTTTTAAAAATAAATTTGAAAAAATATGAATATTCGCGATAGCGAATATTCACCGCGATATTCGATTTATTCGCGAATACTCGAATATGCAATATTCGTAACAAATGCATTGTTCCCACTATCCTGCTAATAGTGAAAAATACTTGAATTTTCTTCTAAAATCACCCTCATTGAATGTGGCAATATGTTTGCTGCAGGACCTATTCAAAATTCAACACCTTTATATATTTGCCATAAACTTCAGCTACCTGGATACAATGGACACTTGTTAATTCCAGAGGGATTTTCTAAAAACTTCTGCATGAAGAACACTATCCAGAAAGGAACAATTGTGCCCTAAGGCACAGCTTTATACTTTGAAGCTGTTACATACCATGTTCATTACAATCTCTCCTATGACAAAAAATGTGTCACTGACATCCATTACATTAATCAAATATGAATGTGTTTTTTGTTTGATGTCTCATGCAAATGCTCTTGTAAGCAGAGCACACATTTTCATTTTCTGAATGAAGATATTTATTTTTACTATGTAGCACTACCCCCAAAGGAGCCACTAAGTAGTTTGCCCTCATCCTTTTCCCAATAGTTTCCTCACAGTTTAATCACTTTTCAGGCTCATTAACCATTCTAGGGGTATGCTTTCTCTGATGGTTTATTGTAGAACTTGGATAGGTAGTGGGTATTGATAGGATACTCCAGAACCCTTAGCAACAATTTAAGGACACTAGACTTTCTCTTGTAGAACTATGAGCCAAGCCCTTGTAGAAGTAAAGTGTAGACTAGGCTATGAAATAGCAACTTGAGGAGATTTATCTTCTCCTGTAGACAGTCCAAGCAAATTCCTTTCACTGGGAATTAAATAGACTCAGGACACAGGACACAATGTCCCATTTTAACCAGCTGACTCTAAAGCCTTGTACACAGTGTATGAAAATCAGAAGGGGATTTTCGTTTGACAGACTCAAATTCTTACAGTTAGTACGCTCCTTTAGACAATTGTTTTCCAATTTTCGGACAACAAATGTTGGATGACAGACTATAACATTTTTGTCTGATGTGAACTGAACGTTTGATTTTCGGATGGTCAGTACACAAATTCGTCACACAAAAGTCGAAAGTACAAACACGCATGCTCAGAATCAAGGAACGACTGGGAAGAGTTCGGTCTTGTAAACTACTGTTCGTAATCTAGAATTAACATTCGTGACGCGGCAATTGATGAAATGTCAAAATTCTAATCTTCTTTAATGGGATAATAATGAAGCTGCTTTGCATGTAGTTATGTCAAACTTATTTTAAAAGGCACTTAAGAAAAAGGGATTTTTAAATACAGCTTACCTGTAAAATCCTTTTCTTGGAGTACATCACGGGACACAGAGCGGCATATTCATTACTATATGGGTTATATGGAGTACCTTCAGGTGTGGACACTGGCAATCTCAAACAAACAGGAAGTCCCTCCCTATATAACCCCCTCCCCTAGAGGGAGTCCCTCAGTTTTGTAGCAAGCAGTATGCCTCCCAAAATGTTCCCAAAAAGAGGGGTGGGAGCTCTGTGTCCCGTGATGTACTCCAAGAAAAGGATTTTACAGGTAAGCTGTATTTAAAAATCCCTTTTTCTTTCTCGTACATCACGGGACACAGAGCGGCATATTCATTACTATATGGGATGTCCGAAAGCAATGCTTTAATGAGGGGAGGGAGACATCTTCCAAAGAAGGATTTAATTTAGAGGTATACTCAAATACTAGTAAATCCAACTTAAACAAGAAATGTAAATCTCAAATCAAATCAAGGGAGCCCCCTCAGATCCTGAGGAGCTTGAATCGCGGCCTGTAGTACTGACTGCCCAAAGGCTGTATCCGCATTCCTTCTTACGTCCAATTGATAACATTTTGTAAACATGTGGACTGACGACCACGTTGCTGCCTTGCATATTCGAGCCATAGAGATCTGATGATTTGCTGCCCAGGAGGTGCCCATGGCCCTGGTAGAATGGGCCTTTGCCGACAAAGGAGGAGGCAACCTCTTCAAACCGCAGGCCTGAACGATTAATTGTTTAATCCATCTTGCGATGGTGGATCAAGCAGCTGCCTGACCCATCTTGGGCCCTTCCGGTAAAACGAACACCACATCTGTTTTCCGAACCTTCTCTGTAGCTTTAAGATAGGCCTTTATGGCCCTGACAATATCCAACGTATGCAGCAACCCCTCCTTTCTAGAGGTGGGTTTTGGAAGAAGGATGGAAGTACCACATCCTGGTTCAGGTGGAAACTGGCTATAACCTTTGGTAGAAAGGAAGAATGAGGACGGAACCCCGCCCTATCCTTATGTAAAATGAGATATGGTTCCTTACAAGATAAGGCTGCCAATTCCGATACTCTCCTGGCCGAAACTATGGTGATCAGAAATACCGACTTTCCAGTCAGTAAAACCAAAGGTACCTCAGCCAACGGCTCAAGGGGTTGTTTCTGTAGAGTTGACAGAACAAGATTTAAGTCCCATGGACAAAGTGGTGATTTGACTGGAGGATTAACACGTAAGACTCCCTGTACGAAGATCTTAACCAGCGAGTGGGCGGCCAGCGGCCTCTGAAACCACACTGATAAGGCTGAAATCTGTCCCTAGATCGTGCTTAATGCCAGGCCTTTATCCACTCCTAGCTGGAGAAAACTTAATACTCTATCAATGGTATACTTGCGGGAAACCCATCTCTTAGCCTCACACCAGCCTACGTAGGCCCTCCAAACCCTGTAACAAAATTACCCTGGAGGCCGGCTTTCTAGCCTTAATGAGGGTAGGGATTACCTGCCTAGACAGACCTCTACCCCTGAGAATCAGGGATTCAGCCGCCAGGCCGTCAAATTTAGACGCGGTAATGCAGGGTGGAGGATCGGGCCTTGTGAGAGTAGGTCTGGCCCTAGAGGAAGAGTCCAAGGGCCTCCCGCTGCCAATTTCAGGACTAGTGAGTACCATGCCCTCCGGTACCAAGCTGGGGCTACCAGGATAACCGGCCTGTGCTATGATCCTGCGCCACAGGCGGGGTAGTAACTGCAGTGGGGGAAATGCATATAGAAGTTATGATTGATGCCAAGGGCAAACCAACACATCGGTTCCGCAGGCCATAGGGTCCCTCGTTTGAGACATGAACCTGTCTAGCTTCTTGTTGAATCCTGATGCCATGACCTCCACGTCTGGCACTCCCCACTTCTGGCAGATTGTCTGAAAAAAACTTGTGGATGCAGAGACCACTCCCCCGGCGACAGGGTTTGGCGACTTAGGAAGTACGCCTGCAGGTTGTCCACCTCTGGAATGAATGTCGCCGATATGCAGGGTACATAAACCTCTGCCCACCGAAAAACCAAGCTCCTCTCACTCTGAGTGGCTTGACTCTTGGTTCCCCCTTGGTGGTTCACCTATATGCCACCGCTGTGGCATTGTCTGAATGACTTCTCACCGAGGACCCCTGTAATCTGGATGTCTATGCCAGGAGGGCTAGCCGAGCCGCTCAGAACTCCCAGACCTTGATGGGCAGCTGCCTCTCCGCCTCTGCCCAAGTTCCTTGGCGAGTGAACTTGTTCAAGACCGCTCTCCAGCCTTCCAGACCACTGGGCAGAACCAAGCTGCTAGAATTGCTGCCTGTAGGACACGAGTGTGGAAGCGTGTGGTATTGCCTCGAACATGGCCATCGCATACATAGGCGAATAGTTGGCTCTTTTTTGCTTAGAACCAACTGAATCAATCTTTTGATAGCCTCGACCTTTACCAGGGGCAGGAACATCCATCTTCTGTTCTGTGTCTAATCTCGTGCCGAGATATTCCAACTGCTTTGTAGGTTGAAATGCTGATCTTTCCCCGGTTTAGGACTCAGCCGAACCTCTCGAGGTACTGAACCATGAGGGCTACTACGCATTCCACCAAGGAAGCAAGTGATCTTATGATTAAGAGGTCGTCCAGGTATGCTAGGACCGAGATCCCTTGGATCCTTTAGACTGAATAGAATAGGAGCTAGGATCTTCGTGAATACCCGGGGGCCGTAGCCAGCCCGAAGGGGGGCGCCACGAATTGGAAGTGACGCTGTATCACTGCGAAGCGTAAAAACAAAAATATTTGATGTGGCTGAAAAACCTGGTACATGAAGGTAACCATCCTTTATGTCTATAGAAGCCAGATCCTTCTGGAGTGTGGCGGCTGCTGACCAAACGGATTCTATCCGGAAAGAGCGAACCCTTAGGTAAGCATTTAAACCTTTTAGGTCCAAAATTGGTCTGACATTGCCGATGAGCCTTGGTATGACAAACAGATTGGAATAGAAACCTAGCCCCTGTTCTTGGGCTGGTACCTCTACCATTATGCCCTGGTAAAGCAGGTGATCCAATGCTGCCCGCATTGAGGCCTTCCTCCTGCGGCCACAGATGATCGGACCCCCTATGTCGGGGACCGATCCCCAGAGGCCTGTCCTTGCGATCCATTGTTAAAAGTTTGATCGCGCAGGAGGTCCGTACTGCCTGAAATTTGAGGGCCCTGGAACCGGGGGGAGCTGCCCTTTTAAACGCAGGACCCCGGAACTTCTTTTGACTGGTAAAAGGGTACTTTTGCCACTTGAAACAGTCTGAATGTATTTATCCAGATCTTTCCATGGAAGGGCAAACCTGCCAGCAGTCTTTTACATGGGGCTCGGCCGCCCAGTTCTTCAACCATAAGAGCTTTCTCATATGCACTAAAAATAGTGACAACGAGACGCCTGCTGGATGGAGTCTTTTTATAGCCTCTACCGCAAAGCACAGAGCTCTGGGAATATCCAATAACTCCTCTGCCTATTGGGCAGGGATGTCTTAAGCATCTGTTTTGTCTGGTTCCTTAATGCCTGAAAAAACTCCAATTGCAGCCACTGCTGGCTGTAGCCAGGGATGCTGGAAAAAGTGTCTCTAAACGTTTATCGACCGGGACCTTAAACATTTGTATGTTTCCCCTTAGGCCAGTTAATGATTTATTCACCCATGAGATGGCTGCGTCCACAGTTGGGAGCGCCCCCTTTCTTAGAAAAATGTCTTTTCCATAGGGTAAATAACAGAAAACCTTCCAGGTGGTCTCCCATCCAGGCACTAACCAGGCCCGACCCTGCTTAGCCTCCGAGATCAGACGAGATCGGGCGCTTTCCGGGAGATGCGGCCTCAAGGACCTCACGGGTAGTTGAAAAGCAGTGCCCGAACCGGGACCTGAACCCTGGACCCTCAGACCAAATGTCCGATGCTCTACCAACTGAGCCATCCGGGCCCCTTTTAAAGAGCACTTGGTCAGGGGAAAGAGTGCCTGCAAGCACAAATATTTCCTGGCAGACGTGCATAAAGACTACCCTCTCGTCAGCTTTAGGCGGCAGAAAAAATTCTGTCCGGTCGTCCCAATCCTGGAAAAAACAATTCCTCTAACAGAGGATGGACCGGAAAAGCTGCGTTGCTTAAAGGCGCTTTGAAAAGAACCCAAAGAGGATACCGCAGGAACCTGAGGCTCTGGAAATGGCAAATTAAATGCCAAGCGGACCATGTCTGTCAAAGACTGGACCCACAGACTCTCCGCCTGGGAGGCTGAAAACGATTCTTCAGTGGTAGATCCTCTAGGTTCTGTCCCTTTTGGCGATGGGGATCTAGTCCGCTTCTTGCCAGAAAAAGAGCCAGCGATCATAGCTGTTAACCTTTTTTCTCTAGCCCCCCTAGGGTGACGGCTAGCATCTCCTCTGTGATAACACAGGGTTGGGCCGACCTGGGCCAGCCTCAGCACCAGACCCCCTTAATGGCTTATCCAGGGTGACCCCTATAGGAATAACCTGTGGGGAAAGTATTGGCATATCATCAGACCCAGAGGAGGAACCCCCTTTGTCTTTGCCTTTTCTTTTTTTTTTTTTTTGTGTTTTGATCCCTTGGAAGCCATAATACAAAACCGAAGGACTCCGCTTACAACCACAGACTGTTAAAGCCAGGAGTACAAAAAAATAAGGTTTAGGGGACAATAGGATCACTAATGCCCCAAAAACGGTGGGGCTCAGTATGTTTTCTTTTATAATATTATTCACCACATACAGCCCCACCCCCAACATGTTTGCCAGCATTCAACCTGTTGCCAAGGGGATTTTGGCTTAACAAAAAGTATTGGAGCTGACTCCAGCATGTAGTACCCCTTCTCGCCACCGGGAGTCACTGTGCTGCCAGCTCTACGTCCTCTCTCTCCAGCTCAGCTCTGAACTGAGCTAAGAACGCGCCTGCTGTGTATAACAGCAATTGAAGGCACGCCCACTCTACACTGCAGTCACGCTCCCCGCCCCCCCCCCCCCCCCCGAACGGCGCGAAAATTTTCTATATGCATGCGCGCGTGCACGCGCGCGTGCACGCGCGCGCGCGCGACTGTCGGGGGAGGAGAGCCCAGGAGGAGACGCACTCTGGAGCCCAGGAATGCAGGTTGGAGGACGCATCAGGCGGCAGATTTTGAATCCCGGCAAGGTAAGGCTAAAACAGGCCCCTAAGGAGTCCCTTTAGCCTAGAGACAGATCTGTTTTTTTTTTTTTTAAAAAGATCTTCAACCAGCGAGCAGCAGGTAGCTAGCAAACATACATAGATAGGTAGGGGGATCAAGTGATGGGGGGAAACATTTCAGGGCATCCTGTCCAGCAGACATAGTGACCATGGTGCCAATGCAGAGCATACTCAGGCTACCCCCCTTAAGATCTCCCCTGGAGAGCCTGCTGTCGAACCAAGTCCCGCAGGCTCCCCTCTTACCTGCTCCATGCCGCAGGACGTTTTGCAAAACGGTCCAATCTTCTCCCATCTCCGTGGGTAGCGTAGTAGACCTTCAGGCCCTGGGGTCCTATGAAGGTACCCACTGTCCTGGACCTATATAGCACCCTGGCAAACAGGAACTTATGGTCTTTACGAACTCCAAGTCCTGGGCCCAGGGTCCAGCCCTCCAAAGAGGAGCATTATAGGCAAAACCCCACGGTTTGGGGCCCGGGTACTGTCCACTTTGGCACTGAGGCTCCTTGGACAGATCCGGTTAGCCCGCCCTTAATCCCAAGGATGTGGAGCAAAGCTATTCCGTGACCAACACCTAAGACACTGGCGAAAAAACTGAGGGACTCCCTCTAGGGGAGGGGGTTATATAGGGAGGGACTTCCTGTTTGTTTGAGATTGCCAGTGTCCACACCTGAAGGTACTCCATATAACCCATATAGTAATGAATATGCCGTGATGTACGAGAAAGAAATTAACTTTCTCTTCATACATCACTACGTTCGTGTTTGTCAAACGACAATTTGCAGGTAGTTACTATGGTAGACAAAATCCTGCACATGCCATTTTGACAAAAGTCAGAAGCTCGGTCGTCCAACAATCAGACCGTGTGGCTTAACACACGAGGGATGGCAAACTAGACTCAGTCTCTAGGATCTCTCTCACCAGTCTGTACTGTCCTTGGAAATATTGGTTGTCTCCCTCCAATATCCTTACAACACTTCCACCCTGTAATACCAGACTAGATCCTCAAACAAAAGTAAAAAAGGAAGTATCGGTGTTCTCTAACTGAAGATGCAAAAAATTGCAAAAGAACCCGACAACTCAACACATCCCTGAATAAGCCAATTGCTATACCCCCGAAGGGGGTGTGTTTCCTCGGTGGGACTTTAAGTGTGTGTGGCGGGTTCGAGTATAGGACTAAATTAGTCAACAAGTAGATATCAAAAGTATTCAAAATTTATTGGTTTAAATAATGTTGCTCATTCGAACAACGTATCAAAAGAAGGTTTGTTAACAGCATAGGTTACAAAGAATTTACTCAAATGACCAGTAAAGAACAAGAGAGCACGACCTGGGGGGGACAATTAACAACGGTACCTCACATTATACATGGTGAGACAAGACAAAATTGTATATACGTGTACATGCGACAAAGGAGCAACAGGAAAAGCCCTCAAGACTGTCTCATGGGTATAGACAGGGATGCCAACGTTTCGAGGCTTTTTTTCTAGACCAAGTATCGCCTCTTCATCAGGGCGAGGGCGGTGCGCAAAGTGTCGCTGTACCGTCTAAAATAAATAAGATAAAATAAAATAAAATAAATGCAAAGTTCATGACAGACACATGTGTAGTTGAAACATTCATTTACACGATTTTTTACATATAGAGAAAAGTACATATAAGTATTCACGATTTTAATCCTCATCATGACTCCCGCTGTGTCTGGGGTGGTACCCGGACTAGCCCTGTGTGTATGGGTCTGGACTCAAAAATATTATGCACATATATATGCTTAAACACTAATTGCCAAGTATATAAGTAACTACTAACCGGTAAGTTGGAAGGTAGGTATATAAGTCTCAGATGGAGACCATGAAAATTGCTTGGTCGGTTGTAGCAGAAATATGTCCTGGGTCATTAAAAGTACGGATTATTCACAAGGTATTGCCATACGATGTGACCTATGATGTGAGGAATATAAAGAGGCAAGAAGGAAAAAAGCACAATGTATCAAGTATATCAAAATGCCAGACAAGAGAGCACATCTAATGCACATTGTCAGGGACAGCCAAGACAAAAAAATTGAAATGGGAAGAGATTATGTTGGCGCAAAACAAAACTTGAACCAGTTTGAAGTAAAATAAAAATGAAAATAAAAAGTAATAAATAATAAATAAAATAAACCAGGTGAAATACAGAGAATATAGCAATCTAAGCGAAAGTGCCTGGCTGTTGATGTGGGAGTGGATAAAGGCAACAGAGGGCGGTCAGAAAATCCAAGAAGTCAGCGTCAAAAACTGAACAAACAAAAACTGAACAGACAAGCAAAAGGGTTGTATACCACGCCCTCGGGGCCTATATAATTAGTATTAGAGGCTGGATTTATCAAAGCACCAGTGGGGTGTGCTAAAGAGAGGGGGCTGTCACTTGTTTAGATAAGAAGACAGCACTGCTTTGCATAAGCATAGGAGAAATAGATCTCATAAAGTAATTGAATCAAGCAAGTGGTATACATAGAACCCTCCATTGCACATAATAAATAGTAAAAGGTATATCTATAAGGGACTTACCAAGGTAACAAGGGATGTTTGTAAAACAGGAAAAACAGAGGAATTGGGAAACCAAAAATCTCCTCTCCTCAGTGTGGACAGCTGAAGCTCCGGAGATGCCAGGAGCAGTAAATTGCTCATTAGAAACAGGTTCTAAAAAAGAAAGAAAGAAATAGTGGCAAAGCAGAGGAGGCAGAAAGTCATAAGAGAATTCTGGTTATAACAGAGTACAAAGTAGGACCAGCCAATAAAAAGTAATTAGCATAAAAACTGCCAATTCTGCTGATATAGGGTAGAGAAATCATCCATACCTATCCAGAGCGTTCTACGCAGGTTACTGACCATAGGGAGACTAAACCTGAACATTCAGTCAGGTGTTTTATGTGTCTCCCTATTGCTAACAGCTGTGTGTCAGCCTGAATGCGGGGGGCGGTGCCTCACATGCAGTCACTCCCCGAGACTGCCCTCTGGGTGCAGTGACGCGCGAGGTCTCCGCCCACCCCGCACGTCGACCAGCCAGGGGAAGTCCCAGATGGCTCCGGACACGGGCGTGGACAGGAGCGTCACTGAGAGAAACTCCCAGAGGACGGGAGAGGGAGAGGAGGGGGCGTCACGCGCCAGAGTACCTCAGTCAGCTTTCAGCAACTCTCAGCACGGCAGGCCTCCAGGTTGCTCACCTGGGGCTTTGACATCCCACAGGTACATGGAAGAATGGCCTAGAGCAGAGGTATCAAACACAAGGCCCGCAGGCCGAATATGGCCCTCCAGGCCATTTTATGTGGCCCTCGCTGCCCTCCTCAAGACCCTTACTTTCTGCTTTTAAGCAATGCATCCAGATTCTTCCCAGCAGCAGCTTAAGGAAAGGGGGGTGCACTGTGATGTAAGGGAGAGTGTGGGACTCAACTTCTGATGGTGGGATGGCTCTTAACATCTAATGTAAGGGGAGGGGATGTGCTGGATATCTAATCTTACACATACCATCGCCCCTTTTGAGGGTGTTAAGACCTGCAATGGTTAGGGTACTGCGGCCTTCTTTCCATCTCCCAATCGCCGAGCATAAGGGAGTATCGCTACCCTAGAGGATAGAGGGATAGTGGAGATGAATGCAGTTTCCAAGATGATTCTTCCGAATGGTTAGAGTATTCCCCCTCCCCAAGCATGAGCCAAGATTTCATGAAGGGTGTCCAGATATAGAATGGCTTTATTGAGAGACAGGTTACTTATATACAGCAAAATAAATACTTGATGTAATCAGATATACAATTACATCCTCCTCCCACATCATCATACAATGGTGTTACTAAAGAGCCCCCCTTCAAGAGACCTATTTTAGGAGACAGACGGCTGTCTCCGGCAGAATCCACATGAGTTAATTACTGGTCCTTTGCCCAGACAAGGTGATTTAGAACTTCGCACCTGCTAAACAATAGAAATTCACACAATGAACACTTCTTGAGAGACAGACTAAAGCTTATTTACATGATACATTGAGATATTGAGATCAGTTTAAGGAATAAACCAATTATCTCCAGGCAGAGAGCACCCTAATTTCCCCAAACGTTAGAACACCTCTCTTCCACACAAGGTATACCTGCCATTACATATACCCTGATAACTCCGATCTGGGGGACCAACATATCCAAATTCCACCCAGATCGGTCCAGGGGTTCTTAAAAGACAAACAGAGTCTATGAGAAAATCCAGAATAAAGTCTATTTTCTTCACAATTCTTCACAGAGGGCAATCATAATGCTGATGTGGCCCTGAAATTGAGTTTGACACCCCTGGCCTAGAGGGTTAGCAGCCCCCCTAGGCTGTGATCTCCTCCTCAGGGAAAAAGACCAGTCTGCTCTCTGGTTAAGAAAACGTATACAGACTCCTAGTCACCATCTAGGCACCTTTCCCCCCAGGGATTGGCCAGGACTGTATAAATATTCAACTGTTGATTCAAATTTTCCCTCCCGCTAACTTTCAGAACATTTTTAGACCAGCCAGGGGGAAGAAGCCAGTTCTGCAGCTACTGAATCTCAGAACAGACCAGAAAAATCAACACAGTCTGTTTACAGTGAACCAAACTAAAATTTGTCTAACAACACACTGAAGCTCCACTGGATACAGTGAGCCCAAACTTAAATTTACCTAATCCTAGCACCTATCTAGAAGGGTGCTGCAACTATATGATTATTTTCCATAAAGTATCATTACAATAAAATATTGTTTTTTAAACATTTTTACATGTAAATGTTTCATGTATCTTGGAGCTGCTGAATAAAAAGATTGTACTTTACAGGGCCGGACCTAACCTGTCTGGTGTTAGTGTACAGTAAAAAAAAAAATGTCAGGGGGGCAGAGGATGGCACGACAGCAGGGCAGTTTACAGGGCATCAGCAGGGAAGAGGATAGGATCAGCATTTTGTAGGGCAGTGTACAGAGGCTATTGGTTTTTAGGACAGTGTACAGTGGTCAGCAGGGCAGAGGACAGGGTGGAGCAGGGTAGTGCACAGAGAGTCAGCAGGGCAAAGTATTGAAGGTCAGCAGGGAACAAGCTGAGAACAGGGGGTTAACAGGGTGGAGGACCATTAGATCGCAGAAAATTCTGAACCAGACAAGTAGCTAATAATATCTTTGAACTATGGAAAATAGTGCGTGTGCGACTATATGCCAAACAGCAGTTTTCTGACTTCCACTATATTGGCATCACAGCTTGGTCAAGAACATGCCCACAGCCTGCTGATTGGACAATGAAGGCATAATAATGATGTTATAAATCTTCTCACTCCTCCTGTCAGCATGTACCTTACTCCTTGATCTAGCACATGTGCACAGCTGCAGAGACTGATTGGCCCTAAGTAATGATACCTCCCTTTCTCAGTCTGAATGCTGTTATACAGGGGATTGCAACAGGTTTATATCAAGAAAAAAAATCAGCTACATAACATAGTTCCATTTAAAAATGCATTTAAAAGTAGAATTCCAGTAAAATCAAATATTGTCTAAATACAAGAGGCACATGTATTGTTACTTAAATCTTGGTGTGTTTCGTGTTTTTTTTTCTAGGTCTGTGCATTAGTCCAGCGCAGGAGCTTACTGTAATCAAAATCAGTCACAGCTGCTCTTCCTGCTTGCGCAGGATGATTAGGCTCCATGCACACTGAAGCTGATAAACTGCAGTTAATTGGCATTTTGGCTTCTTTTTTTTTAAAGCCCATAAACTGAACTCTATGTTAGCCTATGTGCCATGCACACTTGGGAGTTTTTCAGTGTTAATGAGCTTTGGAGTTTATTGGCTTTTTTCTGAACGCCCGAAATTTGCGTTCAAAGTGCAGTTTTTCAGCTAGAAAGAACGCGAAAAAACGCGAAATGCCGAAAAACGCTCAAAAACGCAGAAAAACTTGTTTTTTATCCATTGAAAAAAATAAAAATAAAAAAAAGCTGATAAAAGCTACACTGAAAAACGCTGATTAAAGCTATTGCAAAAACGCTAAAAAACGTTGCAAGGCTCTCTGCAAAGCTACTGGCGTTTTTTTTATAGCTTTTATCAGCTTCAGTGTGCATGGAGCCTTAGTCTTGTACCTCTCCTGTAGATTTATGCAGGTAGCCTGTAGTGGGTAAACATGCTAGGCTCCATCCATAGCTCTGCCATCTGCATAGATTATTTGCAGCACAGTGGTGAAGTCAACGATATCTAATATATTGGTTTGTAAAGACACTGGGTGCACACAAAGTGGATTTAAATCTTTTGTGGCTATTAAAGGGGTTGTAAAGGTACAATTGTTTTCCCTAAATAGCCTCCTTTACCTTAGTGCAGTCCTCCTTCACTTACCTCATCCTTCAATTTTGCGTCTAAATGTCCTTATTTCTTCTGAGAAATCCTCACTTCCTGTTCTTCTGTCTGTAACTCCACACAGTAATGCAAGGCTTTCTCCCTTGGACTATAGGAGAGTCAGGACACTCTCTACATTGCAGATAGAGAAAGAAAGGAGCTGTGTGTTAGTGGGCATCCTGACACTCCTGTAGTAGAATTTAGGAAAATAGAATTGTACCTTTACAACCCCTTTAAGGAATAGTGATGAGTGAACCAGGCAAAAGTTGCTTCACTGAAAATTCATCAGAAAAAACATAAGAAAATCTGCAAATCCCAAAAATAGCAACTGAATTGTTTTGCCAACCCACCCTAAAAAATGGAGCACCAGCTTCCACTGCTAAGTACTGTTTATTCAACTTGATCTTCTCAAGCTGGTTGATGTAGTGGGGGTTATATGTGTAACACCCTACTGGATGGGTGCTAGGATTAGGAAAATCGAGTTATGGCTCACTGTCGCCAGTGGAGCTGCAGTATGTTTTTAGGCAAATTTTGTTTTGGCTCACTGTATCCAGTTTGGCTGTATTGATTATTCTGGTCTGTTCAGTGTTTCACCTTCTTTAGGTTTGATTGCTCTCTCTGCTTTCTGGAGAACCATTGGTTGTTCTGGATCATAACTGTGGAGCATAGAAAATGGCCAGCATAAATATTTAAAGAGCCCTGGCCAATCCCTGGGAGGGTGGCCCAGATGGCTGTGGGGAGTCTGTATAAATACACTGAGACACAGAGAATCCAGGTCTTTTTCCTTGGAAGGAGATCGCTTGTTCCCTTAGGCCATTCTGCCATTTACCTGTGGGGTGTTAATGCCTCAGGTGGGTGACATCACTCCTTCTTCTAGCACAAATGCACAGCTGCTGAAAACTGCAGAAAGCTGACTGAGGGATTGGCATCTGAGGGTCTAGTTTGGTATCACAGCAATAAAGTGTTGCTTCAATATTGGAAGGAGGCAACCAGTTTTCAAAAGACATTTGTAAGTACAGACTGGTAAAAAATATCCTAGGGACTTTGAGCTACAGCCCTTCCCTCCTGGGTCAGAGTCAGCTGTGTGCGTGTAAAGGGGACAACGTTTCCCGAGTGAAGAGGATCTTAGTCTATTTAATTCCTAGTAAAAGGACTTTGGTTGGGCTGTTTACCAGAGGAAGATTACAATCCTCAAACTTTTTACAGGCTCATAGTTCTATAGAAGATAAGTGTCCTCCGATTCGTACATAGTTTTTGGAGTATCCCACTTAATTCCCTAACCATATCCAAGTTACCCAAAAATAAAAACACCAAAAAGAAAATCCCTGGACTGTTTATTGAGCTGAAGAGTAACTGTGACCATGCGTCTGGATGTGTGGAAACTGTTGGAAAAAAACCCTGGGCATCTTTTTAGCGTCTGTCAGCTCTAAATCTGATTGTACTGTCACTAACCTGTACATTTTGAAGAAAGATGCCATTGTGGTCCATACAAATCCCCATTTTCCCCATTTGAGCTTGGGGTTCCACAGACTCGATTATTATCAGTAACGCCCTCAAAATGTTAAGAGGGACCCCACATAAAAAACAAAAACAAAAAAAATGCATGGGCTTTCCCACAAAATTCCATACTAGATTCCATAGGCATGGGCAGGGGTGTGCCAGATGTACCTGGGAACATCCTAATCACCAAGGTTGCCAACCATGTAGTGTCCGTAAAATGCCCAAAGCTATAGTTGCTGCACGTCTCTGCTGCCTCCTTAGCCAATGGGAACTACACTATACCCGCCCTTTGCCCAGCAAGCCTTATATGACTTTACAACATGAGACAACAACAGCTGGAGTTGGCAGGAGAGGCAAGAGAGGCAGGAGAAAAAACATCCTGCAGTCTGGGACTGACTTCAGCTTACTAGGAGAAGGTAAGCTGGGCTGAGCACATTGTAGTCAGTACGCATACTGTACATACACATACTCATGCATGTGTGCTTGAGCGCTAGATCCTTTTTGAAGATGCAGAGGCTGGCCAGGAAAATGAGCATGGAATCCTTCCCCCTTCCTGAACCATACAAAGCTACAGGCCTAAAATTGGGAAATGCCTTGCTAGGTGGGTCCTCCTGAGAAGGCACCTTGTCCTTACATTGATGGGGACAGGGGTCTAATCCCCACAGGGCCTGATCCATACATCCTTGTCCCTGACTTATCAGAATTAGGAAGCCGCATATAAAATAAAGGAGTCCAAAGATATCTGACCCTTCCCCCTGCATTAATCAGTAAGGAGTACCCCATGTTACACATTCATTAAAACATAGAAATAACAAACACACCATGGAAAAAAATCTTGTATTTAAAAAATCAAGGCAAGAATCCCACAATGTAAATCCTATTTAAATCATGTTGTCCAGCAATGTAGATCCATTGTCAATCACAATGAGTTATGCCCAGACATCCTGCAGACACAGAAGCAACCACCCTTGGTGGCCATTTGCCACCGATACTCCTGAAATGACAGTTCCTGGTCAGCTGATGAATGTCAACAAATAATAACCATATTTGGTAATATCATCACCCCAGATGACCGCTGACTTGTTAGCACTTTAAAATATGCCAGGGAGTGTGCAGGAATCTGTTGTTTAGTGGCGATAATAATGGCTGCTGGCTTTTTAAAGACCCTATTGTTTATATAATTTGACCTCAAGTTGGCACTGTGACATATAGATCTCTTTTTTTGTATGATTTCTTTGCTTCATCACCCACGTACCTTGCAGTGTAGGAATACTAAAATACAGTATCTCACAAAAGTAAGTACACCCCTCATATGTTTATAAATATTTTATTCTTTTCAGCTTGTACAGCTTGTATAATAGGGTAAATTTGCTATCCTCTCAAAATAACTCAACACACAGCCATTAATGTCTAAACCGCTGGCAACAAAAGTGAGTACACACCAAAGTGAAAGTGTCCAAATTGGGCCTAAAGTGTCAATATTTTGTGTGGCCACCATTATTTTCCAGCACTGCCTTAACCCTCTTGGGCATAGAGTTCTCCAGAGCTTCACAGGTTGCAACGGGAGTCCTCTTCCACTCCTCAATGACAACATCACAGTGAATGTTAAAGACCTTGCGCTTCTCCACCTTCCATTTCAGAATGCCCCACAGATGCTTAATAGGGTTTAGGTCTGGAGAAATGCTTGGCCAGTCCATCACCTTTACCCTCAGCTTCTTTAGCAAGGCAGTGGTCATCTTGGAGGTGTGTTTGGGGTCGTTATCATGTTGGAATACTGCCCTGTGGCCCAGTCTCTGAAGGTAGGGGATCTTGCTCTGCTTCAGTATGTCACAGTACATGTTGGCGTTCATGGTTCCCTCAATAAACTGTAGCTCCCCAGTGCTGGCAGCACTCATGAAGCCCAAACCATGACACTCCCACCACCATGCTTGATCGTAGGCAAGACACACTTGTCTTTGTACTCCTCACCTGGTTGCCACTATACACGCTTGACACCATCTGAACCAAATAAGTTTATTATGGTCTCATCAGACCACAGGACATGGTTCTAGTAATCCATGCCCTTAGTCTGCTTGTCTTCAGGAAACTGTTTGCAGGCTTTATTGTGCATTATCTTTAGAAGAGGCTTCCTTCTGGGACGACAGCCTCGCAGACCAATTTGATGCAGTATGGTCTGAACACTGACAGGCTGACCCCCCACCCCTTCAACCTCTGCAGCAATGCTAGCAGCACTCATTTCCCAAAGACAACCTCTGGATACGTCGCTAAGCACTAGCATTCAACTTTTTTGGGCAACCATGGCTAGGCCTGTTCTGAGTGGAACCTGTCCTGTTAAACCGCTGTATGGTCTTGGCCACCGAGCTGCAGCTCAGTTTCAGGGTCTTATAGCCTAGGCCATCTTTATGTAGAGCGATAATTCTTTTTTTTTTCAGATCCTGAGAGAACTCCATGTTGAACTCTAGACATGTGCACAGAAAAAATTTTCGTTTTTTTTTGTTCCGTTTCGTATGGTCCCGTCTGTTCGTTTCCGTTCGTTTTTCGTAAGACGCCCGTTTTCCCGTTCGTTTCCGTTCGTTTGTCGTACGACGCGATTTTTTCATATTCCGATCGTTTCGTATTTCCGTTACCGTTTTATTTTCGTACATGCGGGATGATTCGTTATTCTGTTTAATTCATGTTCGTTTCTTGTTAGACAATAATTATCGTTAATTTTCGTCAATTTGCATTCTGTGTATCTTGAATGCTTTTCTTTTGTTAGTGTCAGTTGTATGTTCATTGTTCAATGACATCTATAACAAAAGAATTTCATTATGTATATTGAATGAATTCCTTTTTCTGTTATAGGTGTCATATCAACATACGAAAATAACAAAAGAAACAGGTTCAAATGCAAATCTTTTGTTTATGTTTTTTTTTGAATGGCCAGAGAGTTACAATACTATTGTTAAGCCCCATACACTTGGTCAGACTATTTTAACAACACACATAAAAACGATCGTTTTCCGATCGTTCTCAGAAAATTCGTTTGTTTTTAAACTGCATCAGAAAACCATTTTTGGGTTCAGAAGTCTGGCCAACTGATCTCCCCTCAGATGAAAATCCACAGAAAAGTTTATTAGGCTTTACTATACAAGTGTACTCACTACTCTGCACAAAAGAGAAGCTGCTTTCAGTCACTGAGGCTGGCCATACATGTTCAATTTTCTTGTACAATTTTCTTTTAGATTTACCAAAAACCATATATGAGGTCAAACTAAACACTTTCAATTGTATGCAATCAGGCAGGCCCTTGCACTACATAGTTGAAGGTAAATCTAAAGAAAATTGCACAGAAAATCATGTATGGCCAGCCTAATGCCGCGTACACACGGTCGTTTTTTGCGATGAAAAAAAAGACGTTTTTTTAAAAGTCATTTAAATTGATCGTGTGTGGGCAAAACGTCGTTTTTTGTCTTAAAAAAACGACCAAAAAAAAAATTCCAACATGCTTGAATTTTTTGTGTCGTTTTTCAAAACGTCGTTTTTTGTGTCATAAAAAATGATCGTGTGTGGGCAAAACGACATAGAAAATGACGTTTTAAACCCGCGCGTGCTCAGAAGCAATTTCTGAGATGGGAGAGCTCGTTCTGGTAAAACTACTGTTTAGAATGGATTAAGCACATTCGTTATTTTAAATCTAATGAAGAAAACAATGCGCTGTATTTGCCACAATGCTTTTTAAACCATTTCCAAGCTACCCTAAACTCCTAGTTTGTTGTGGCTCATCTTGTTTGACATATTTCTGTCAACCTTTTGACTTTATTATTTTTTTGGGCCCTTTTTTTTATTTATTTTTTGTTTTTTGGGACACGTAATTTTTTTGGGGTAATATCTTTTAACAGATGTTTTGAACTAAAATTTTTTTTTAAGGATTTTGGAGGGTGTGAAGTGACCACAGCAGCTTATTTTTTGTGGTTTCATTTACCCACAAGGAGGTTGTTGTTCCTTGTTTAATGTCGTTTTAATTTTTAAAATGTGTCTGCCTACTCACTATAACAATCTCTATATTTGTTTGTAAAAAAATACACATGGTCAAAATTTGCAAACCAACCAAAATATACCTTTATTCAGGTTAAAAAGGTAAATAAATAAAAAGTACAACCATCTGGCAATCCAAAAGCAAAACCAAATAAAAACAAAGAAGCCTGGATAAAAACAAAGGAGACCCTGCTTGAAGTTGTAAACACAAGGGTCCACCAAGAAAACAATGAAGGCTGTGAAGGCCAAAAAAAATTCGCTTCGGGGCATCATCTCCTCACTTCTTCTTCTTCCCTGCAGCCTTCCCTGCAGCCTTCCCTGCAGTCTTCCCTGCAGCCTTCCCTGCAGCCTTCCCTGCAGGCCGAGTCCTCAGGGGCTGTGTTTCTGGAGCCGACGTGCCAGGAGCCAGAGCAGGCTCAGGAAGAGGAGGAGCAGGAGAAGGAGCAGGAGCAGGGGCTGGAGATGGAGCAGGAGCAGGGGCTGGAGATGGAGCAGGACCAGGAAGCGCAGTAAGGACAGGAGTGCGAATCAGCCCAATGCCAATATCGTCATTGAGCTGTCCCAGTGTGGCCATGCTCATGATCTGGAACATAAGGGATTCGCAGCGCACACGCTGGCCCAGCTCTAGATTTTTAAGCTTGGCAGCGATCAGCGCTGCGAATCCCTCTTCCTCACTGGGCTGCTCTCTGATGGCCAAAGTTGCTTCACGGAGCATGGCCTGGGTCTCCTCCTCCATCTGCATGAGCCTTCTGGCCCTTTTTGCTGGGTTCCGGATAGGAGGGATTTGGGAGATACAATCACGCTGGCGTGACTCCTGTCTCCCACTGGGGCCTGCCTCCTCCTGGCTCCCAGTGGGGCCTGCCTCCCCCTGGCTCCCTGCGTGGCCTGCCTCCCCCTGGCTCCCTGCGTGGCCTGCCTCCCCCTGGCTCCCTGCGTGGCCTGCCTCCCCCTGGCTCCCTGTGGGGCCTGCCTCCTCCTGGCTTTGCTCTGCCTGTGTATAATAAAAAAGGGACATATTTTATTTTTTGGCTTCATTCATCACACACATTTCTAACTTAATGACATATCATAATTGAATGCTAAAATATATTTATCACAGGCCCTCCATCCCTAATTCTGTGGCCCCTTACACAGCTTTAGATATGTGCCCCCCTGGAGCTGGGGGCGGGGGGGGTTGATGTTGACTGAAATTCCAAAGTAGGGGGCCTTTACCCAACCGTTTTTTTACTTTAGGGTGGACAAAATGTTAATGGCTAAAAAGGGTGTTTAACATCTGCGGCCACTGTATGGTGTACCTAATGGCGTACAAGAAAATGACACACATTCATTATGACCTCTGCATTTATGTATCTTGTCCCCATTCTGTTTTGCCACTATTGCTTAGTGATATGTTCCAAATTTTTTGGCCAAACATTTATATAATTTCAATCACTTGTAACATAAATTACTCATCATTATTATACTTTGCATTACAAAAATGAATCTGAAAATGCAATACCTGGCTCCATGGGTCACAATCTGCCTCCTCCATGAACTCAGGCTCTTCCTCTGAGCTTGCCTGCTCTTGCCTGCAGGGAACACTGGAGGGCTGACTGCAGGGAACACTGGAGGGCTGACTGCAGGGAACACTGGACTGTCTCCTTGGGGGAAGGGTAGACATGGATGGCCTGGACTCTATGTGATCATCCAGGAACTGCATCTGACTATAGTACCACAGGTTAGGCTTGTAGACGCTGTCAGCTGCAGCCCCAGATCTCATCGAGGCCAGGACTTGTGACCGTTGGGTCCTGTAGGTGCCCCAAAGCGAATTGATTTTAGCCTTAACAGTCTCCAATGTAGCGTTGGGGACCCTTGTTTTTACATATTCAAGCAGGGCCTCCTTTGCTTTCTTCCGGGCATCTTTGTTTTTATTAATTTTGCTTTTGGATTGCCAGAGAACTGGATGTTCCTTCCATCTCTGGATAAATTCTGTCAGAAATTCCGGATCCTTAAAGGCCTCCATTAGTTCTGCATGTACAAAACAAAAAACAAAGCCTAGTGTCAGTCAAGCCACTACTACTAATTAGCTTTTAAACACCATGGGGGTTATTTATGAAAGGAAAATACACTCTGCACTTCAATTGCACTGAAAGTGCACTTGGAAGTGCAATCGTTGTATAAATCTGAGAGGGGTAGATCAGAAATGAGGGGAAGCTCTGCTGATTGTATCAGACAATGATGTGCATGCTAAAATGCTATTTCTAAATTTATCCTTGCATGTCCTCCTCAAGATGTCCAGCGACTGCATTTACAAGTGCACTTGTAGTGCAAAGTGTCTTTTCCTTTAAGTAAATCACCCCCCATATCTTCTAGCCCACACAATCATCCACTGTTCCCTAATATTTGTAATGTCCATAATCCAGATACATACCGTCTTATGATCCGATCGTCTCTTCCGCCTTGTTCCGCAGGTTGTGAACGGCGCTTGCAATGAACCCCCCATATCTTCTAGCCCACACAATAATCCACTGTTCCCTAATATTTGTAATGTCCATAATCCAGATACATACCGTCTTATGATCCGATCGTCTCTTCCGCCTTGTTCCGCAGGTTGTGAACGGCGCTTGCAATGGCGTGGATCCCTTTAAACGGCGCGAACGTGTGACGCGATGCACGAGATCCCGCCCCTGACGTTCGGTCTCGTCTTTTCCACGCCCCTTTCTCGATCTTTCTTTGTGGGTGTGTTTTAGGCAAGAACAAGATGGAGAGAAACATGGCAAGCTCAAGCCATCAGGCAGGCCAGGCCCAGCCAACCGGACGATCCCGGCGGAGGTACAAGGCCTCAAACATGGCCTTCCAAGAGATGGTGGAGATGGTCACCATCTTACAAAGGGAGGATTATGACGGGAAGCATGGCCCTTACCTGCATCCAAACAGGGTGAAGGCCGACATCATGGAGAAGGTGATCAGGAGGCTGCATCAAAAATTTGGCCAACGCAGGACTCGAGAACAATTGAGAAAGAGGTGGTCAGACCTCAAAAACAGAGAGCCTGAACAACTCCAGCATATCAAGAGGCTGATTCGGGAAAAAGTAAGTTTTTTTTATTTTTTGACACATTTGTGGTGTTTGTTAATTGTGCCATGTGATTTTAATTTCAGGTTGTACTGTATCTGTTTGTGGGCACAAAAAGTGGTCGGAGAAGTCGTCGTTTATACGTTGTTTTTCGACCTACTAAACGACAATCTTCGTGCTAAATATCATCATGCGCCTAGTTCGCATGGACAAAAAGGAGTGTATAAACACTATATCATTCCCAAAAAACGTCTTTGTATTTGTTATTATTTGAACAAACGACGACTCCTACGACCAATTCATGTGTCCCCAAACAGGAATCTTGCCATTTTTGTTGTAATGTGACTTCACTTGTGATCTTTTGTAATGTAGATTTGTACCTAAATTAAAGTCGATGTGAAAAGCTTAGTAAATATGACCAATAAACAGAAAAAGGAGAGTCTGCTCAGCAGTGGATTCTGCACATGTTTATATACTCTGTACTTGTATTTTTAGTTCTCACTCATATCTCTTTATAATCTTTTACCTTTCTTTTTTCCCTATCTTCAATCTCGTAGGGCGCAGTGAAGCAGCAAGGCAGGTTGGAACTTCCGAAGCCCCACCCCCGAGGGATGATGACGCTGCCACCACATCCAGTAAATTTCCTACACAACACTCATACCCAGGTAATCTAGATCAGGGATCCTCAAACTACGGCCCTCCAGCTGTTGTGGAACTACACATCCCATGAGGCATTCATTGTAACACACTGACATTCACAGACATGACTAGGCATGATGGGAATTGTAGTTCCTGAACAACTGGAGGGCCGTAGTTTGAAGACCCATGATCTACATGTAGGTTTTCCGAATTTTAATACCTTTTTTGTTCCCACATTTCAGGAGCAAGTCGTGCAGCGACAATGGACAGGGATACTGCCAAATTTGTGCTGTCCGAAATATGGTCCTTCAGGGAACAACTAGAGGACATCCAGGACACTGCACGAGAAGTGGTAGAAAAATCAAAAGGGCTGGAGACACAAATTAAAAATTTAATAGATTATTTGGGTAGGTTTTGATTTATTTAGTGTTTATTTTGTAATAGAAAAAAGGTTTGGTTTATAATAAAAAAAAAAATGTGATTTTATTTTTTGAATAATGTAAAAAAAAAAAAAAAAAAAAAAAAAAAGTGATTTTAGTTTTTGAATGTAAAAAAAAAAAAGTGATTTTATTTTTTGAATAATGAAAAAAAAAAAAATGTGATTTTAGATTTTGAATAATGTAAAAAAATAAATATATAAAAAAAAGTGATTTTATTTTTTGAATAATGTAAAAAAAAAAAAAAAAAAGTGATTTTATTTTTGGAATGTTATAAAAAAAAACAAAAACAAAAAATATATATTTGTTTTGTAACTAAAAAAAATGTTTTTAAAAAATTTTATGTCAAAAAGTTATGTTTTTCAAGATGCAAAAAATAAAAAATTTACAGTAAAATATGTGTCTTGTTATTTAAGCTCAATGATTAATAGAAAATACTAGGGTTGTCCCGATACCGATGCCGAGTATTTGCGGGAGTACTTGTACTCCCGCAAATACCCCCGATACCTAAATAGAATACTTCCCCCCCCATATTGCAGCGATGCGTCCCTCATACCTTTTTAGATATGCTGACGCCGCCGCATACCGCCTTATCCCCCTGCACAATCGCATAGCTTACATTACAAGCATTCATTCTGAATACTTGTAAATGGCCGTGTATTGACACTCCCCCTCTCCGGATTGGACGGATCCCTCCATCCGGAGAAGGGGAGTTTTAAAACACGAAGCGCGGCCATTTACAAGTTTTTAGAATGAAAGCTTGTAATGCGCTACGCCAAGGATCTCCAAACTACGGCCCTCCAGCTGTTTCGGAACTACATTTCCCATGAGGCATTGTAAAACTCTGACATTCACAGACATGACTAAGCATTATGGGAATTGTAGTTCCTGAACAACTGGAGGGCCATAGTTTGGAGACCCCTGCGCTACGCGATTGTGCAGGGGGATACGGCGGTATGCGGCAGAGGCGGCATCAGCATATCTAAAAAGGTATGAGGGACGCATCGCTGCAATATGGGGGACATACATGGCTGCATATGTGGGGGACATGGCTGCATTTGGGGACACATTTAAAAAAAAAGTATCGGTATTCGGGATCGGCGACTACTTGAAAAAAAGTATCCGTACTTGTACTCGGTCCTAAAAAAGTGGTATCGGGACAACCCTAGAAAATACCTAAAAAAAATGTATGCTGAGAACATTAAACAATGAGGGATAGTTATTTCAGTCCATCACAAACACATGGCACTATGATAACCTAGGACCGTGATGGCGAACCTTGGCACTCCAGATGTTTTGAAACTACATTTCCCTTGATGCTCCACTATACTGCAGAATGCATGAGCATCATGGGAAATGTAGTTCCAAAACATCTGGGGTGACAAGGTCGCCATCACTGACCTAGGAGATAAAATAAAAACACAAACCTTATAAATTAATTAAAGAACAAAGAAAAGACTGTTTGAGGCAAAAAATAAATTTAATTATTCAGCCAAGATCTGGCATTGGAATGGCCCCCCTACCCATAAAGTAGTCCACATATGCCTGACGCACAGCACGTGCGTTTCGGGGGGCCAATTGGGGGATGGGCAGCGTCACGAGCTGCCTCTGGAATGTCAACAGGGTCATCAGGCAAAAGGGTTAGGTAAGAAGAAGAATGTTTTTTTAAATAGTTGTGTAAAATGCAGCAGCATGTAATTATATAATTCAACTTGTATTCGGCCATGTTTATGGCAGTAAGAAATAGCCGGAAACGGCTGGCCATGATGCCAAAGGCATTTTCCACCACACGTCTGGCTCTGGCCAGCCTGTAATTAAACACCCTCCTCTCAGGGGTGAGGGCGCGTTGGGGAAATGGCCTCATGAGGTGAGGACCCAAGGCGAAAGCCTCATCTGCAACAAAAACGAAGGGCAGACCCTCTTCATTATCCTCCGCAGGCGGCAATCCCAGGTCCTCGGAAAGAAGCCGTTGGGCGAACTCCGTCTCGGCAAAGACACCACCGTCCGACATCCGCCCATTTTTCCCAACATCAAGATACAAGAACTCGTAATTGGCAGACACCACCGCCATCAGAACAACACTGTGGAACCCCTTGTAATTGAAATAATGGGATCCACTATGGGGTGGTGGCACGATGCGGACGTGCTTGCCGTCAATAGCTCCTCCGCAGTTTGGAAAATTCCATCGCCGGGAGAAGTCCGCTGCCACAGTCTGCCATTCCTGTGGCGTGGTGGGGAACTGTAGATACCAAAAAAATAAAAAAATATCAAACAAACATTCCTAAAAGAACATCCCAAAACATTTTTTGATACCAAAAAAACAAACATTAATTTGAAGTATTATTAACCACTTCCTTACTGGGCATGTAAACCCCCTTCCTGACCATGTGAAATTTCAGCTTGCGGCACTGCGTCGCTTTAACTGACAATTGCGCGGTCGTGCGATATGGCTCCCAAACAAAATTGGCGTCCTTTTTTCCCCACAAATAGAGCTTTCTTTTGGCTGGTATTTGGTCACCCCTGCGATTTATATTTTTTGCGCTATAAACAAAAAACGACGACTATTTTGAAAAAAAAAAACAATATTTTTTACTTGTTGCTATAAAATAAAAAATTCATTTTAGGGCGATACGTATTCTTCTACATATTTTTGGTTAAAAAAAAAAAAAAATCAAAAAAAATCGCAATAAGCGACTGGTTTGTGCAAAAGCTATAGCACCTACAAAATAAGGGACAGAATTATTATTTGTTATTTATTTTTTTACTAGTAATGGTGGCGATCTGCGAATTTTATTGCGACTGCGACAACATGGCGGACACATCGGACACTTTTGACACCTTTTTGGCACCATTCACATTTATACTGCAATCAGTGCTATAAATATGCACTAATTACTGTATAAATGTGACTGGCAGGGAAGGGGTTAACACTAGGGGGTGAGGAAGGGGTTAATGTGTATCCTGCATTGTGTTCTAACTGTGGGGGGAGGGGGGGGTGACCGATCTGTGTCCCCATGTATAAGGAACACTGATCGGTCTGCTCTCTCCAGTGACAGGACGCTGTCATTGTGAGAGCCGGCAATGAGAAATGATCTCATATGTTTACATATGAGATCATCTCTCATTGGCTGCACAGATCGCATTGCAAACGGCCACTCTGATTGGCCGTTCGCGGCGAGCTGTGATTGGCTGTGTCCAAGGGACACGGCCAGTACACAAGTTCCCCGCTGCGTGCTCTGGAGCGCACGCTGGGAACACAGAAAGAGGCTGCCGTGAAAAAACGGCAGCCCAGAGATTTAGAACCACCCTGCGGCCGCATATAGTCGTACGGCCGTAGGGAAGTGGTTAAAAATAGGAAAAATAAGAAGAGATCACTAAAGCAGATTAATCACACCCTCTGATGGTCACAATCCTACAAAAAATAAGGGGAGTGGAGGCCCAAAATGAGTTTGAGACCTCTAAAAAAAATTAAATACTAAAAAAATGTTAATTTATACAATTACAAAAAAAAGAGGGGGGGGGTTGTGCGTGCACTACAATATAGGACAACATATAGGGGGATATAGGGACTTCTATAGACAGCACTACAATATAGGACAAAATATAGGGGGACTAGGCTAGGTGGGTTTGGGACACAAAAAAAAAAAAAAAACCTGGACAGGTTGGCAAAACAAAAGATGCATGTAGGAGCAAATATAAAATGAATACAGCATGCATGGAGATGAAAGGGAACATTACCAGCAGATCACAAACAGGTTAATTAGGGACTGTTTAAAACCAAACAAATTGAAACAAATACAAAAGCCTAAATAAAACATAGTTTGTGCCTTTAAAGGCCACCACTTACCTTAATATAGTCCTCCTGCAGAACATGAATGATGGCAGAACAGGTCTGGGGAATTATGAGGCCCAGAGCCTGGGGGGAGATGCCCGTCGAGAACTTCAAGTCCTGCAGACTTCTCCCTGTTGCCAGGTACCGCAAGGTGGCAACTAGCCGCTGCTCAGCAGTGATGGCTTCCCGCATAACGGTGTCCTGCCTGGTGATATAAGGCGACACCGAAGCCAAAAGCTGCTGAAATACGGGGTCAGACATCCGAAGAAAATTCCTGAAATCATCAGGGTTATTTTCTCGGATCTCCCGCAGCAGAGGCATATGAGAGAACTGGTCCCTGCGAAGAAACCAGTCCTTGGCCCACAAAGTCCTTCTCGCCCTCCTCAAGGACCGGAGCCGGGATGCAGCACACATCCCAACAAGAAGCACAGCACGATCTCGGCGACGAGAACGTACCCGCAACATGGCTAGAAAACGGTCGTCAAATCAGATCGCACTAAAACACCGCTCTGAAGTACAGAAATGCCTTTGAAGAACGGACCTGCAAAACAGGAACGTGTAGACAAGAACGCACTGCCAAAACAGATACGATTGGAAAACAAGCACTGTATCACAAATACGACCCCAAAAGCACAAACTGTACGACAGTAAACGATATTAAAGCACGAAGACTGAAAAGCGCGAATCGTCTCTCACCAAACTTTTACTAACACGCAGCAACACAATATCAGCAAAAGAGGCCGTCTTCCGCATGGAAATGACCCTTTATAGTTCCGTCGTACGTGATGGACGTCACGGCGCTTTGCTAGACTTTTTGGGAAAAACGATGGTGTGTACGCAACGTCGTTTTGGAAAATGAAGTTTGAAAAACGTCGTTTTTTTTCATCGCAAAAAGTGATCGTGTGTACGCGGCATAACTCTCTGGCCATTAAAAAACCCATAAACAGTAGGTTTGCATTTGAACCTGTTTCTTTTGTTATTTTCGTATGTTGATATGACACCTATAACAAAAAAATTGCATTCAGTATTTTGAATACACAGAAAAAAGAAAAAAGAATTCATTCAATATACATAATGAAATTCTTTTGTTATAGATGTCATTGAACAATGAACATACAACTGAAAACGAACACAAAACAGATTTAAACAAAATACACAATGCAAACCTCTTGATACAGATTTAATTTTCATTATTTTGCCATTTTCGTTTTGTCGTTTTTTCCCGTCGGATCGTTCGTTCGTATTTGCGGTCGTTCGTTATGCGGCTCATCCGTTATCCCGTCGTTTTCGTATTTTGGTGCTTTACCGTTTTCGTATGTACACATTATCCCGCGGGTACGAAAATGAACATTTTCGTACGAAAATAACATTCGTACGAACGGGAATGCACATATCTATTGAACTCCCAGTGAACAGTATGAGAGAGTGAGAGTGACAACACCAAATTTATTCACACCCAAGACCTTGTAACATGAACGAGTCACATGACAACGGTGAGGGAAAATGGCTAATTGGGCCCAATTTGGACACTTTCACTTAGGTGTGTACTCACGTTTGTTGCCAGTGGTTTAGACATAGCTGTGTGTTGAGTTATTTTGAGGGGACCAAAAATGTACACTGTTATACAAGCTGTACACTCACTACTTTACATTGTAGCAAAGTGTAATTTCTTTAGTGTTGTCTAGCAGTAAAAGCTGACCAATGACCATCCCAGTAGACACCATAACCATAAGACCCCGAAGCATCAGTGAAAAGAGAGAGTGCCGAAGCATCACAAAATGGAGATTGCCAAAAACAATAGCCATTAAAAGATAATAAAAAACAATCCCAAATCATCAAATCTTCTCTCAAATCCGAAGAAATTCTAACAAAATGCAGAGGGTCCTTCAATCCTGCCAAGGCTTTGTACAATCGCTTCGAAAAATTCTCCCAACCGCTATGACCCTGGTCGCAAAGGCCAACAAAGCCAATAATGCCTGCAACGCACGTAACCTTTCGTTTGCTTAGAACAAACAAAACCAAAAAGCGCAAAAGAGGCAAACAGAGTTCCATTCTTTCTGTATCAATAGTGATACCAAGGAATTCCAGAGAGGTGGTAGGCCAGACCGATTTCTCTTCCACCAGAGGCACTCCAAATTTTCTGCAAAGCATCCTAAATATTGTAAACAAATACAAACATTCAGTAGACGAAGCACAGATAAAAAGGAAATCATCTAAGTAGTGCACCAAATTAGGAGAACCTGTGACAAGCGAAACCGACCATTCCAAAAACAACGAGAAAGTTTCAAAATAATAGAAAAGTCAATAAAATACAAATAATAAATGTTAATAAAGACCAAGTAGTGCTTTAGCATAAATATATATAAATGATTTCTGATAATACACAGTCCATGTAATGAAATCACAAAATGAAACTGCAAAGGATTGGTAGTTACCAGGTGTCTCCAATCTCTCACTAATGATCCCACTGATCCCTCAGAGTTCACATAGGGAAATAAAAGGAACTGACATAGCGTGAGCCCGTTTTAAAGATTAAACAGACATTCCAAATCCAATAAAATTCACACTCACAAACAGCCACCCTCAGATGATGTCAACTCAACGAAACTAGTCAGGGTGAAGCCAAGCAACTGGTAGCTGTCAGACAGGACTGGGATCGTGTGCAGTCATCCCCGTGCTATAGGAAGCAGTGTGTGGTAGGAGACGCCGTGTATTTACTGTGCTGGCGGTTCATGTTTTTATCAATGCTGTTTTGATCAGAGCTGTTTGTGAGTGCGAATTTTATTGGATTTGGAATGTCTTTTTAATAAATCTTTAAAACGGGTTCACGCTATCTCAGTTCCGTTTATTTCCCTATGTGAACTCTGAGGGATCAGTGGGATCATTAGTGAGAGATTGGAGACACCTGTTGGAGATCGTCTGTACAACTATATGCCTACAGTTTTTATCACTGGGGTAAGAGTTTAGACAGGAGGGGGCTTCTATCTGCACAACCCCCTCTATTTTTCTCTGAGCACGTGTGTGGTGGTGACATACAGGGCCGCAGCAAGATTTTCTTCTACTTCTCTCGCTTTGGGATTAAGTGGACTGTTCATAACTACCAATCCTTTGCAGTTTCATTTTTTGATTTGATTACATGGACTGTGTATTATCAGAAATCATGTATATATATTTATGTTAACGCACTACTTGGTCTATATTGACATTTATTATTTGTATTTTATTGACTTTTCTATTATCTTTGCCCATCAGGCTTATTTTTTTACCTGTGTTTAAGGTAGCAGCTATATCCAGTAATAGTTGCATAAATATCCAATCTGGTGCAGGATTTCATGAGCGCTTGTTTTTGTTGCATTTGATATTTAGCACTATTCTCGGATTCAACTTTTCTTTTAAAGTTTCAAAATTGCAACAAGAAATAGAACATCCCATCGGGAGGCACCGATCGAAATAAAATTAACCATCAAAATAAAACCCAAGGGAATCAAATGCAGATGGGTGGATGGGCAACAAACAAAATGGCGATTTAATGACGGCTTTAGCCAAAAAAGCCGAACAACCAACTAGAAATAGCATCGTCAAACGAACTGTAATGCCGCATACACACAATCACTTTTTGTGATGAAAAAAACGAAGTTTTAAAAAACGTCATCTAAAATGATGGTGTGTGGGCAAAACGTCATTTTATGTCTTCAAAAAAATGACCAAAAAGTTTTTTCGAACTTGCTTGAATTTTTTGTGTCGTTGTTCAAAATGTCATTTTTTGTGTCATAAAAAGTGATCGTGTGTGGGCAAAACGACGTTTAAAACGAAGTTTTTTAACCCGCGCATGCTCAGAAGCAAGTTATGAGACGGAGCTTCAATGGAACAGAGTGCCGTCGAACGTGGTGTACGTCACCGCGCTTTGCTAGAGCATTTTGGAAAAACGATGGTGTGTATGCAACGTCGATTTGGAAAATGAAGTTTGAAAAACGTTGTTTTGTTTCGTCACATAAAACTTTTTTTTTTCATCACAAAAAGTGATCGTGTGTACGCGGCATAAGATACCGTACAAACCTCATCATTTAAAGAAGAGCCAGCAGGAAACAACAAATGATGAATCATTCTAAAGCTCTTAGCATCCTTTTTAGGAATAATTACCAACAGGAATATCCTAAAATTGTCAAACGGGGGAGCAGTGAATGGACCCGCAACCCTACCAGCAAGCACCTCTTTATCTATTTTCTTCCTAACAATCTCCTTAACCCCTTCCATACAGGGCATTTTCACCCCCTTCCTGCCCAGACCAGTTTTTAGTTTTCAGCGCTGTTGCACTTTGAATGACAATTGAGCAGTCATGCAACACTGTACCCAAATTAAATCATTATGTTTTTTTCCCCACACAAATAGAGCTTTCTTTTAGTGGTATTTGATCATCTCTGCGGTTTTTATTTTTTGCGCTATAAACAAAAGAAGAGCGACAATTTAAAAAAAACATACTATTTTTTACTTTTTTATTTAATACATATCACAATTCTTTTTTTTTTTTAAACGTTTTTTTTCCCTCAGTTTAGATCGATACGTATTCTTCTACGTATTTTTGGTAAAAAAAACGCAATAATCGTATATTGATTGGTTTGCGCAAAAGTTATAGCGTCTACAAAATAGGTGATAGATTTATGGCATTTTTTTTTTTTTTACTAGTAATGGCGGCGATCTGCGTTTTGACACGTTTTTTGGACCATTCACATTTACACAGCGATTAGTGCTATAAAACTGCACTGATTAATGTGTAAATGTGACTGGCAGGGAAGGGGTTAACACTAGGGGGCGCTGAAGGGGTTAAAATGTTCCCTAAAGTATGTTCTAACTGTAGGGGGAGGGGGACTCACAGGGGGAGGAGACCGATGTGTGTTCCTCTGTACTGGGAACACACATCAGTCTCCTCACCGCTGACAGGAGGTGGATCTGTGTGTTTACACACACACGGATCCACACTCCTGCCGTGATCAGCGGTAATCGCGGGTGCCCCGCGAGTGCGCACGTGCGCCGCTGGCAGCGCGCACGCGCCCTAGAACGCCGTGAAGAAAGGACGTTGTGCAACGTCCGCTCTCATCGGCGAGGGGTTGGCACTGACGTCAATTCCCTATGGCCCGGTGTTGAAGTTGTTAAAACCTGTTAACAGAGGGCAAATTATCCACAACCGAACAACCTACTCCAGAAAAAGACGGCAATAAAAAACCAAATAGAAAACCATTAATTAATAAGTCCCCCTCCTGATGTTGAGGCCAAATGTGGAGATACGGTAACATTTCTAACAACGTCACCGGAGTTATTGCTTTTACGAAAAATATCCTTAGACTGAGGCTGTGAATTCATTGCCATATTTTTGTAGCATCTAGAAGCTGGGTGTACTCCCAAACAATTAGAACATTCATGTTTAAAACGGCATGTGCGAGGCCACTTACATTGGCCTTCGTTAAAACTAAATCAAAGGCCTTTGTGAAAGGGCCCAGACTGAACAGAAGGTGATCAAACAATCGGTTTCTGAGGCAACAGCAAATTGATACAGATTCCGACATCTTTTGATCCCCACTGCAAAGAACCATGAACCGCTAGTTTTTGACGAAAAGATTCATCATAAGTAAACCAAGCCAAACCTGGAAAATTTTTATATGCTTCCAATATAATTTCTACATGATGAAACATTTTATAACAAACTTCTGGATGTTTTTGGCCCATTACACTAGCGTAAATTCAAAAGGCTTGAAGCCAATTATCGAAAAAGTGAGGCACAACCTTACGCTTATCATCAATATTTTTTTCTTGTTCCCTCTTTTGGGATCTGTCCTCTGCTGCCGGCAAAAGAGACAAAATATTCATATAGTCACCCTTCCAAATTCTAGTTTTGACATTAGCAGACAAATGAAATCCCAGCGGGGACAATGCCATTGCCTCCCTAAAACAATTTTCTGGAATATTATAAACTTCAGGCACACTTAAAATCGGTTCTACATGAACCACCTGGTCAATTACAGACGTGGAATGTGCAGAGTGCTGGTTAGACCAAGCGTGTGAAACATCCATAGCAGGCTAAGGCCCCTTTCACATGAGTGGACCGTTCGTCCGCTTATTACAAGTCCATTTACGGACTTGTAATGGGCCCCTATGGAATCGCGTCCGTTAGCGGATGATGCATAAGGTGTCACTGCGCTTGTGCTGTTACAAACCACCTGAACGCATAAATATGTCTGGAAGGACAACAAAGAGAGGCAGAGAGTCACGAGGGCAAGCAGGCTCTGCATGTAGAGGTAACGCTGGTAGTGGATGTGGTGCATCCTCTTCAGCACGTGGCCTTGGCCGTTCGTCCTGCTTTTCGGGAGCTGGCCATGTTGAGCCTCAACATGAGGAGAAATTAGTAGAGTGGATGACCAAGCCGTCCTCATCCTCCTCATCCTCTCTCACACAGACTGATCAAAGTTTATCTGGCAAAGCAGCTGCCAAGGTGTCCTCTTCCCTCTGCACAATGGCTTCACACAATACTTCCCTAGTACCACCATGTCCTCCTGAGGAGTCCCCCAAACTGTTTCAACACAGTGTTGGGTACATGCTGCAGGAAGATGCGCAGCGTTTTGAAGCCTCCGATGACGGAACACTAATAGAGGAAGGCATTGATGTGAGCCCAGGGAGAGGGGGTGGCCGAGAGGGACAGCAATTTGTCAGTGATGATGTTCCCCCAGCTGGAGCATACTGCCAGGTTGTTGACAGTGATGAGGAGGGAGGGGATGATGAGGTCACTGACTCTACCTGGGTGCCTGATAGGAGAGAGGAGGAGGAGGAGGAGGAGGAGGCACAGGCACATCTCCAAAGAGGCAGGATGCCCTCCAGGGGTCAGCTTAAGGTCACACCCACTGCATTACAGCGCACATCTACGGCGCTTGTGCATGGCGCTGCTGTGTCTGACCGATACAGCAAAAGTTCTTTGGTGTGGGCCTTTTTTGAAACATGTCCACAAGATCGTACCTTTGCTATTTGCAACTTATGTCGCAAGCGTATCTCGCATGGCCAAAACATCAACCGCTTGGGTACCACATGCTTGTCCAGACATATGTCGACCTGCCATGCAGCTCGTTGGCAAGCACACCAGAAAGACCCACACCAAAGACAAAAGCGTACCCCCCCTTGCCCTTCTGGGACCTCCAACCCCAGTAGACCCCCAGTCCTCTCTGAAGCCTGCAGTGAAGGTGTAGAAATAGGTGTGTCACAAGCTAGTAGTAGCGGTCAATCTACTGATAGTACCAGGCAAATTTCCCTGCCCCAGCTGCTGCAGCGCCGAAAGAAGTACAATCCCAGCCATCCACATGCCCAGCAGTTGAATGCTAGCTTAGCGAAATTGCTAGCACTTCAACTGCTACCTTTTTAGTTGGTAGATTCTGCCCCCTTCCATGAGTTTGTGCAATGTGCAGTACCTCAGTGGCAAGTACCAAAACGCCACTTTTTCTCACGGAAGTCTATTCCGGCTCTCTACCGGCATGTGGAAGGCAATGTCCATGCCTCGCTGGACAGGGCGGTCAGTGGTAAGGTGCATATTACCGCTGACTCATGGTCCAGCAGGCATGGACAGGGACGTTACCTGTCTTTTACGGCGCATTGGGTGACTCTGCTGGCAGCTGGGAAGGACGCAGGGCAAGGTCCAGTAGTTTTGGAGGTTGTTCCGCCACCACACCTCCAAAACACTACTACTGCTTGTGACACACCTCTCTCCTCCACCCCCTCCTCTTCTTCTTCCTCTGTGGCCTCTTCCTGTGGTGATGTTTTCTCCGAACCAGCCATGCTCCGTAGGTGTACGAGGGGATACGCAGGAATGCAGGCCAAGAGATGCCATGCGGTGCTAGAGCTGGTGTGCTTGGGAGACAGGAGCCACACTGGGGAAGAGGTTTTGTCAGCTCTGCAGGGTCAGGCTGAGAGGTGGTTGACGCCACGCCAGCTGAAGCCTGGAATGGTGGTCAGCGATAATGGCACCAACCTCCTCTCTGCCCTGCGACAGGGAAAACTCACCCACGTGCCCTGTTTTGCGCATGTCCTCAATTTGGTGGTGCAGCGGTTCTTGGGCAGGTACCCGGGCTTGCATGATGTCTTGAAGCAGGCCAGGAAAGTCTGTGTGCATTTTCGAAGGTCATATAATGCCACTGCTCGGCTGACTGACCTCCAAAGGGAATACAACCTGCCCAAGAACCGCCTAATTTGTGACATGCCCACCAGATGGAACTCAACGTTTGCCAAGCTGCAGCGGCTGCACACGCAGCAACGGGTCATCAATGAGTACCTGTGCCAATATGGCAGCAGAACTGGGTCAGGGGAGCTAGTTTTTTTTTTCCCCACGCCAGTGGGCCTTGATCAGGGATGCATGCACTGTCCTGTCACCATTTGAGGAGGCCACGAGGATGGTGAGCAGTGACAGTGCATGCATCAGTGAGACTGTCCCTCTTATTCACATGTTGGAGAACACGCTACGTGGAATAATGGACAGGGCCCTTGAGGCAGAACAGAGGGAGGAAGAGGAGGACTTCCTTACCTCTCAAGGCCCCCTTTACCCAGACAGTGGTCCTGCTTGCCCACCTAGCACACAGGAAGAGGAGGAGGAGGAGGAGGAGGATTGTATCAGCAGCATGGAGGTGGAGCCTAGCACTCAGCAGCAGCAGTCTTCAAGGGATCATTTACAGTCCCAAGGAGCACGTGGAGTTTTGCGTGGCTGGGATGAGGTGCCTGTGGATCCTGTCGTCCTCATTGACCCAGAGGACTGTGCCCCGAATGCCTCTGCAAACCTACGCTGCATGGCCTCCCTGATCCTGCAAAGCCTGCGTAAGGATCCTCGTGTACGTGCTATTAAGGAGAGGGATCATTACTGGCTGGCGACTCTCCTTGATCCATGTTACAAGAGTAAGGTTGCGGACCTTATGTTGCCATCGCAGAGGGAGCAGAAGATGAAACTTCTGCGGGAGGCCTTGCAGAAGGGTCTGTGCAATGCGTTCCCAGAACCGGGGGGATTACCAAAACCTGGCTCTGGACAACGTCTTGCTGAGGCTTCGGTGAGTCACAGAAGGGGCGGTGGAGAAGGTGGTCGTCTGACCGATGCGTTCAGGCAGTTTTTTAGTCCGCAGCCCCAAGGTCTGACCGGTTCCAGCAACCATCGCCAGCGTCTGGTTTACATGGTCCGGGAATACCTAGGGGCAAGATCCGACTTGGACACCTTCCCCACCGAAAATCCTCTGGCTTACTGGGTCTTGAGGATGGATCACTGGCCAGAGCTTGCCCAGTACGCAATTGAGCTACTGGCTTGCCCTGCATCCAGTGTTCTTTCAGAATGGACATTCAGTGTTGCTGGAGGCTTTGTGACTGATCACAGGGTGCGCCTCTCCACCGGCTCTGTTGATCGACTGACCTTCATCAAAATGAATTAGGCTTGGATCAACACCAGCTACCAAGCACCTGATGCTGATATTAATGAATAATATCTTTTTGTTGAAAAGTCGGATCCCTTTTAGACTGCTGATGCTGAGTGACTGTCCTCTTATGCTACTGTTGGAATATCCTTCTCCTCCTCACTTTTCTTGCTGATAGCTAGTAAGAAATGTTGTGTTTCTGGGCTCCGCCACCAGTGCCCAAGGCACAATTTTTCAGCCCCTGTTTAACAGGGGCGCCTAATAATTTTTGATGCAATACTTTGCACGTGGCTCCTTGTTGCGCTCCAATTGGAGTTATTGTGAGGGGTTGCAGTGTTGTGTTGTGCCCAAGGCCCAATTTTTCTGCCCCTGTTTAACAGGGGCGCCTAATAACAATTTTTGATGCAATACTTTGCACGTGGCTCCTTGTTGCGCTCCAATTGGAGTTATTGGGAGGGGTTGCAGTGTTGTGTTGTGCCCAAGGCACAATTTTTCTGCCCCTGTTTAACAGGGGCGCCTAATAACAATTTTTGATGCAATAATTTGCACGTAGCTCCTTGTTGCGCTCCAATTGGAGTTATTGGGAGGGGTTGCAAGTGTTGTGTTGTGCCCAAGGCACAATTTTTCAGCCCCGGTTTAACAGGGGCGCTTAATAACAATTTTTGATGCAATACTTTGCACGTGGCTCCTTGAGGGGTGCCCTTTTTTGAGGGGTGCCCTTTTTTCTAAAAAATTTCTTTCACAAAACAAAAATGGCCCCCCACCACCGCTAAAATAATCTACATAATGTTGCCACACAGAACTTGCGCAAGTAGCATTCATTACTTTTTTTTTTAGGTCCTCTCATGTTGTGCACGGACATTTCTAAACACGTGCCACTACTATAGACACCCAGCAGGTGTGATATTTATAGGAATTTTTTTTTTCACTTTAAGCATCATTAAAATGGCTGCTCCGAAAAAAACGGCCGTTTAACCACTTAAGACCCGGACCAATACGCTGGCAAATGACCCAAGGGGTTTTTGCGATTCGGCACTGCGTCGCTTTAACAGACAATTGCGCGGTCGTGCGACGTGGCTCCCAAACAAAATTTGCGTCCTTTTTTTCCCACAAATAGAGCTTTCTTTTGGTGGTATTTGATCGCCTCTGCGATTTTTATTTTTTGCGCTATATACAAAAATAAAGCGACATTTTTGAAAAAAAAAACAATATTTTTTACTTTTTGTTATAATAAAAAAACAATAAACTAAATTTTAGTCAAACATTTAGGCCAAAATTTATTTAGCCACATGTCTTTAGTAAAAAAAAAAATCGCATTAAAAAAAAATTAGCTACCTAGCGGGAACAGCGACACTAATACAGCGATCAGAAAAATGATCGCTTAGTGATGCTGGCAATAGGGAGTGAAAGGGTTAACTAGGGCAGTGATCAAGGGGTTAAAACTTTATTGGGGGGGTGGGGGGGGGCTACCCTGACACTAACACTGACTGACTGTCACACTGTCTGTCACACTGACACTAAATACAGTAATCATACATGTATGATTACTGCATTCAGTGACACTGTGACAGGGGGAGGGGGCGATCGCGGGGGTTAAATGTGTTTGTGTCTGTGTGTAAGTGTGCTGTTGGTGCAGACTTACTTGTAGTGTTGTGATCTCTCCTCAGCGGCGCTTGAAACAAACGCCGAGGGAGAGATCACGTCGCTTCCTCCTTCCTGTGTTTACACAGGAGGAGGAAGTGACAGGGCGGGCGGGGGCGCGCGCATTGGCTGGGAGCGATCCGGAGGGGGCGGGTGAAAACGGATAGCCGCCCCCACTTGTCGGATCGCTCCTGCAGCCGCGCGGACCGCCGCATGTACGGGGGGGGTCCGATCGGACCCCCGATCCCCCCAAGGCACCAACGTATATATACGTTGATGTGCCTGTCGGTGCCATTCTGCCGACGTAAATGTACATGCGGCGGTCCTTAAGTGGTTAAAAAAAAAATTTCATTGATACATGTTCCCTGGGGCAAGACCCGAGTTCTGAACAACGTTTTCCAACATTTAATTGAATTTTGGTCTTTAAAACGACCGTTTTTGAATTCGAACGTTCGGGTCCCATAGACTTCAATGGGGTTCGAAATATTTGTGCGAACCCGCGGTCTGTTCGAACGTTCTGGTGCGAACCGAACCCGGGGGTGTTCGCTCATCCCTACCTCCTACTATGAGTATGTGGTATCAAAAAGTGGAGGAAGTGAACAGGATGGAAGACCTAGTATGGACAAGTAGGAAAAAGAGAGAAATCAATTTAAAAATGTGGTCACCTTGGAATGATTTCATTACCTCGGGAGAGGGGAGGGGGTGGATGGAGGGGGACTGAGGGGGGGGGGAGGAGGAGATGTTAGGGGGGGGTGGGTCTGGGGGGGTTTCCCCTTTTTTTGGGGGGGGGGGTTATAGGTAGGAGAGCGAAAGGGGACTGCAAATAGGAAGAAGTAGATGGAATACTATGGGACAGAAGCTGAGTAGGAAGAGCTATGGGGTTGCACACCCCCAGGCTTAATAATAGGAGAAGATATGTGAGGTGGGGAGCAGAGGAGGAAGCAGTACTTTTAGTAGTTCTGTTATTATTCTAAAAAAAATATATATATATTTTGCTTCCCTCCTCGCAACTATCTGGATGATCACTGTGACCCAGAGTAGGAGCCGCACTAGCCCCCCTGGCCCCGAGGGGATATTATCCTGGGGGGAGGAAGTTGGTGTGAAGGGTGGAAACTGAATGTATCAATTTATTATTTGTAATATGAATGTAGACCAGGATGATATATTTAGTTTGTACGAGGGTGATTTATTGACTATTTTTTGTATATGTTAATGAGATTTGGTTTCCTGTATAAATGAAAAAGTAAAAAATAAAGAAATTGAAAAAAAAAAAAAAAGATTTGGCTATACTTGTACATGCTGAAACTCAGCGTTACATTACTAAATTGAGGTATTTTGATTGGTTCTCTTTCTCTTCCCAGGATACTTTTTTAACATGTTATTGGAATTATGGAAAGTCGATAAAATCCCAGGGACCCATCACAAGAGATAAAGGGGTTTCCTGTGACATTCAGTGATGTTATTTCTGCTGGTAATGGCAGAAATGCTGCACTTCATACCAGGGCATAGTTCCATTACCTGTAGATGGGATGAAATGTAGGTCATAGATGCAGCAATTTACAGCTTCAATTAACCGCTCCATCTGGACCAGAATCTTCTCTTTAAGAGTAAAAAATCAATGTTTTTTTTTTTTTCCTGCGCAGCATCACAATTCGACAGTGCCATTACAAGTATGAGTATTTGTCATAATGTGCTTCCATGTGAACTAGTATCATGATGGAAGGGTCAATACTATATTTTACAGCTACCAAGGCTGGCCACTAATCAGTGTGTATGCTGTGAAAGGATCAGCAAAAGGCTAAAGTGACAAATCTTGCGAGCCTGAATTTAGCATTTATAAATTTAGAGGAACCAGAAAGTCCTAAATTGACTTACCCCTGGAGGAGCTGCTGATGTATGGGTTCCCTGATTCTGGATGACAAGAACCTTCTGGCAATGCCACACCCTCTGACACACCAAGGCTATAGAAAGAATGTTTTTTTGGGCAACACGCCCAACAAAATAACTGTAAAAGCAGCAACAGTGTAAGGCCACAAACTAAGGCAAGTTCACACATCACAATACCAGGGCTAAGAAAAACAGTGGAGAATATCTGAGAATGCTAATGCATACGATGGATGATGGGTTATAGGTTAACATTTTTCAAGCTTAAAGTGGTTCTAAAGGTTGAAGGTATCATTCATTTTTTGCATGACAGTAAAAAATCTTCAGCATACAGTTCCCCCCTGCAGCCTCCGTAATGCTTACCCAAGCCCGATCGCGATACAACTAGAGTGGCTACTGTCCCGGGTCTCTGCCTCCTTATTAGATGAGAGACAGCAGCAGGAGCCATTGGCTCCCACTACTGTCAATCACAGCCAGTAAAGAGGGATTAGGCAAATGTGGAATTTTCAAGAGGGATGGACAGCCGCACTCCAAAGGAACTTCAAAAGTTGTCTTTATTTGTAAATCAAAGGACATGCATCACAAAATACAGCCAGAAAAGGGACAGCCGACGCGTTTCACACTAATCCATGACTAATATGAAAAAAAAGGGGGTTTTGGTCCTATAGAGAGCACTAAGACAGTGTGCGTCTATGGACCTAGCGGTTATCAAGGTAGTGACGGACAATAACTGAATATAAAAATAGTAAATTTATTGAAAATATAAGAATTGTATATAGATAATATACACAAAATCTAGTATATAAAAGGTACAAATTCTATGACCTAGGTATGAAAGGGTTATCAACTGGTGATAGCTGGCCAAAGCTGCACCCGTGGAAACAAGATTGTTATTCACTAACCGGTACTGACATAACATACACGAGACAAAAACAGGGACAGACAAAGACCAACAAAAAATAAAAAGACAGCTGTCCGGACGCTTCAGTATGATATCCCCGTGAGCATTCCCAAAGATATTGCCGTGTGAATGTGGGGCAATATCATAGAAGTATTTGGGAAGTGTTAACGGGGGACCCCCTGGGGGATGAAAATAAAAAAAATATATATAGCTTGTCAGAAAAAAGGACTGTGGATTATATTAGTATATACTGATACAGATGAAGAGTAGGGGTACTGAATATATTATTGCCCCAGAAACTTACTTAGAAAAATAACTAAATAAAGTCCACCTGTCCAGAAAAAACAAAGTCCAAATGCTGTTTGAAGAATATATTGCGGTATAGAGAGGTAAGTGATAGTCTATATGGCCTAAAAATGGCCTGGTAATGCCAAGAAAAATCCAATAATTATATTTTTTCCAGTCCCAATATAGTTAGAACGGCTAATAGCATGTGGGCCCACATGTGAAGAGCTACAATATGTAGTAGGGTATTCGCAGTGCTGACACTGCTGTTTAGAGGGGTTCGTCTGCTCACTGATAGAGCTTGATGATAAGATGGCAGTAAGTCAGCACTAACCCAAATTTTAAACGCTGGTAATAAAGTGTGGAACGATCTTACCAGAGTCCACCTAGTAAGTGATGCCGTTGCTCTCCGTCCCCGAACAGTCAGCTGTGTAGCTCAATGTGGGCTGATAGCAGACTTCTGCTGCTGTTGTGCTGATGCTGTTCCCATGGATGGGATATAGTAACACAATCTGGGATCCTCGCTCGGCACAGTATATGCACCGATTGCTGGTACTGGTGCTGATAGTTGGTATGGGATGAGTCCTTGGGTCCTGAAAAGGCAAGTCACTCCTGACCTCTCTCCGCCTAGAATCGCCAGGCCATTTTTAGGCCATATAGACCATCACTTAACTCTCTATACCGCAATATATTCTTCAAACAGCATTTGGACTTTGGTTTTTCTGGACAGGTGGACTTTATTTAGTTATTTTTCTAAGTAAGTTTCTGGGGCAATAATATATTCTATACCCCTACTCTTCATCTGTATCAGTATATACTAATATAATCCACAGTCCTTTTTTCTGATAAGCTATATATATATTTTTTATTTTCATCCCCCAGGGGGTCCCCCCGTTAACACTTCCCAAATACTTCTATGATATTGCCCCACATTCACACGGCAATATCTTTGGGAATGCTCACGGGGATATCATACTGAAGCGTCCGGACAGCTGTCTTTTTATTTTTTGTTGGTCTTTGTCTGTCCCTGTTTTTGTCTCGTGTATGTTATGTCAGTACCGGTTAGTGAATAACAATCTTGTTTCCACGGGTGCAGCTTTGGCCAGCTATCACCAGTTGATAACCTTTTCATATCTAGGTCATAGAATTTGTACCTTTTATATACTAGATTTTGTGTATATTATCTATATACAATTCTTATATTTTCAATAAATTTACTATTTTTATATTCAGTTATTGTCCGTCACTACCTTGATAACCGCTAGGTCCATAGACGCACACTGTCTTAGTGCTCTCTATAGGACCAAAAACCCCTTTTTTCCATATATGCTTTTTGGTTATGGTGGTGACTATCTGTAATATTTATTGCATATGAGGTGGTGTTCGATTTTTGTTTATGTATAATCCATGACTAAGCACTAAATTTGTGTGAAACGCGTCGGCTGTCCCTTTTCTGGCTGTATTTTGTGATGCGGCTGTCCATCCCTCTTGAAAATTCCACATTTGCCTAGTGCATTGCCAGCACCTTGGTTTCCTGGGAGGTTCCCTAATTGCTCACAAGACCCACCTGGAGCGGTGATTCCCTTTCCTTGAAGAGGGATTAGGGGAAGGACTGAGGCCTGTTGCTTTTACAGTGCTTAGAAGTCTACCAAAATAGGCAGAGTAGGAACCAGCCTATGGGCCCCATTCCCGATTAAGGACCCTGCAACTACAAATCAAAATAATATTGATTTGATCTTAAAAGAAAATTGCAGTGAAGCTTTCTTAAGAAAAAATTGAAAAAACAAATCAACTCAACAAAATGTAAAAACAAAACTAAAGACTCTATAGAGAAAATATTGTATACATTTAATGTACCCAATAATAATTGAAAGTACCTAAACCATCGAAATCAGGTTCACATTACAATTATCTCTTAAAAGCTCATCTTCTTTCAGCTGTCGGTTTGTAAAAAAATGTAGAATGTACACCGCTCCAAGGCTGTCTGCAAATTAAAGATCTGTTGATACTGCTGTAGCAACAAGACTGGATGCCTGCTGAGGTCCGCAACCTGGAAAGTCCATGCAACAAAAGGAAAAAGTAGCACATTCAGAGATGAAGAAAAATGTGTTGGTTTATTGTAGAGTCAAAGATTTAAAAAACATGACACACAAGGAATTCAAACTGTTCAGCAAACGCGTTTCACACAAAGTGCTTATTCATTGCTTATTGTGTGAAACGTGTTTGCTTTTACAGTTTGGACTCCTTCTGTGTTTTTTTAAACCTTTGACTCTACAATATACCAACACATTTTTCTTCATCTCTGAATTTTTTTTTTTTTTTTAAAGTATACTTTTTTTTATTTTTTATAATTAAGTACACCATCCCTCTGTGTTTATGCACACATGCAAACACACACAAAGTTCCAGCACGCATGTGTAAACAGTGATAGCACCACACATGTAAGGTGAACACCATATGTCAAAGTAAAAGCAATAATTCTAGCACCATAGCACATGTTTAAATCTAACTCTAAACTGATGACCTGTAAAGGCCTTTAAAACGTTGCCTACTGACAATTTTAGATTCTGTAATTTGTCTGCATTTTAACAGGAACATGCAATTTATAATCTTTGCAGGTCTGGTACCCTATGCAGGGCCGCCATCAGGAATTATGGGGCCCCTTACACAGCTTCAGGCATGGGCCCATCTGAAATTGGGGGGGTTGCTATCCGGGACCATGAGGACCTCTTGGCCTTTTAATAAAAAGAAAAAAGAAACCTCTGGGCCCTTTAATAAAAATAAAATAAAAAAAATATATAAAAAACATGTTTTTTTTTTTTAAATAAAACATAAATAAACAAAAGGGGGTTGCCATCTGGGGACCTCCAGGCCCCTGAGGACCTCTGGGCCCTTTAACCACTTAACGCCTGCCGCACGCCTATTTACGTTCACAAAAGGGCTTGGACAGGCAGATGGACGTAAATTTACGTCCCTGCCTACTAGCGGTTCGGGGGTCTGATCGGGACCCCCTCCGCTGCCTGCAGCGGGTGGCTTACCTGCGGGAGCGATCTGTCTTGAGGGGACGGCTGTTCGTTTCTGTCCGCCCCCTTGTGATCGCTCCCAGCCAATCCTGTGTGCCGCCGCCGTGTTACTTTCTCTGCCTGTAAAATGTAAACACAGGCAGAGGAAGTGATGCAGCGCTCATCTCAGCGGTATTTTCAAACAGCCGAGATGAGAGAAGAGGCACAGTAAGTCTGCACCAACACTACACTGACACCAGTACACATAGGTACATTTAACCCCTTGCGATCACCCCCCCGTCAGGCCTCGTACACACGATGAGATATGTCCGCTCAAACTTGTCCGACGGACAGTTTAGAGCGGACATGTCTCATCGGATTTCGGTCCGATGGCGTGTACACACCATCGGATCAAAATCCCCGCTGGCAGACAGCGTGGTGACGCGGCGGTGACGTTGACGCCGCCACGTCACCACTACGTCACCGCACCAGGAAGTAAACACTTCCGCGCGCATGCGTCGGATCCATTCACAGGATACGACGCATGTGCGGGAAGATATGTCCGCTGGTTTGCCGTACTAACCAGCGGACATATCCGACGGACAGGTTTGTAGCGGACAAATTTCAAACAATGCTTTGAAATTTGTCCGATGGACAAACCTGTCTGCTAGCATCTGCTACCATCGGACCGTTTTCAGCGGACAAATTTGATCGTGTGTACGCGGCCTCACACTGTCACTGAATGCAGTGATCATATATTTATGATCACTGCATGTAGTGTCAGTGTGACAGGCAGTGTGACAGGCAGTTAGTGTTAGGTTCAGGGTAGCCCCGTACCCCCCTAATAAAGTATTAACCCCTTGATCACTGCCCTAGTTAACCCTTTCACTCCCTATTGCCAGTGTCACTAAGCAATCATTTTTCTGATCGCTGTATTAGTGTCACTGTTGCTGCTAGGTAGCTACATTTTTTTTATTGCGATTTTTTTTTACTAAAGACATGTGGCTGAATACATTTTGGGCTAAATGTTTGACTAAAATTTAGTTTATTCAATTTTTCTTATAACAAAAAGTAAAAAATATTGTTGTTTTTTTTAAAAATGACACTCTATTTTTGTTTATAGGCAATCAAATACCATCAAAAGAAAACTCTATTTGTGGGAAGAAAAGGACGTGAATTTTGTTTGGGAGCCACGTCGCACGACCGCAAGATTGTCTGTTAAAGCGACGCAGTGCCGAATTGTAAACACGCCTCTGGGCATTTAGCAGCATATTGGTCCGGGGCTTAAGTGGTTAATAAAAAAAATATATAAAAAAAGGGGGGTTGCCACATGGGGCCCTGGGGACCTCTGGGCCCTTTAATAATTATATATATATATATATATATATATATATATATATATATATATATATATTTATATATATATATTATATATATATTATATATATATATAAACAAAAAAAAAAAATATATATATATATATATATATATATATAGATTTTTTTTTAATAAAAAATAATAAAAAAAAGGGAGGGGTTGCCATCCGGGCCCCTGGGGACCTCCAGACCCCTCCCAAAAAAATAATAATAACAAAAAATAACAAAAAAAAGGGGGGTTGCCATCTGGGCCCCTGAGGACCTCCGGGCCCCTTACAGGTGTACTGCTTACCAAAAATGTATTATATTGTGTTTGTGTTTACTGAAATTCATTTAGGTGTAAAATTTGCATTTGACAAATGGTTGCGCCAATATTGTGCAACATAAAAAATTGCAACAGCTACGATTTTTTCTTCAGGGCCTTTGCTTCCAGAAAATATATAATGTTTGAGAGTTCTAATTTTTTTTTTTTTAGCAAACAAATGATTTAAAAATGTATATAAAAAATTATGAAATTGCCCTGGGTCGCAAGCGGTTATATAACATGCCTGTAGGGGTGCCTTAAACCTGCCTGTGAAGTTGCACACCTGTAGGATGTACTAATGCAAAACTGACATTTCAACTGACATTTGGACATATATGGTCAATGATGTCAGCCAAAAACAAAACAGAAAACAATACAAAATAAAACAAACAATTTGTAATAAAGAGCCCACAAAAAAAATGATATGGGGTCCCCCCAAAAGTCTTACTGGGCCCTTACCCAAGCATGCCTCCTGGCTACCCAGAAAAGGGGGTGGCAGTGAGCATGCAGCCCCCCTTCTGAACCATGCAGGGCCACATGGTCAGGGTACCTGCTGTTTTTGAGGACAAGAACTGCATCGCCACATCCCTGGCTCAGTGTATATCGGGATGTGCAGAGGTGGACTTATCAGTTACCTGGTTACCCATTTACAAGAAAGAAAAACATTTTTTTTAATAAGCACAGACTGTGACAAAGTCCTTTGTTTAGAAAAAAAAAGAGTCTGCCAGTGTGAAATTTTGGGGGAACCCAACACCATTTTTTTTTTTAGAAGAGGCACCCTATTTAAAATTATAATTGGGATCATTATCTATGGCAATGTTTTAAATGTGACTGTTGCAATTTTAGGCTACATGGGCCACCATACAATCTTTTGTCTTATCTTATCTTTTTTGGTAAAGTTAATAAAAATATTGAAATGAAAATTATAACTGGTCCCCCGTCTCCTATCTGGGATAAGAGTGTCATATGAATTTTGGGGACCCCACCTTTTTTATTTATTTATTGTTTTTTTTGCACAGCGTTATTGGCTTCCTTCATACTACCAATCAATTATGATATGCAGGCTGGCCGCCAGGTTCTAGCAATCAATGGCATCAATGGTTGCTAGGATGTGGGTGGCCGCCAGTGTTCTAGCAAGGAATGAGCTGAAAGTTGTCATTGTGGTAGTGATACCACCACTAAATGAATGACTTCCAGCTGTAGCAACCAGAGGATTAATGGATGGGTAAACTGACCATTTAGTTCACCGTAAAGTGCGGGTCTTTCTGTACATGGCCGCAAACTCAATTCAAACTCAATTCTCATCTCTAGTCTGCAGAATTTGTATGTGTGTGTGTGTGTGTGGTGATGGTGGGGTGTGGTTGTACAAAAGAGAATGTTGTGTGTAGAAATAATATGACTGTTGCTGATACAGATTTTGGCCCAGATTCACAGAGCGATTACGCCTGCGTAACAGGAGATGCGCGGCGTAAGTCTAAATGTGCGCGTGCGTTTCGATGCACGGCATCCCCAAAACGAGATACGCAAGAAATCTACTTTTTTTTGTCCAGCGTAATTTCGTTAGACAGGCGGATCCGTCCGCGCAAAACTGCGCTAGACAGACCATTGATTTGCTAGTCAAATATGCTAATGAGGGACTTACGGGGATCCACAAAAGAACGTTGGGGCAGCGCAGGCTACGCAGTGTGCGCAACAGCAAAATGTCCTGTCTAAAATTAGACCAACAATCTGTATGCCAACATGCTAGGGGCATCGTCGCGCATAGCTATAGTACTGACTTTAGATGAGCAAAGAAGGAGGAGGGCACGGAGGATGGCACGGGAGAGGATATACCGCACACGCATAGACCTCTTTGGCATGAGTGATTCTGAGGTGTATCGCATCTTCAGATTCACCCCTCATGCCATCCTGGAATTAACCACAACCTTGCAGGAGGACATCACCAGTCCAACACACCGCTCACATGAAGTGCAGCCACTGGTCAAGGTCCTGGCAACACTCCATGTCCTTGCCAGTGGCTCTTTTCAGCGTACAAGTGGAGTGGTGGCTGGGATGTCACAATCCTCCATGAGCAGATGTGTGCACCAGGTTGTCCCAGCAATCCTCAGACGCATGGCCAACCAAATCATCAAACCCACCACTGAGGACCTGCGGCTGAATGCAATGACAGATTTATACAGAATTGCCAGATTCCCACGCACCATCGGGGCCATTGATTGCACACATGTGGCACTCCAGCCCCCCCATGAGACAGAGCACATGTACCGCAATCGGAAGCATTGGCATTCCATCAACGTACAGGTGATAGTCGATACCCAAGGCCTCATATGGCACGTCCGTGCCAAACACCCCGGATCCAGCCATGACAGCTACATCTACAATCAAAGCCACATCCGAATGGAATTAGATCAGAACGTGTATGGGGCCACCTGGCTGGTTGGTGAGTGACATGGGTGGCAGGCATGACTGTACCCCCCCATGATGCACACATCACAAGGGGCACATGCATGACTAACATCCTCCTGTCTTTTCCCTTACAGGTGACTCTGCATATGCACTGGGACCCCATCTCATGACTCCTATCCGGAACCCCCAAACCCCAGGAGAGGAAAGATACAATCAAGCACATGCCTAAACACGTGCCGTGGTGGAGCGCACCTTTGGCCTCCTGAAGTCACGTTTCCGATGCCTGGATAAGTCTGGGGGTACCCTCTTGTATTCCCCAAACTTCGTGTGCCAGATCATCGGTGCATGTTGCATGCTGCACAACTTCGCAGTAAGAAAGGGGCCTGCAGATTGACCTACGTGATGACCTGACCCCTGAACCAGACAATCCCCCCCTAACCGAGGGTCCCCCGTCTTCTGAGGGAAGAGCAGCCAGGAGACAGCTCACATTGGGCATCTTTGCACTTTAAACACACACATTAATCATGGCACATTGAGAATGCATGCATGCACACCACTGTGGTCCCTAGCACACACACCCCACATCCTCATCAAATTGGATTGGCACCAGTCCACCATGCAGGACTTGTGAGCAGCAACGCGACGCCAAGGCTCCAATTATGTCACTGTACATTCATACACCATTCACACGGACCTGGGGATCACTTCTCCCTGGTCCTGGGGAACCCTACTCCACCAAAATTAAGGGTGACACCCCTTTTCCGGCAGGAATGTCACCCCCACATTCAAATAGCATTCACAACCCAAAAAATAAAAATAAAAAACATTACCAGCAAAAAAAAAAAAAAATGGCAAAAAAAAAAAAATTGATTTTTTTTTAGTGCCGTTGACGTGAGCCACGCCTGGGGCGCCCCCGGCCATGGCCCCGGCTCCTCAGGGGAGACTCATGGGGGAGGGGGAAAACCGGGGAAGGAGGAGCAGCCCCTGATCTCTGCCCACCTGGCGGCCTGCCCTCCAAGGCCACGGCTATTCTGTCCAGGGCACCACCTAGTGTTGCCGTGTTGGCCTGGATAGCCTGGGTGAGGGCCCTCACATCCTGCCCAACGCCTGCTGATGTAGTCTGCAGGTCGTTAAGGCTGTTTGTGAAAACGGGAGTGGCAGTCCAGGTTCCCAAGCGTATCCTTGATGGAGGACAGGCTCTCCTCCATCCGCACCAATGTCTGGCTGACCTGTCCCAGATGGCGGGTCTGGAGGAACTGGTCCCTTCTCAGAGTGGCGGGCAGGAGATCGGCCACCCCCCTGGTCTTCTGGGTCACCTTCCTGCCTCTGGGTCTTCTGGGTCGCCTTCCTCCCCTTCTCCCCTCCCCGGGGAGAAGGGGAGGCCCTTGGGAGGGGAGCCATGTTGGGGGAGGAGGGGGGGCTCCCCCTTAGGGAGGGCTGGCTGCTGCCAGCCAGAGGGGAACGGTCCTCCAACAACAATAGGCCAGTGCCTGACATGGACTCCACCTCCTCCTCATCAAACTCCTCCTCCTCCTCAACCTCCTCCTCTTCAACCTCCTCCGCGGACTCCGGCCTTGTTGGGGGGCCTCATTAGGCTGCTGCCCTGGGGATGGTGCGGTCAGGCCAGATGGCCCTGCACCCTCCTGCACATCTGTGGATGACACAAAACATTCACAGGTTGGAGGATCCACACACTTGCCACATATTCCCTTTCACCCCCTCCCCCACACATGCTACACACCTGATATAAAAAAAAAAACTTACCTGGCACCACGGGCTCCGGACTTGAGTCAAAGCCAGGCAGGCCCTCCACTTCATGTCGATGAAAGGTCAGGGCCACCACATGCTCCTCCGCTGTCAGCCTAACAAGGCATGGTGGGCCCCCTCCTGTGCCCCTGGCATGGGCAAACATTTTGGCCAGCTTATTTTTGACCAGACGCCGGAGGTCATTAATCTTTTTATCAATCCCAGACCGGTTCCGTGTCTCCCCCTCCCCCGCTGAATTCACCTGGTCAGTGATGATGTCCAAAATCTCTCTCCTCCTGGCCGGGGTGGTGTTGGCACTCTCCGGGCCGTGGAGGAAACGCCCATAATCGCTAATGGCCCGGGCAAGAATTTGTTTCTCCCCCAAAGTGAAATTTAGTTTTCTCTTTCTCTCTGTCATACTCATACAAAAACTCACTCCCAGTCAACAAAAATCAGTCACAAAAACAAGCACAACCAATCAAGCAAGAACACACACAAAGAGAAAACTAACACCCAAAAAATCACACAAGCACTCAGCAAAAATCAGTCACAAAAACAAACAGCAACAATTAAGCAAGAAAACAAACGACCAGAAATATATCAAACAAACAGTCTCTCAAACACTTATCAAAAAACACTTTCAAAGATCTACTAACAAACACTTGATCACACAGTACACTAATCTGACAAATACAAAACACAACGCAACTAACAACGGAACAAAAGCACTTTGTTAAATGGGAAGGGACAAAGGGATGTACTTTTGCAATGGAAGTGCGTTTGTGTCTGTCTCTTTATGCTGTCTGCGTAGTCCTTGGTCCATTTCCAATTTCCAGAGTTGTGAGCATGCACAGAGAGGTGCTGACCATGGTCTCCTTCAAGCGCGCATTCGCGAGCCAGCCGGCCCTTCATTTGCATGGGGTCACGGCTCATTTCAATGTAACACGCCCACGTCCTTCCCAATTTGTATTACTCCGCCTTACGCCTCTGAAATAACGTTACGCATGCGCAATTTTCTGCGTAAAAGCTACGAGAATAGGGTGATTACGCGGCTACATTGCGCAAGTCTAACGTAAAGGCGGTGCGCTACGCCGGTCCAATAATGCGCAGATGTACCTGAATCTGGCCCACTGTTTCTATATGACTGTTGTTAATGGCAAAAGGTTATATAGTTTAGGTGTGATTCATTTTTATAGTGCAATTTGGAAGTTGCAGCAGTTTGGAAGGATTTTAATTTTATTAGAATATAAAAGTTCATTTTAAATTTAAACAGTTATCATATGTGTTGATATGAGTAATTATAGATGCTGGATATAGTGTACAGTATGACCCTTTGATGATGTCAGTTGCTGCATTTGTGGTTTCATATAACTAGTGATTAGTCATTTGCTCAGGTACCCCATGTACCCAGTAGCCCTCTGGCTACAACAGTTCAGATTGAGGTTCTCTGCTGCTGGAGTAAAAAGATAGTATACAAGTTCTTAAGTTTCAGTAGCTTTAAAATCCAAAAATATTAATGCATTCAGGTGAGGGTTTGAGGTTTATGCATGTAAAAAAAAGTGTTCAGTATGTTAAAACTTGGCTCCAACTAAAACAAGGAAGCATTATGCCGCGTACACACAATCATTTTTCAGCATGAAAAAATGGAAGTTCTTCCAACTTAATCATTAAAACGACGCTGCCCACACACAATCATTTTTAAAAAAAGCTCTAGCAAAGCGCGGTGACGTACAACACGTACGACAGTTCCATGCGGATGACGCCACCCTTTGGGCTGCTTAAGATGATTTCCTGTTTCCTGTTTTAATATTGGATGCACATACAATCAGGGTGTATAAAACATCCCGATTGGTCTTGGGTAAACTCACCTATCACTCTGGCCAGATTGATAGGTGAGTTTACCCAGTACCAATCGGGATGTTTTATACACCCTGATTGTATGTGCATCCAATATTGTCATTCACATAAATAAATAAATATACAGTTGTTGCTGTAACTTAATTTCATATCGTTTTGCAAAATTATGCTTCATCATCAAGCTCAAGTTTTGCTGGAAAAGGAAAGTTGGGACCTCACTGCAAAAAGACTCACTCTGTTTCAAGAATGTACCCTGTGAAATAGCTTCAGCACCAATATGTTTTCAAAGACTGATGTTTTCAATGCCCAGTAACAAACCTCAGTGCTGTCTGGATGACATAATTGTATTTTTTAGGATATTCACTAAAATTGTCTAAATTACAGGACTGAAACTAAATCTTACTAAATGCTGCTTTAGACAAACTCAGCTGGCAAGTCAATGAGTACCTTACACCTAATAACTGTCACATATGGAATGCCAGTCATCTTGCGCCAGTTATGCAGGACTTTTTTTAGAGTTTTTTTTACTAAAGACATTTTCTTTTTCCTACAATCCTATTTATAACAACCAAAGCAGAGACTAGGAACCTGAACCGCCTAGACATATTCAAGGAATCAAAAAGCCTCCTGTTTGGACCAAGGATTATGTGATGTAATCAAATATATAGTTTTCTTCCTAGACACAATTCTTTACATTGCTGTTGTCTTTATTTTTAATATTGAGGAAAAAAAGGGATTTTTAAATACAGCTTACCTGTAAAATCCTTTTCTTGGAGTACATCACGGGACACAGAGCGGCATATTCATTACTATATGGGTTATATGGAGTACCTTCAGGTGTGGACACTGGCAATCTCAAACAGGAAGTCCCCTCCCTATATAACCCCCTCCCCTAGAGGGAGTCCCTCAGTTTTGTAGCAAGCAGTATGCCTCCCAAAAATGTTCCCCAAAAGAGGGGTGGGAGCTCTGTGTCCCGTGATGTACTCCAAGAAAAGGATTTTACAGGTAAGCTGTATTTAAAAATCCCTTTTTCTTTCTCGTACATCACGGGACACAGAGCGGCATATTCATTACTATATGGGATGTCCGAAAGCAATGCTTTAATGAGGGGAGGGAGACATCTTCTCAAACGAGATTTAATTTAGAGGTATACTCAAATAATAATAATAATTCCAACTTAGTCAAAAAAACTCTTTTTTTTTTTTCTTTTTTACAACCAAGGGTGCCCCTGATCCCGAGGATCTTAAACTGCAGCCTGTAGTACTGCCTGTCCAAAGGCAGAATCCGCATTCCTTCTCACGTCTAGTTGATAAAACTTTGTAAACGTGTGGACTGATGACCACGTCGCCGCCTTGCATATCTGAGCCATAGAGATCTGATGGTGTGCTGCCCAGGAGGCGCCCATGGCCCTGGTAGAATGGGCCTTTACCGACAAAGGAGGAGGCAACCTCTTCAAACCGTAGGCCTGAATGATTAATTGTCTAATCCATCTCGAGATGGTGGATTTTGCAGCTGCCTGCCCCTTCTTGGGGCCATCTGGTAGAACGAACAACACATCTGTTTTCCGGATCTTTTCTGTAGCTTTAAGATAGGCCTTCATGGCCCGGACAATATCCAAGGTATGCAGCAACCCCTCCTTTCTAGATGTGGGTTTCGGAAAGAAGGATGGAAGTACCAAATCCTGGTTCAAGTGAAAATTGGATATAACCTTTGGTAGAAAGGAAGGATGGGGCCGGAGAACTGCCCTGTCCTTATGTAGAACGAGATATGGTTCTTTACACGATAAGGCTGCTAACTCTGACACTCTCCTGGCTGAAACTATGGCGACCAAGAAAACCAACTTTCTTGTCAGTAAAACTAAAGGAATCTCAGCCAACGGCTCAAAGGGTTGTTTCTGTAGAGTGGACAGGACAAGATTTAAGTCCCATGGACAAATTGGTGACTTGACAGGAGGATTAATACGCAAGACCCCCTGTATGAAGGTCTTTACCAGCGAGTGGGTGGCCAGCGGCCTCTGAAACCACACTGACAGAGCTGAAATCTGTCCCTTGATTGTGCTTAATGCCAGGCCTTTATCCACTCCTAGCTGGAGAAAACTTAACACCCTATCAATGGTATATTTGCGGGAATTCCATCTTTTGGATTCCCACCAGCCTACGTAGTTCCTCCACACCCTGTAATAAATCACCCTGGAGGCCGGCTTTCTAGCCCTAATCAGGGTAGGAATTACCTGCCTAGACAGACCTCTACCCCTGAGAATCAGGGATTCAGCCTCCAGGCCGTCAAATTTAGACGTTGTAATGTAGGGTGGAGGATCGGGCCTTGTGAGAGTAGGTCTGGTCGTAGAGGAAGAGTCCAAGGGTCTCCCACTGCCATCTTCAGGACTAGTGAGTACCATGTCCTCCGGGGCCAAGCTGGAGCTACTAGAATGACTGGCTTGTGCTCCACTCTGATCCTGCGCAACAGGCGAGGAAGTAACTGTAGCGGAGGGAATGCATATAGAAGTTTGAATTGATGCCAAGGGCAAACCAACGCATCGGTTCCGCAGGCCATAGGGTCCCTCGCTCGAGACACGAACCTGTCTAGTCTCTTGTTGAACCTGGATGCCATTATATCTACGTCTGGCATTCCCCACTTCTGGCAGATTGTCTGAAAGACCTGGGGATGCAGAGACCACTCCCCTGGCGACAGACTCTGGCGACTTAAGAAGTCTGCCTGCAGGTTGTCCACTCCGGGAATGAATATCGCCGAAATGCAGGGTACATGAACCTCTGCCCACTGAAAAATCAAGCTCACCTCCCTCTGAGCGGCCTGACTCCTGGTTCCCCCTTGGTGGTTTATGTATGCCACCGCTGTGGCATTGTCTGACTGGATTCTCACCGGGGACCCCTGTAATCTGGAGGTCCATGCCAGAAGAGCTAGGCGAGCAGCTCTGATCTCCAAGATATTGATGGGGAGCTGCCTCTCTGTTTTCACCCAAGTTCCCTGGCGAGAGAACCCCTCGAAGACCGCCCCCCAGCCTGCCAGGCTGGCGTCTGTGGTAACTACCTTCCAGACAACAGGGCTGAAGGATCTTCCCTTTAGAAGATTCTGAGGGTTCAACCACCAGGCCAGGCTTTGTCGGACCCTTGATGATAGCGTCAAAGGGGACTCTAAGGCATGTGCTCTTTTGCCCCAGGCTGCTAGAATGGCTGCCTGTAGGACGCGAGTGTGGATCTGAGCGTATGGTACTGCCTCGAACGTGGCCACTAGCTTGCCTAGTAATCGCATTCACGAATAGTTGCGAATAGTTGGTTTTTTCTTGCTTAGAACCAACTGAACCAACCCCTTGATAGCCTCGATCTTTACAAGGGGCAGGAACACCCTCTGCTGTTCTGTGTCTAACCTCATGCTGAGGTATTCCAACTGCTTTGTAGGCTGGAACGCTGACTTTTCCCGGTTTAGGACCCAGCCGAACCCTTCGAGGTACTGAACCGTGAGGTTTACTGCCTGTTGCAGACACGCAGCCGTGAGTGATCTATGATTAGAAGGTCGTCCAAGTATGCTAGGACTGTGACCCCTTGGATCCTTAGATTGGCCAGAACTGGGGCTAGGATCTTCGTGAATAACCGGGGGGCCGTGGCCAGCCCGTAGGGGAGCGCCCTGAATTGGAAGTGTCGCTGCCCCACCGCGAAGCGTAAAAATCTTTGATGCGACAGAAAGATTGGTACATGAAGGTAAGCATCCTTTATGTCTATGGAAGCCAGAAAATCGTCCCTCTGAAGCGTGGCGACTGCTGACCGGATGGATTCCATCCGGATGGAACGAACCCTTAGGTAACCGTTTAACCTCTTTAGGTCCAAGATTGGCCTGACCTCGCCGTTGGGCTTTGGTATGACAAAGAGATTGGAATAGAAACCTAGCCCTTGCTCTTGGGCTGGCACCTCTATTATTACGTCCTGGCAAAGCAGGTGATCCAAAGCTGCCAGCATCGAGGCCTTCTTTGCTGGATCCTTTGGTAGCCCTGACTCTTGAAAATGAGGCGGAGGAAAGTTTAGAAACTCCAGTCTGTAGCCTGCGGTTACAGACGCCCGGACCCATTTGTCGGGGATCTTGGCTTCCCAAACTTCTGAGAAGAAACAAAGCCTTCCCCCCACCCGCGAGAGTGGGGGCGCCCCTTCATAAGGCAGACTTAGGGGCTGTCTTTGTCGGCTTGCGATACCATGGTCTCTTACCCCCAGGGGCCTGTCCCTGCGATCTACTGTTAACATTGGATGGTGCAGGCGGCCGTCGATACTGCCTGGAATTTGAGGGCCCTGAGACAGGAAAGAGCTGCCTCTTAAATGTAGGACCCCGGAATGTCTTTTTGACCGGTAAAAGGGTACTTTTGCCACTTGAAATAGTCTGAATGTATTTATCCAGATCCTCCCCGAAGAGTCGTCCTCCATGGAAGGGAAACCCTGCCAGAAGCTTTTTGCATGGGGGCTCCGCCGCCCAGTTCTTCAACCATAAGAGCCTTCTCATGTGCACCAAAAATAGTGATAAACGAGAGGCCTGCAGGATGGAATCCTTTATAGCATCTACCGCAAAACACAGAGCTCTGGGAATGTCAGAAAACTCTTCTGCCTGTTGGGTAGGCATGTCTTTTAGCATTTCTTTTGTCTGGTCCTTTAACACCTGACAAACTCTAATTGCAGCCACAGCTGGCTGTACCACTGCTCCTGCCGTAGCAAAGGATGCTTTTAAAAGTGTCTCTAACCGTTTATCAACCGGATCTTTAAACATATGTATGTTTTCCACCGGGCAAGTTAGTGATTTATTCACACACGAGATGGCTGCATCCACCACTGGGAGCTTCCACCTCTTGGAGAATTTTTCCTCCACGGGGTAAATGACCGCAAATCTCTTCGGTGGCAGAAAAATCCTGTCCGGCCGTACCCAATCCCGAAAGATCAATTTCTCCAAGAGAGGATGGACCGGAAAAAAACTGCGTTGCTTAAAGGAGCTTTCAAAGAGCCCAGAGAGGATACCGGAGGAACCTGAGGCTCTGGCAATGGTAAACTAAATGCCGAGCGGACCATGTCCGTCAAAGACTGCACCCACAGTCTCTCTCTGTCTGGGAGTCTGAAAATGGTTCCTCAGAGGTAGATCCCTCAATCCCTGAACCCTCTTGGTTCAGGTCTAGTTGATCCTCCTGCGATTCCAATTCCTCCGGAGAGAGAATTTCAGCATCTGAGGATACACCTCTTGGTGATGGGGATCTAACCCGTTTCTTGCCAGGAATAGCTCTAGCGATCAATGCTGCTATTCTCTCTTCTAGCCCCCCTAGGGATACAGCTAGCATCTCCTCTGTGATAAACACAGGGCTGGGTTGATCTGGGCCAGCCTCCGCACCAGACCCCCCTAATGGCTCATCCAAGGCGACCTTTATGGGAATAAGTTGCGGGGAAAGTATCGGCATATCATCAGAATCAGAGGGGGAACCCCTTTGTTTTTTGGTCTTTTTTGTACCCTTTGACCCGAACCTTTGGAAGCCATAATACAAAATCGAGGGACTCCGCCAACAACAACAGACTGTAGTGGCCAGGAGTACAAAACTAGAGTTTAGGGGACAATAGCTCACTAATGCCCAAAAACTGATGGGGCCCCGTATGTTTTTTTTTTTTTTTTTTTTTTTTTTAAATATATATAAGTCTCTTTCTTTTTTTTTTTCAAACATACAGCGACCCCAAACTTAGTTTGCCAGCCTCCAACCTGTTGCAAAAAGGGGGATTTCTTGGCTTAACAGAAAGGCATTGGAACAAAGTCCAGCATGTACTACCCCTCTTCCGCCACCGGGAGCCACTGTTCTGCCGCTCTGCGTCCTCTCCCTTTGAGATCAGCCTCAGACTGAGCACTGACAATGCCTGCTGATCTATAACAGCACAAGGCGCGCCCCTGTATGACGCTGTGCAGGCACGCCCCCCCCCGCCCCTCCTCTCCGAACGGCGCAAAAAACATCTATAAGACGTGCGCGCGCATGCGCGCGCGCGCGCGTATGCCGGAGCAGGAAGAACATGGAGGAGCCGCGCTGCTGGAGACCCAGGACTGCAGTACCAGGCGGCAGATTCAAACCCCCGGCCAGGTAGGACTCTCCAAAAGGCCCCATAGGGATCCTTACCAGTCCTAGGAAGAAAGCAGCAGGTAGCTAGCAACACCATTCTTAGACAGGGGAACCTAGTGATGGGGGAAATGGGATCATCCTGTCTTTCACAGACATAGTGAGCAAGGTTGCCAATGCAGAGCATACTTAGGCTACCCCCCTTTTAGGTTACCCCGGAGAGCCTGCTGTCGAACCAAGTCCCGCAGGCTCCCCTCTTACCTGCTCCATGCTGCAGGATGTTTGTCTAGCAAACCGATCCAATCTTCTCCCATCTCCGTGGGTAGTGTAATAGACCTTCAGGCCCTGGGGTCCTATGAAGGTACCCACTGTCCTGGACCTATATAGCACCCTGGCAAACAGGAACTTATGGTCTTTACGAACTCCAAGTCCTGGGCCCAGGGTCCAGCCCTCCAAAGAGGAGCATTATAGGCAAAACCCCACGGTTTGGGGCCCGGGTTGCTGTCCCACTTGGCTTGGGCACCTTCCCTCATCCTTATTCCGGTTAGCCCCCCCTTTCAAGATTGGAGCACAAGCTATTCCGTGACCAACAACACTTGGCGAAAAAAATCTGGGGACCCTCAGGGGAGGGGGTTAGGGGAGGGAGGGGACTTCCTGTTTGAGATTGCCAGTGTCCACACCTGAAGGTACTCCATATAACCCATAACAGTAATGAATATGCCGCTCTGTGTCCCGTGATGTACGAGAAAGAAAGACTCTTATAAAAATATTAGGGGAATATGTCTGGCCTGTAGATATAACTATTTACGTTTTTTTTCCACCTATAATACTTTCTATACTCTGTGAAAGTTAGTTCAAATCCATGTTAGTTGAACATGCTAATAAAATATTCTATAATTATTCTGCTACTATGAACAGAATATGTGGTCATGGACTTTGTGTGGACATATTGGGCCAGATTCAGGTAGGAGAGCGGATCTTTATGTTGGAGTAACGTTCGTCATTTACGTTACTCCGGCGAAACTTTAGGAACAAGTACTGTATTCACAAAGTACTTGCTCCTAAAGTTGCGGTGGCGTAGCAAAAATGAGCCGGCGGAATTCAAATTGGGCCGGTAGGGGGCGTGTATTATTTAAACTAGGCGAACGTACTGCGCATGCGTCGACTGTCAGTGCGCATGCTCCAAACTCTGTCAGTGAACGTCAATGACGTCAATCCCCATTCACAGACGTTTTACGCAAACGACGTTAAACTTTTTCAATTCGACGCGATCACGACGGCCATACTTAACATAGGATACTCCACCTAGGGGGCATGTTTTTCTTTACGCTGCGTATTGCTTACGGAAACGTCGGAAAGTCACTGCGTCAGGCCCGCATACGATCGTGAATTGCCGTCTCTCGCTGATTTACATATTCTCGGTGTAAATCAGCGGGAACGCCCCGAGCGCCCATTTTAAAATTGCAGTTCCGATACGACGGTGAAATACAATTACGCCGCTCGTATATGAACTCAATCCCGGCGTATCTTGTTTTCTGCATACAGAAAACAGATAAGCCGACTCAAAGTGAGAGTTATGCTGGCGAATCACTGATACTCCAGCGTAACTCTACCTGAATCTGGCCCATAGAATATAATTACTCTGCTTCCCAGGCTACAGGACTCAACAGCCAAAGGCTACTGGGAGCTACAGTATAACAAAAGCTTGAGTAAATCCACATGGCCATACAAAGCTTCTAGGGCCGAGGAGACATGTCCAATGAAACAGGTCCGACGGACCGTTTTCATCGGACATGTCTGAAGGGATATTTTGGTCTGATGTGTGTACACATCATCAGACCAAAATCCCCGCGGACAGAGAAACGTGGTGATGTAGAAGACACCGACGTGCTCAAACAAGGAAGTTCAATGCTTGCATGCATGCGTCAAATCAATTCGACGCATGCGCGGGATTTCGGTCCAATGGTTGGGCGTACTAACCATCGGACAGGTTTCCAGCGGACAAGTTTCTAAGCATGTTTAGAAACTTTTGTCCTCTGGAAACCTGTCCGCTAGGCCGTACACACAACATGTCCACGGAAACTGGTCTCCTCGTGTGTACGCGGCCTAAGACACTGGTTGGCGACCACTGAAAAATAAAATATTTCACAGCTTGACTTAATAGCTGAGATAGTGAAAAAATAATAATAATAAGGAATAAAGTGCAGTGCTTCTCTTTAGCATACCTAATGCTTCAAACATATAAAGGTTTTGGTTACTTTAACCGCTTGCCAACCAGCCGCCGCAGGTATACGGCGGCAGGTCGGCTCTCCTGCGCGAGAGCCCGTAGCTCTACGTCGCCACTTTCGACGACGGCCACTAAGGGGCGCGTGCGCGCCGTGGCGGCCCGCGCCCCCGCGCTCGCCCCCGAGTCCCGTGAGCGTGCCCGCGGGCACGATCGCCGCCGGGCACACGCGATCGCTCGTTACAGAGCGGGGGAAAACACACAGCTTTCGTTCCTGTCAGCGGGGGAAACGCTGATTTTCTGTTCATACAATGTATGAACAGAAGATCAGTGATTTCCCCTAGTGAGGCCACCCCCCATACAGTTAGAACACAAATAGGAACACACTTAACCCTTCCCCGCCCCCTAGTGTTAACCCCTTCACTGCCAATGGCATTTTTATAGTAATCCAATGCATTTTTATAGCATCGATCGCTAAAAAAATGCCAATGGTCCCAAAAATGTGTCAAAAGTGTCCGAAGTGTCCGCCATAAGGTCGCAGTACTGAAAAAAAACGCTGATCGCCGCCATTACTAGTAAAAAAAATAATAATAATAAAAATGCCATAAAACTACCCCCTATTTTGTAAACGCTATGGGCCAGATTCAGAGAGCGATTACGCCTGTCTAACTGGTGTTAGACAGGAGTAATTTCAAATTTCGCACGCCGTATCACTAGTTTGAATCCTCAAACCATGATACGGCGGCTTCGGGCTTCGATCCGAGAGGCTTACGTCTTCGTAAGCCTTCGGATCTACGCTGCAAACTTTTTGCGGCCGCTGGGAGGAGTCCGCGTCGTTTTCAGCGTCGGGATATGCAAATGACTTTTTAAGGCGATCCACGAAGATACGAGCGGCCTTCGCAATCGCTTACGTCATTTTTTTGCTACGTACTGTTAGACCAGCTATTTGCTGGTCTAACGGTGCGTAGCCCATGTTAAGTATGGCCGTCGTTCCTGCGTCGAATTAATTATTTTTTATTTTTTTAGTAACTCGTTCGGGAATAGGAATGTCCGTAAACGACGTTACGTAAATGACGTAACGACGTGATTTCGCGCAATGCACGCCCCCTACTCGCGTAGATGGCTTGCGCCGGGAGAAATACACTACGCCGCCGTAGTTTACTGGACAAAATCTACCGGGATTCCACGTAGAGCCAGGTAAAATACGGCGGCGTAGAGTATTTCTGATTTCTGCGAATCTAATTGTATGTGAATCTGGCCATATAACTTTTGCGCAAACCAATCAATAAACGCTAATTGCGATTTTTTTAACGAAAAATATGTAGAAGAATACGTATCGGCCTAAACTGAGGAAAAAAAATTTTTTTATATATTTTTGGGGGATATTTATTACAGAAAAAAGTAAAAAATATTGCATTTTTTTCAAAATAGTCGCTATATTTTTTGTTTATAGCGCAAAAAATAAAAACCGCAGAGGTAATCAAATACCACCAAAAGAAAGCTCTATTTGTGCGAAAAAAAAAGGACGCCAATTTTGTTTGGGAGCCACGTCGCACGACCACGCAATTGTCAGTTAAAGCGACGCAGTGCCGAATCGCAAAAAGTGCTCTGGTCGTTGGGCAGCAATATGGTCTGGGGCTAAAGTGGTTAACAAGAGTTAGGCCTCGTACACACGATAGGTTAAACAGAGGACAGCAGTCTGATGGACCGTTTTCATCGGTCAAAACCGATCGTGTGTGGGCCCCATAGGTTATTTAACCATCGGTTAAAAAAAAGGCCAACTTGTTTTAAATTTAACCGATGGATTCCTAACCGATAGGTCAAAACCGATCGGCACGACCATCGGTTAAAAATCCATGCATGCTCAGAATCAAGTCGATGCATGCTTGGAAGCATTAAACTTCATTTTTTTCAGCACGTCGTTGTGTTTTACATCACCGCGTTCTGACCCGATCGTTTTTTTAACTGATGGTGTGTAGGCGCGACGGACCATCAGTCAGCTTCATCGGTTAACCGATGGAAACGGTCAGACCGTTCTTATCGGATGGACTGATCGTGTGTACGCGGCTTTACACCAACTGTATGCAAACATAACCAAAAACATATGCTCCTGATGAATTTCAATAGATGAAACGCGTAGAGAAGGACTATACCATGCCACTTCTTCTGTATCATTTCCATAAGATAGAAAGCATGGGGCATTCCATGGATGTCTAAAGTGTTTCCTTACTACATGGGCTGTTCAATTCTATATTGATATACAGTAAGTGCAATACTATTTTTTCACTCCACACCATTTAGAAACATCAAGGTACTATTGATCACAAGTTTGTGGACTTTTTAATTTGTTTAAAGTCACTGGAAGACTTTAAAAGGAATTCATTGAAAGTGTATACACATTTCACCAAATAGGAGGGGAGTTTTGTAGAAACTAGCTAGGGTTGTGGTAATTTTTGGGGGTATTTTATGGGAGACATTATGGTAGGGTGGAGGTGGTTTGTAGTAGGTGTATTTTGGTGGGTTTTTTTGGTTGGGTTGGGGGTGGGGGGGGGGGTGTGGGGGGGGGGGGGTGTGGGTGTGGGGGGTATGTTGGGGGGGGGGGTTTTAGTACCACTTTTATATTTATTTTGGATTATGAGATTGAAAAGGGGTTGTTTATTTTTTTTAATTATAATAAAAGAAGCGTGTGGTAAAACGGGGGTGGCTAAAAATCCTACACGTGTACCTTTGCTTAACATGTTACAAACAAAAACATTTCATTTTTTTAATATATTACAGTCAACGGGGAAATGTGAAGGCACGCGTTAAGCATTGAAGGAAAAAGATCCTTACATAGCTAAACCCACTTGGAGTTTTTGCTGCTAGTGACAGTTGAAACATAGGGGAGGGTATCTGTATTTATTTTATGGCATGGGATTATTCATGTGACATCGCAAATCCTGATCCCTGTTTGCATTTGGATGATATTTGGTTATGCACAGGCCCGGATTTACTCTTTTTGCCGCCCCAAGGTAAGGTCCTTCAATGCTGCCCCGCTTGCACAGGACAGGGGGGACATTATCCGCTGGAGGACTTTTTCGGCAGGACACTGAGAAGTGGGGGGGGGGGGGGTTGTTGTTGCTGCCAAAAATGACATTGAGCATTGGGGGGGGTTGCTGCTGCCAAGAACTATCTCACCTCCTCTTCCCTCTGTTTTTTCTCCTCTCACCATCCGCACATCCGCATGACAGGGGGGGACTCCCGATATGAAAGTAAAAGTGTCCTCTCCTCTCAGCCGCAGTGCCGCCCCTGCACCCACTGCCGCCCGAGGCCTGGCATTGTTGGCCTTGTCTGGAATCCAGCCCTGGTTATGCATACAATATGATGTGATAATAGAACAGTCTACATTTTCCACTAGAAAAACATCACAGAACAGCTAGTTCTAGAATCCATAAATCTAGAAAATGTGATTATACAAAGTACTGATAGCGTTCATACATTTTGGTGCCCCAGATGGAGTATGAGTGGACTGGCTGATCAGCAGACCCACTGCTTACTCCAAATAGGTTGATCATATATGATGAGTAGCTGTGTTCTAGCATCCCTGGTGACCTGCTAGCAGCTAGGACACCTCCCTTTGGGACCATGTATCTTGTGCAGGCACAAAGCCCTGCCATAGTTCCCCGTTTAAAAGAAAAACTGTCTACTAAGCACGGGCTGAGTGATCCAGGTCCTGCCTCAGCTTCTATAGTACAACTGCAGAGAGAAGATAAGTGAGAGTAGAAAAATACTAATTCCCCTTGCATAACAGGTAGGATTAGAGATTGAGTTAGGGTAAGTAAGACATGCTATGTTATGGTAAATATAAAATTATTTTCGAAGTGTGGGCTGTCAGCACCCAAGGCAAGACAAGTAATTTGCACCCCCAACCCATGGACATTTAGCGCTCCCTGAGTCCCTTCCATTTTGAACAGTATTAAAACCTCATATGGTACATTTTAGGATGTACCACGCTTGTTCTTCTCCTTTCTTTCCCTTTTATCTCTCTCTATCGCAATTTTTTTTAATTTTTTTTCCCATCCCTCTCTCTAGCCATTTTTCTTGCTCTTTCTCTTATTCTCTCCCTTTTTCCTTTGTTCTGCCCCCTCTTTTCTTCTCCCTTCCATGTATTCTTTATTTTTATTCCTTCAATTACTCCTTGGAGAGGGAGGAAATGGGATGAGCGGCAGCGGTGGGGGGAGTTCTGATCAGCCAACTTAGGTGCTCTTGATCAAGGTCATATGCTGATCTGAGAACTGTAGTGGGGACTTTTAAAGGATTTGTAAAGAATTTTTTTTTTTTTTATCTTAATAGCTTCCTTTAGTGCTGTTTTCATGTCCTCATTGTTCGTTTTTGCTCTCAAGTTGCTGTAATTCTTCTCTGATCTCCACACTTCCTGGTTGTCTGTTTTCTGATAACCACAGTCCTGGGAGCTTTCTCTCTGTGGTCACTAATCAAGGAGGTGTGATTACTGTGTGTCTAAAACCCCTCAGCACCAATCAGTTTCGTTTTCCAAACCATTACTGCCCTGTATTGGCTCTGTGGCTCTGTACAGCACAGGCAGGAAACAACAGGCAAAAATGAAACTAGAAACTAGAGGTACATTACATGGTTGATTTTTATCTATTTTTAATAATTTTGAAAAGGAATCAGTTAACTATTATGGGCCAGATTCAGGTAGATGGGAGCATCTTTGCTCCAGAGTAACGCTTCTCATTTGCGTTACGCTGCAGAAATTTTAGGAGCAAGTGCTGTTATTCAGGAAGCACTTGCTCCTAAAGTTGCGGCAGCGCATCGCAAATGAGCCGGCGGAATTCAAATTGGGCGGGTACGGGGCGTGTAGTATTTAAACGAAGCACGATCCCGCCGCGAACGTACTGCGCATGCGTCGATGTGTTTAAAACATCCCCGTGCGCATGCTCCAAATTCTGTGAATGAACGTCAATGACGTCACATTCCCATTCATGAACTTTTTACGCAAGCGACGTGATTTTTTTTTTTTCCCGACGCGATGACGACGCCTATACCTAACATAGGATACTCCAACCCCATGTAGGTATATCTTCGCGCCGCGTATCCCGTCCGGAAACGTCGTACCGTCATTGCGTCGCGCCGGAATTCGCTCGTGAATTGCCGATTTCCGCTCATTAACATATTTTTTGAGCGGAAATCGGCGGGAACGCCCCGGCGCCATTTTTAAGTTGAAGTAACGATGCGATGGCGAAACTCAGTTACGCTGATCGCATCGGAGCTTCAACCCGGCGTTTCTTGTTTTCTGGTTACAGAAAACAAAAACGCCGGCTCAAAGTCACAGTTAGGCTGGCGGATCACTGGATCCGCCAGCCTAACTGTTCCTGAATCTGGCCCTATGTCTCTATGCCCTGTAAACAGTCATTTTAGCAAAAAATAATGTTTTAAAATAATGTTTTATTTACAACTCCCTTAATGGCAACTATAATTCACAGGTTATGTTACCCACTGTGTTTCCGACTTTGTAGTGACTTTGTAGTGTCTTTGACAGTGTATTTTGACAGTATATGAAACCATGTTTGTAAACCAATAATGTTTTTTTCCCCCCTTTTTTTCTTTTTAGAAAATCTATAGCTCCCGAAGAAGCACTAAAACTGCAAAACATGTAGAGCTTATGTTCACTGTTACTATATCCACAGTAGTCACCAACTAACGTTGATGTACATTGGACTCATTTTTTTTTAA